>LR999961.1:6483712-7048981 GCA_905220385.1 Xylota sylvarum | reverse complement strand
TACAATTCATACAGCTGATTAGACTAGAATACAGCCGCACTTTGCATTCCACAAACCAGTGCGATACTTATACAGAACGACACATTCTTATAATTTCATCTTATTTCTACTCCTCATAGTCCTCGCATCCTATTAGTCGAATTCCAGACCCTAAACTGTAACCCATCTCAATGAAAACGCTTCTCCTACAATTCATACTGCTGATTAGACTAGAATACAGCCGCACTTTGCATTCCACAAGCCCGTGCGATACTTCTACAGAACGACACATTCTTATAATTTCATCTTATTTCTACTCCTCATAGTCCTCGTATCCTTTAAGTCGAATTCCAGACCCTAAACTGTAACCCATCTCAATGAAAACGCTTCTCCTACAATTCATACTGCTGATTAGACTAGAATACAGCCGCACTTTGCATTCCACAAGCCCGTGCGATACTTCTACAGAACGACACATTCTTATAATTTCATCTTATTTCTACTCCTCATAGTCCTCGTATCCTTTAAGTCGAATTCCAGACCCTAAACTGTAACCCATCTCAATGAAAATGCTTCTCCTACAATTCATACTGCTGATTAGACTAGAATACAGCCGCACTTTGCATTCCACAAACCCTTGCGATACTTATACAGAACGACACATTCTTATAATTTCATCTTATTTCTACTCCTCATAGTCCTCGCATCCTATTAGTCGAATTCCAGACCCTAAACTGTAACCCATCTCAATGAAAACGCTTCTCCTACAATTCATACTGCTGATTAGACTAGAATACAGCCGCACTTTGCATTCCACAAGCCCGTGCGATACTTCTACAGAACGACACATTCTTATAATTTCATCTTATTTCTACTCCTCATAGTCCTCGTATCCTTTAAGTCGAATTCCAGACCCTAAACTGTAACCCATCTCAATGAAAATGCTTCTCCTACAATTCATACTGCTGATTAGACTAGAATACAGCCGCACTTTGCATTCCACAAACCCTTGCGATACTTATACAGAACGACACATTCTTATAATTTCATCTTATTTCTACTCCTCATAGTCCTCGCATCCTATTAGTCGAATTCCAGACCCTAAACTGTAACCCATCTCAATGAAAACGCTTCTCCTACAATTCATACTGCTGATTAGACTAGAATACAGCCGCACTTTGCATTCCACAAGCCCGTGCGATACTTCTACAGAACGACACATTCTTATAATTTCATCTTATTTCTACTCCTCATAGTCCTCGTATCCTTTAAGTCGAATTCCAGACCCTAAACTGTAACCCATCTCAATGAAAATGCTTCTCCTACAATTCATACTGCTGATTAGACTAGAATACAGCCGCACTTTGCATTCCACAAACCCTTGCGATACTTATACAGCACGACACATTCTTATAATTTCATCTTATTTCTACTCCTCATAGTCCTCGCATCCTATTAGTCGAATTCCAGACCCTAAACTGTAACCCATCTCAATGAAAACGCTTCTCCTACAATTCATACTGCTGATTAGACTAGAATACAGCCGCACTTTGCATTCCACAAGCCCGTGCGATACTTCTACAGAACGACACATTCTTATAATTTCATCTTATTTCTACTCCTCATAGTCCTCGTATCCTTTAAGTCGAATTCCAGACCCTAAACTGTAACCCATCTCAATGAAAACGCTTCTCCTACAATTCATACTGCTGATTAGACTAGAATACAGCCGCACTTTGCATTCCACAAGCCCGTGCGATACTTCTACAGAACGACACATTCTTATAATTTCATCTTATTTCTACTCCTCATAGTCCTCGTATCCTTTAAGTCGAATTCCAGACCCTAAACTGTAACCCATCTCAATGAAAACGCTTCTCCTACAATTCATACTGCTGATTAGACTAGAATACAGCCGCACTTTGCATTCCACAAGCCCGTGCGATACTTCTACAGAACGACACATTCTTATAATTTCATCTTATTTCTACTCCTCATAGTCCTCGTATCCTTTAAGTCGAATTCCAGACCCTAAACTGTAACCCATCTCAATGAAAATGCTTCTCCTACAATTCATACTGCTGATTAGACTAGAATACAGCCGCACTTTGCATTCCACAAACCCTTGCGATACTTATACAGAACGACACATTCTTATAATTTCATCTTATTTCTACTCCTCATAGTCCTCGCATCCTATTAGTCGAATTCCAGACCCTAAACTGTAACCCATCTCAATGAAAACGCTTCTCCTACAATTCATACTGCTGATTAGACTAGAATACAGCCGCACTTTGCATTCCACAAGCCCGTGCGATACTTCTACAGAACGACACATTCTTATAATTTCATCTTATTTCTACTCCTCATAGTCCTCGTATCCTTTAAGTCGAATTCCAGACCCTAAACTGTAACCCATCTCAATGAAAATGCTTCTCCTACAATTCATACTGCTGATTAGACTAGAATACAGCCGCACTTTGCATTCCACAAACCCTTGCGATACTTATACAGAACGACACATTCTTATAATTTCATCTTATTTCTACTCCTCATAGTCCTCGTATCCTATTAGTCGAATTCCAGACCCTAAACTGTAACCCATCTCAATGAAAACGCTTCTCCTACAATTCATACTGCTGATTAGACTAGAATACAGCCGCACTTTGCATTCCACAAGCCCGTGCGATACTTCTACAGAACGACACATTCTTATAATTTCATCTTATTTCTACTCCTCATAGTCCTCGTATCCTTTAAGTCGAATTCCAGACCCTAAACTGTAACCCATCTCAATGAAAATGCTTCTCCTACAATTCATACTGCTGATTAGACTAGAATACAGCCGCACTTTGCATTCCACAAACCCTTGCGATACTTATACAGCACGACACATTCTTATAATTTCATCTTATTTCTACTCCTCATAGTCCTCGCATCCTATTAGTCGAATTCCAGACCCTAAACTGTAACCCATCTCAATGAAAACGCTTCTCCTACAATTCATACTGCTGATTAGACTAGAATACAGCCGCACTTTGCATTCCACAAGCCCGTGCGATACTTCTACAGAACGACACATTCTTATAATTTCATCTTATTTCTACTCCTCATAGTCCTCGTATCCTTTAAGTCGAATTCCAGACCCTAAACTGTAACCCATCTCAATGAAAACGCTTCTCCTACAATTCATACTGCTGATTAGACTAGAATACAGCCGCACTTTGCATTCCACAAGCCCGTGCGATACTTCTACAGAACGACACATTCTTATAATTTCATCTTATTTCTACTCCTCATAGTCCTCGTATCCTTTAAGTCGAATTCCAGACCCTAAACTGTAACCCATCTCAATGAAAATGCTTCTCCTACAATTCATACTGCTGATTAGACTAGAATACAGCCGCACTTTGCATTCCACAAACCCTTGCGATACTTATACAGAACGACACATTCTTATAATTTCATCTTATTTCTACTCCTCATAGTCCTCGTATCCTTTAAGTCCAATTCCAGACCCTAAACTGTAACCCATCTCAATGAAAACGCTTCTCCTACAATTCATACTGCTGATTAGACTAGAATACAGCCGCACTTTGCATTCCACAAACCCGTGCGATACTTCTACAGAACGACACGTTCTTATAATTTCATCTTATTTCTACTCCTCATAGTCCCCGTATCCTATTAATGGAATTCCAGACCCTAAACTGTAACCCATATCAATAAAAATGCTTCTCCTACAATTCATACTGCTGATTAGACTAGAATACAGCCGCACTTTGCATTCCACAAATCCGTGCGATACTTCTACAGAACGACACATTCTTATAATTTCATCTTATTTCTACTCCTCATAGTCCTCGTATCCTTTAAGTCGAATTCCAGACCCTAAAGTGTAACCCATCTCAATGAAAATGCGTCTACTACAATTCATACTGCTGATTAGACTAGAATACAGCCGCACTTTGCATTCCACAAACCCGTGCGATACTTCTACAGAACGACACGTTCTTATAATTTCATCTTATTTCTACTCCTCATAGTCCTCGCATCCTATTAATGGAATTCCAGACCCTAAACTGTAACCCATCTCAATGAAAATGCTTCTCATACAATTCATACACCAATTATCAGAACAATGCTGATAGGAGGAGTAAAGTACTGTCGCGCCTCTTATCTCGCAACCAAGTGTGGCTCCTTAACAGGAAAATATATTCTTAAGCTCTCGCTACGTGCTACTCCCCACATTCTTCGTGTTCTGTTAGCTAAATGTCCGCCCGCTAGTTGTAAGCTATGAGAAAACAATTTCTAATACAAGTCACATACTAAGTACACGGATTTTCTTTTGCACTTTATTGTAAAGCAATAATTAAATTGCATGAGTATTCCTTCAATTTAATGTGGAAACCCGTGTCCCATGCAATGTGGCGAGTATATCGTCCGTCGTTTGCCGCAGGAGGTACCAAAGGTTTAGTCTGCGGCAATTACATTCTTGTGTTGGCCAGTTGTATTCCATCGAACTGCAGAATAAAGTTCCACAAAGTAATATACTAGTCTTTTCAAGCGTCATCCATCAAGTTCCTGCCAATTTTACCAAAGTCGTCACATTATTTGCAGTCCATCTGCAATGGTTTTTCACCTAAAAGCAATACAATTACGTTAATGATCATTGAATAGTAGTTTCAGGTACAATTTACTAAGGATTACGGTGAAAACGTCCAGCATCCACAGTGGTTTTATTCAAGATGTACTGGTATCAATGAAACCATGATGAGTACCGACCAGGTTGTTGTTTCGCTTCCTGACCCGAATACTACAGAAAAACATGAAAGAGATTCGCTTGTATTATGCCGATACGCAACAGACATCCTGTCGTCTTTTATGGTTTTCCGCTGACAGTCTCCAGTATATGTAGATGGATTCTACTTAGTGAAAAGTATACTTACAGATAAGAATATGGGATACTCCATTGAAAAGTTACCAACTGAAAGAATGATAAACACAGTCGATATTTTTTTGTTTTCAATGGAATCCGTTAAGCTTTTATTCTGAATTATATGTACATACTTACATGCAATTGGTGTAACAATAAAAAGAATTTGTAATAACAGTTGAAGTTCCTTCGTATATTCTGTGGATTTCTTCTTCCAGATTGTATTCCTTCAGCGCTTAGAAGTGCAAGTTTGGTCGCATTTCCACACCACCTATGAGGTATGCATTTTGGTGCGTTAACTGATTTTTTGATTGCTGTTCAGTTTCCCCAGTAGACCCAGAGGCCTATTGCACCAGACTAGAAAAATTAAGATATTAATACATTTGTAATTATAAGAGTAAGCATCTTGTTCCTGAAATTGGGTTCGTGAATGTCCCTGTCAACAAATTTCAGTGCGAAATGAATTCGTTCGTCCTCATACTGTGGTTCTTCCTTCAGTCGACGTTCCTTCAAATCTAGAAAAAAAAGTTTATTGTCATAATATTATAGTAATTCACATTAATCTTAATTTTTCGAACTGTGTACCTCCCGATTAGGAAAAGCATATAAATGCAATAAATTAATTGAACATTCCATTTGTTTACATTCTTCACTCTTCAACAATTTTACTTTTTCGATTGTCGCCAAACAAAATTCAAACAAGTGGCTGTCAAAAATGTGACAGTGGCGAGGTGGATTACTTTTGTTTACTTTTTAGCAAAAAAGTGTGTGAATATATTTTTGTTTCTACACAACTTTTTATATTAATTTTGATGCCAATTGATTCTCCCTGTTGCACTGATTTCAAAAGTGTAACTGTATTTTGTTGCATTTGTTATGTTTAAAAGTTATAGCACTCTGAAATGTTCGCTTTGGCACATCGAATGAAGTAAACAAAGGTGGTGGGTCAGGACGGATGTGTTCGGAAGTACGCTGGTGAGTTAAGGCTGTTAAAAGATTATTCTTTTTTTAAGAAATAAAATGTGTGTTATAAAAATAATTATCAAATTGGAAATAAGTGGTTACTACATATGAATTTATTCTTGCAATTATGTTCATGCAAATATTTTCTGATATTTGTATAGAAGACACTATTCTTTAGGGTTGGAGGCAGGTATCTCCAAGACATAAGCCCCAAGAAGAAATCCCCAAACCCAGAATTTCCAAATTCAAACCCCCAGCCACAAAATCCCCAAAGAGAGAATCCCCGGGACTAAAATCCCCTATCGATTTGGCTTTATGTCACTTATATCCATAAACAGTGGAATATGGTGAGATTTCGTGGAGATTTTTGCACAAAATTTTGTTTCGTTGGAGATTTTGTCCAAAAATATTTTGTCTTTAAATTTTTGGATATTTTTGCTGTTTTGGGTATTTCGTACGCCTCCCTATTGTTTATTGTATTCTGTAGATAAATGAGGTTAAGAGTTCATAAACCAATAGCTTTGATCACTGGAGAAGGAAGTAAACAATTTGAATTGAAGTTGATGTAAATTTAATAATTTCATCCATTCTCCACGCAGCTATCGCGAACAAAACAAACATGAAACAAAAAATGACAGCCCATAGAATACTATCTATAGCAAGCTATAAACTGAGCCGTACCTAGAAAGCCATTTTTCATAGAATACTATTTACTACTCGTGGAGACCGCCGGTAATAAAAGAATAATCTTTTAACAGCCTTAACTCACCAGCGTATTTCCAAACACATCCATCCTGACCCACCACCTTTGTTTACTTCATTCGATGTGCCAAAGCGAACATTTCAGAGTGCTATAACTTTTAAACATAACAAATGCAACAAAATACAGTTACACTTTTGAAATCAGTGCAACAGGGAGAATCAATTGGCATTAATATAAAAAGTTGTGTAGAAACGAACATATATTCACACACTTTTTTGCTAAAAAGTAAACAAATGTCAGAACAAAAGTAATCCACCTCGCCACTGTCACATTTTTGACAGCCACTTGTTTGAATTTTGTTTGGCGACAATCGAAAAAGCAAAATTGTTGAAGAGTGAAGAATGTAAACAAATGGAATGTTCAATTAATTTATTGCATTTATATGCTTTTCCTAATCGGGAGGTACACAGTTCGAAAAATTAAGATTAATGTGAATTACTATAATATTATGACAATAAACTTTTTTTTCTAGATTTGAAGGAACGTCGACTGAAGGAAGAACCACAGTATGAGGACGAACGAATTCATTTCGCACTGAAATTTGTTGACAGGGACATTCACGAACCCAATTTCAGGAACAAGATGCTTACTCTTATAATTACAAATGTATTAATATCTTAATTTTTCTAGTCTGGTGCAATAGGCCTCTGGGTCTACTGGGGAAACTGAACAGCAATCAAAAAATCAGTTAACGCACCAAAATGCATACCTCATAGGTGGTGTGGAAATGCGACCAAACTTGCACTTCTAAGCGCTGAAGGAATACAATCTGGAAGAAGAAATCCACAGAATATACGAAGGAACTTCAACTGTTATTACAAATTCTTTTTATTGTTACACCAATTGCATGTAAGTATGTACATATAATTCAGAATAAAAGCTTAACGGATTCCATTGAAAACAAAAAAATATCGACTGTGTTTATCATTCTTTCAGTTGGTAACTTTTCAATGGAGTATCCCATATTCTTATCTGTAAGTATACTTTTCACTAAGTAGAATCCATCTACATATACTGGAGACTGTCAGCGGAAAACCATAAAAGACGACAGGATGTCTGTTGTGTATCGGCATAATACAAGCGAATCTCTTTCATGTTTTTCTGTAGTATTCGGGTCAAGAAGCGAAACAACAACCTGGTCGGTACTCATCATGGTTTCATTGATACCAGTACATCTTGAATAAAACCACTGTGGATGCTGGACGTTTTGGCCGTAATCCTTAGTAAATTGTACCTGAAACTACTATTCAATGATCATTAACGTAATTGTATTGCTTTTAGGTGAAAAACCATTGCAGAAGGACTGAAAATAATGAGACAACTTTGGTAAAGTTTGCAGGAATTTGATGGATGACGCTTGAAAAGACTAGTATATTACTTTGTGAAACTTTATTCTGCAGTTCGATGGAATACAACTGGCCACCACAAGAATGTAATTGACGCAGACTAAACCTTTGGTGGCTCCTACGGCAAATGACGGACGATATACTCGCCACATTGCATGGGACACGGGTTTCCACATTAAATTGAAGGAATACTCATGTAATTTAATTATTACTTTACAATAAAGTGCAAAAGAAAATCCGTGTACTTAGTATGTGACTTGTATTAGAAATTGTTTTCTCATAGCTTACAACTAACGGGCGGACATTTAGCTAACAGAACACGAAGAATGTGGGGAGGAGCACGTAGCGAGAGCTTATGAATATATTTTCCTGTTAAGGAGCCACACTTGGTTGCGAGATAAGAGGCGCGACAGTACTTTACTCCTCCTATCAGCATTGTTCTGATAATTGATGCACGAATTGCATGAGAAGCATTTTCATTGAGATGGGTTACAGTTTAGGGTCTGGAATTCCATTAAAAGGATACGGGGACTATGAGGAGTAGAAATAAGATGAAATTATAAGAACGTGTCGTTCTGTATAAGTATCGCACGGGTTTGTGGAATGCAAAGTGCGGCTGTATTCTAGTCTAATCAGCAGTATGAATTGTAGGAGAAGCGTTTTCATTGAGATGGGTTACAGTTTAGGGTCTGGAATTCGACTTAAAGGATACGAGGACTATGAGGAGTAGAAATAAGATGAAATTATAAGAATGTGTCGTTCTGTAGAAGTATCGCACGGGTTTGTGGAATGCAAAGTGCGGCTGTATTCTAGTCTAATCAGCAGTATGAATTGTAGGAGAAGCGTTTTCATTGAGATGGGTTACAGTTTAGGGTCTGGAATTGGACTTAAAGGATACGAGGACTATGAGGAGTAGAAATAAGATGAAATTATAAGAATGTGTCGTTCTGTAGAAGTATCGCACGGGTTTGTGGAATGCAAAGTGCGGCTGTATTCTAGTCTAATCAGCAGTATGAATTGTAGGAGAAGCGTTTTCATTGAGATGGGTTACAGTTTAGGGTCTGGAATTGGACTTAAAGGATACGAGGACTATGAGGAGTAGAAATAAGATGAAATTATAAGAATGTGTCGTTCTGTAGAAGTATCGCACGGGTTTGTGGAATGCAAAGTGCGGCTGTATTCTAGTCTAATCAGCAGTATGAATTGTAGGAGAAGCGTTTTCATTGAGATGGGTTACAGTTTAGGGTCTGGAATTGGACTTAAAGGATACGAGGACTATGAGGAGTAGAAATAAGATGAAATTATAAGAATGTGTCGTTCTGTAGAAGTATCGCACGGGTTTGTGGAATGCAAAGTGCGGCTGTATTCTAGTCTAATCAGCAGTATGAATTGTAGGAGAAGCGTTTTCATTGAGATGGGTTACAGTTTAGGGTCTGGAATTGGACTTAAAGGATACGAGGACTATGAGGAGTAGAAATAAGATGAAATTATAAGAATGTGTCGTGCTGTAGAAGTATCGCACGGGTTTGTGGAATGCAAAGTGCGGCTGTATTCTAGTCTAATCAGCAGTATGAATTGTAGGAGAAGCGTTTTCATTGAGATGGGTTACAGTTTAGGGTCTGGAATTGGACTTAAAGGATACGAGGACTATGAGGAGTAGAAATAAGATGAAATTATAAGAATGTGTCGTTCTGTAGAAGTATCGCACGGGTTTGTGGAATGCAAAGTGCGGCTGTATTCTAGTCTTATCAGCAGTATGAATTGTAGGAGAAGCGTTTTCATTGAGATGGGTTACAGTTTAGGGTCTGGAATTCGACTTAAAGGATACGAGGACTATGAGGAGTAGAAATAAGATGAAATTATAAGAATGTGTCGTTCTGTAGAAGTATCGCACGGGTTTGTGGAATGCAAAGTGCGGCTGTATTCTAGTCTAATCAGCAGTATGAATTGTAGGAGAAGCGTTTTCATTGAGATGGGTTACAGTTTAGGGTCTGGAATTCGACTTAAAGGATACGAGGACTATGAGGAGTAGAAATAAGATGAAATTATAAGAATGTGTCGTTCTGTAGAAGTATCGCACGGGTTTGTGGAATGCAAAGTGCGGCTGTATTCTAGTCTTATCAGCATTGTGTTTCGATGAGATACATGTATGAATTGTAGGAGAAGCGTTTTCATTGAGATGGGTTACAGTTTAGGGTCTGGAATTCGACTAATAGGATGCGAGGACTATGAGGAGTAGAAATAAGATGAAATTATAAGAATGTGTCGTTCTGTATAAGTATCGCACGGGTTTCTGGAATGCAAAGTGCGGCTGTATTCTAGTCTAATCAGCAGTATGAATTGTAGGAGAAGCATTTTCATTGAGATGGGTTACAGTTTAGGGTCTGGAATTCGACTTAAAGGATACGAGGACTATGAGGAGTAGAAATAGGATGAAATTATAAGAATGTGTCGTTCTGTAGAAGTATCGCACGGGTTTGTGGAATGCAAAGTGCGGCTGTATTCTAGTCTAATCAGCAGTATGAATTGTAGGAGAAGCGTTTTCATTGAGATGGGTTACAGTTTAGGGTCTGGAATTCGACTTAAAGGATACGAGGACTATGAGGAGTAGAAATAAGATGAAATTATAAGAATGTGTCGTTCTGTAGAAGTATCGCACGGGTTTGTGGAATGCAAAGTGCGGCTGTATTCTAGTCTTATCAGCATTGTGTTTCGATGAGATACATGTATGAATTGTAGGAGAAGCGTTTTCATTGAGATGGGTTACAGTTTAGGGTCTGGAATTCGACTTAAAGGATACGAGGACTATGAGGAGTAGAAATAAGATGAAATTATAAGAATGTGTCGTTCTGTAGAAGTATCGCACGGGTTTGTGGAATGCAAAGTGCGGCTGTATTCTAGTCTAATCAGCAGTATGAATTGTAGGAGAAGCATTTTCATTGAGATGGGTTACAGTTTAGGGTCTGGAATTCGACTTAAAGGATACGAGGACTATGAGGAGTAGAAATAGGATGAAATTATAAGAATGTGTCGTTCTGTAGAAGTATCGCACGGGTTTGTGGAATGCAAAGTGCGGCTGTATTCTAGTCTAATCAGCAATATGAATTGTAGGAGAAGCGTTTTCATTGAGATGGGTTACAGTTTAGGGTCTGGAATTCGACTAATAGGATGCGAGGACTATGAGGAGTAGAAATAAGATGAAATTATAAGAATGTGTCGTTCTGTAGAAGTATCGCACGGGTTTGTGGAATCCAAAGCGCGGCTGTATTTTATTCTAATCAGCATTGTGTTTCGATTCATTCGCAACCAACTCTTTTCCAATACCTTGGCTCAGTATTGGAGATCCCTATAGACCTGTGATTCAAATATGTATGTCTAATTGTTCGACCTGACTGTGACTGGTAGACGCCACCGTGGATTCTAGGGAATTCTTTAATCAAGAGTAAGTGCTTCAGTGAGAATACAATAGTCTCCTCTTTCTCGTTCACTACTACCAATAACCTTCCAAAGAGGTTACCAAATCTCTAACCGAGGTACTAGGCACCCAGCAGCCACCAACGTGAAGGTGTAGAGTAGGAGTTGATAGTGAGTGGCTAACATGAGAACGTTTGTGCTCTCATTCATATGTATATTCGCATCACTACCTTTAGCCCACCTACTGTAATCTTAGTCTCTGTTTAGCGATATTATTACACTGCTTCCAAACATCCCTCCAACTCTTTTTAACGTCGCTAGCGCCATGAGCCTGTCAATCGCCAAAGCACTCCTCCCCAAGTGACAGCTATAATAATATTTGTATTTTTATTTTTTTGAATTTGCAGAACTAATTTTCGTAGGTCTTCCTTTATTTTTGATATGTTTCAAATACGCCAGGAAATGGATGAGATGAACTGGATGCTGCTGTTGGAGAGCTATTGAAATTTTGTTCTTGCTGCTGTGAGCTGCTCCATGGAGTTGTGATGGCTGTTTTATTAGCTTCAATCATCTCTGGGAAATTTCCGTGAAAAGCTGGTTTTTGTTGCTCAGTTGATATAGTTGTCGGTGCTCTTGAATACATAGTCTGAAATTCTTTCCAGAACCGCGTATGGACCATCGTATGGCTGCTCACAAGGTCTCTGAACTGCATCAATCCTGACAAAGACGTGCCTACAGCTGTAGAGCGTTTTGTGGACAAATGCTCTTGTGGTGTTCATGTGTTGCATGTGTTCTCGGAACTTTTCCAAAAAGATCTGGGGCTCCTACGAAACTTCTTCGTGCGTTAATAATTCACCAGGCAATCTTAGCGTCATTCCGAGAAACGAGCTCTGCAGCGGATGATCTTATATCCTCATTGGTACTGGTGCGTAACCCTAATAAAACTGTTGGGAGAACACTGACTCAGTCTGTTGCTTCATGACACTTTATGGATGATTTTTATGCAGTTGTCCTAATACGCGTGCTTCCGATAAGTTTTGTTAGTACCCCAAACAAAGTGGATTCGAATTGGGTTCCTCTGTCGGTGGTTATTGCTTTGGGGGCCACAATTCTACACACCCAGTCCTTAGAGAAGGTCTTGACAATCGTTTGCGTCATGATGTCTTTGAGGGGTATTGCTTCTGGACATCTCGTGAAGCGCTCGATCATCGTCAAGAGAATTCGATATACATTTACCAGTGGCATAACGACGATACCGATGTGAACATGCTGGAATCTGCCACTGGGAATTGGAATATGTTGCGGAATATTCTTGACGTGTCTGCTTACCTTGCTATGTTGACATTGGATGCATGAGCTAGCCAAAGCACATGCTTGGCCACACGAAGTTTTTGCAAATTTGTTGTTTGGTAGCTCTACCACCGGGATAGAGTTATTGGCACATATGGACGGATGTCGGTGCCTCCAAGATCGCAAAACGGTTAGGTCAGTATCATCGGTGCGCAGTCCTCGTAGCTTAAGTGAAGACTTCTCAAGTTCTAGCTCGTCATCATCCTTCTGCGGCTAAATCTGCGGCTAGTGCTGAACATGACGGGCATATTGACGGTGTCTATACGGGAACAAGCGTCGGCTACAACATTGTCAACACCCGAAACAAATTCGATTCTTCTTGAAAAGCTGCCAATTTCTTCGAGTTGCCGTGATCGGATTTCTGGTCGAATGCATACACCAACGGCTTATGGTCGGTGACGATGATGAGTTCTCGGCCTTTGATGAAATGTCGGAAATGTTTTACTGTTCTATAGATGGCTAAGAGCTCCCGGTCGTGCACCTTGTATCTGGCTTATCTCGGATTTAGTTTCTTTGAGAAGAAACCAATTGGTTGAAGTTGATCACTGATGCGTTGGTCGAGTGCAGCTCCAATAGCAATGTCTGACGCGTCACATCGTAGCACTAAGGGAACATCTGGATGTGGATGGGCTAGTTGTACGGCATCCCTCAATTTAGCTTTACATTTTTCGAATGACTCGTCCGCTTGAGGTGTCCATTGGATGTGTTGTTGATCGCCTTTCTTAGCTTCACTTGGACCTTGTGTTGTTGAAGCGCGTGGCATACAGCTTCCATAAAAATTCCACGCTCCTATGAACTTTCGCAGCTTGTCCATTGTTAGTGGGTTTGGGTAATTTGTCAACGCGTCTACTCGGTCGGTGGGAGGTTTTATATCAGTTTTGTTGACTGTGTAGCCTAAGTATCTCACTTCCGGATATCAAACCAAACTGCTGGAGTTCCTAGAGGATATCCCCGGTTAGGATATCATCAATATAACAAACACAGAACTCGAGTCCTGTTAGCACTGTGTCCATGAATCGTTGCACCGTATGGGCGGCGTTGCATAATTCGAAAGTCATCACGTTAAACTCACAGAGGCCGAAAGGTGTAATGACAGCCGTCTTTGGTATGTATATCCTCTGGAGCGAGTGGTATCTGGTGGTATGTTCTCTTTAGGTCCAGCATAGTAAAAATGGTGCAACCAGTGAGTTGACGACTGGAGGTGTGGAATGGGGTGTCTGTCCGGAACGGTGATATTTTTAAGGCGACGGTGGTCCCCACACGCCCTCCAGCATCCGGATCTCTCTTGCACTATTTAAAGAAGAGGTGCTCACACGCTTTTGGATGGCTGGCAGATTCCTAGTAGGGTCATGTTTTGGAATTCGTCCTTTGCCGCTTTGAGTTTTTCGCCGGCAAGCCGACGAGCTCGTTCCACAGATGTCCCCTGACAACTACATGATGCTGGACGTAGTGTTCTTGAACGGAGATATTCTTGTTAAGCGCGAAGTTCCTTACTAAGTCAGCAAAACAGTTTGTTTCGTCGATTGTTCGCAATGTTGGCTGTGAACTGCTGACCATGCTGCCACGAACACTTAAATCTGTGATGTTGTCGCTTAGCATCTTGTGACAGAATCCGATGGTCAAGTCGAAATGATGAATAAAGTCCGCTCCTAAGATGGGTTGCTTAACGTCGGCAATGATGAGCCAACCCAACGAAGTCTCAGATCAAGTACCATACCATTTGGCAGCGTAAAGTTGGCGTGAAAGAGGTGTTTTCTTGTTGGCGTACTTCTTTGGAAGTACGGAAATAGAAATGTCTGCGCCGGTATCAATCAAGTAAGATATTCCGCTGATTTGGCTTGATTTGTTCATGATAGTTCTCGTTTCTGTTGTCCCTTTGGGTTAATGGTGGAATAGTGGTGAACATATGTTTTCTATTCGTCTACTCTTATATCTTCCCAATAGGTGTTGATCACGTTGAGAAAATATTTCCTAGTTGGAGGAATAGAAAGTATGTTCAATTGTTCTGAGACTGTTCTGGTAGCACTGCGTGCTAACTGGTTCCCCTTGATCCCTGAGTGCCCTGGTACCCATAGGAGCACAATTTTTTGTCTGTTCATTAGAACGTTGTTACGGATTTTAGTTATGGTTGAGGAGGAATTATGGATTCTGTTGATTGCCTTGAGTGTAGAAAGGCTATAGGCATTGTGTTTGCTACCTCTGTCGCTTTCAGGATTGCGTTAGCCTCAGTGGAATAAATTGAAAAGTAGTTTGGTAGTCTTGCACTGTATAGAATGTCACCAGCTTCCGATACGGTTGCGAGTCCAGTACCAGTATCGGATTTGGATCCATCTGTGTAGAAGAACTCGCAAGAATCCTTTCTGTATTCGTCAGTTATTTCACAGAACATTTGTGTGTAGTGTTCCTTAGGTGTGGTATTCTTATTGAATGTTGGTTGGAAACTCCCATGGGGGTATGTTACCAGGAGTGAGTGTACTGATTGTTGGAGTAATACCAATTTTACTGGCACCGTGCAGAGCGATGTAGATGGCAGAGGGAATTTCGGTGTTTTTTTACGGTGTAAGATTTTTTTGGCATCTTTGATTGGAGATCTGTGCGACTTACATATCTTTGGTGCGAGTCGTGCCGTTAAAAGATATCTGCGGTGATCTATGGATGGGAGTCCTGCTTCAGTGAGGATTTTCCTTGTTGGAGTGGTTGTAAATGCTTTCAAGTTGGTCCTAATTGCAGAGTGGTAGGTTGGTTTGATGAAGTTGATGGTAGATTTAGCGTAAACTGCCAACCCATAGTCAATTGTGGATAACATAATGCTGCGAGTTATAAGAATAAGTGTATTAAGGTGTATAAAACCAATGATTTAGTTCGGCTAAAATGGTACGGAAGAAGAAGTTGCATTTAGATAATAAAATCAAATCGTCCGCGTATAGGCAATGGTCTATTTTTTTGTATTTGGCTATGATTTCACTTACTTATGTCGTTGTAGGCGATTATGAATTAGGTAACTGAAAGGGTTGAACCTTGCGGAATCCCGTATAAGTACATACTTTAATAAAAATTGTTTGCTTTTACTCTGAGTTGCCTATTTGAAAGAAACGATTTAATGTATGAAAGCATTTAAGGGCCAATCTTCCATTGTGTGAGCTTTTTTACGATTACATGGATGCCGATTCTACCAAATGCCTTTTCAAAATCAAGGGACAGTACGAAGACATGATTTTTGCATGACAACGCAGAGCTAATATACTCGTCGATGTGTAATAGTGATAGTCAGTGGTACTGCGTCCATGTTTAAATGCGACTTGCTTTAGACTTAGATAATTATTTTGTTCAATAAACCAGAGAAGTCGTTTAGAGATAATTTTCTCTAAAAGTTTGCTAGTACAAGGAAGCATGGAGATTGATCTGTATCCTGTAGGATGAGTAAATTTTTTAGCAGATTTAAGGATTGGTATTGTACTGGCCACTTTCCACATCTGTGGTATAGTACCTTTATCGAAGATGCAGTTGTATGAGAGCAATATTCTCTCTTTGAGTAAATATGGTCATACCCTGGTGTTTTACCTATCAGAGTGGCTAAGCAGCTTTCTACTTCAATCAAGCTAATCTGTTTCTCTTTGGGTTTTGCAGATATACTGAGGTTTTCTACTTAGTGATGGCTATTGATAGCTAGAACTTTGCCTGATGGGCTTTTAATATCCGCGATTTTTTCGCTATTTCACTGTTCCAGCGGAAAAGGGCATTTGCTCAACGATAATTAAACAAATGTTAGTATTGTTGGGATGTTGTTTGAAAATTTTCCAAAGATTTTGTTAGTTGTTGCGCAGAATGGATAACTCAGAAGACCACCCCATGGGGTTATCTTCTTATGGAGGATAATTTTAGATTGAGAAATTGCTACGTTAGTTGCGTAAGGTTTGGGTGATTGAGGTAGCTTCTTTGTTTATGTTGGAAGAAAGACTGTAATTGTCTAAAGTATTGTACTTTGGTATAATTCCCAGTTGGGACGGTCAGTTTGAAACTTCTATGTGGATTTTTTTTTTAAACAAACGTCCAAGATCTATTTTTATCAGATGGTCGCTGCCGTGTAAATCGTCTAAAATTTCCCAGGAAGTTTTAGGAATCAATTCAGGGTAAAGTAGCTGATAAGTCGGCATGTGTCCATGTCTTATGTGTCGAGAAATGTGTTGGACTTCCGTCATTTAAAACGGAAAGGTTGGCACTTAGAAGAACATTTTCCAATTCCGTACTTCTAGAGTTGGTTACAGGTGAACCCCATCCAGCAATTGATATCACCAGTTAACAGAATCGGTGTATGGATATTATTAAGAATGTTTGACGAATCACTAGAGGTGAATGCTTGAGTGGGGGAGATGTATAATGAGATCACAGTAATTTTAATATTGAGGTTGATTTCTATTGCAACTGTGGATTATATGTTTGAGTGAATAGATACATGTGTGTGTGGGATAGAATTGTGTATCGATAAAGCTGTACCTTGTTTCGCGTAAGTGCTCGATGCAAAGTTGTGGAAATACGATGTGTATTGTTTTGGGGGGAAGGGAGAGAGGTTGGTTTGTAGATAGACTTTCTGCAGAGTTATAATAGAAGGAGTTCATAACAGTTGGTGGAATAGCCTTTCGTCTTCCATTGCAGAACTTTTAAATAGGTTTTGTAAGAGGTGAGAGCCTTCGTTCCAATATATGCTTGGTTATATTGGTGTAAGCCAGAGTTGATGTTGCGGATGACGATGGAAGGACGCATGGGATGGGACACCCTACACCTAAGTGTATTCTTATTAAAAAAAAAACAAGCTATAGATGGAATTAGCACTAGTTATGAATACATAATACAGTTGCGTGATGGAAATTTACTGATTTTGGTAAAGTCTCTTAAAATTGCTGAAATTTTCATTTTCAAGAAAAATTCTATCAAACCTCTGTCCCATCAAGGTGTCCCTTCACCCAAACCTGAATGCCTCTAAAGGTACAGTTTATGCCTTTACCTTACAAATGTATCCGAGGAAGAAATCATCAAAGAAATGAGTGCACAAGGCGTAACTGAGGTTTACAAGTTCATGACAAAAAATTAAGGCATCTCAACTCCTACAGGTCTCATTCTCTTTACCTAGCACCGCTAGTATCGGTTAATATAATTGCAAGATCGTTAGATATTTCCCCAATCCCACGCGGTGTCAAATCTTAGGTCACACGGCCAAGAGATGCAAAACCCCTTCATCCTGCGTAAACTGCAACATGTTACCTGCAGACCCCCATGCACGCGCACCTATTGTGCGAACTGCTCTGAAGATCACACCGCATTTTCCCAAAGAAATACAAACAAGCATACGTATAAGGAATTGAATCTTGAACTCTCCTCCACGCAAACATATGCAAATATTGCAAATAATGCTCTCCAAGCCAAAACCACCTCAACAATCAAAAAAACGCCCTCAACACATTCTACAATTCAAGTTCAAAGTGAACAGCCAAGCTATACAGAAAAACAATCCACATCAACCAACAACAATAAGGACACCATCCATCCAACGAATTCCTAAACAAACTCTCAGGCACATCAAAAATCAACTGTCCAACAGAAACGAGAACAAATCAAGCCAAATCAGCGGAATATCTTACTTGATACTTTCAAAAACGTACGCCAATAAGACACCTCTTTCATGCCAACATTACTCTGCCAACGGTGCTGTTGTATCTACTTACGATACCAAAACTATGTACTTGATGTGGGACTTCGGTGAGAATTTCGTTGGCTTGGCTCACCATTGGTTAAACAACCCATCTTAGGAGCTGACTTTATTCATCACTTCGACTTGACCATCTGGTTACAAGATGCTTAGCGACAACATTACAGATTTAGGTGTTCGTGGCAGCATGGTCGGCAGTTCACAGCCAACATTGCGAACAATCGACGAAACAAACCGTTTTGCTGACATACTAAGGAACTTCGTGGACATCACGCTCGACAAGAACACTACGTCCAGCATCATGTAGTTGTCAGGGGACATCCAGTTGCGGAACGAGCCCGTCAGCGAAAAAAAACGAAAAAGCATGACGCTACCAGGGATCTGCCAGCCATCCAAAGCGAGTGGGCATCTCCTCTTCAAATAATGCAGAAGAGATCCGGATGCTGGAGGGCCTGTGGTGACCTGAAGAGAACATACCTCCAGATACCACTAGCTCCAAAGGATAGACCAAAGACGGCTATTATACACCTTTCAGCCTTTTTCAGTTTAACGTGATGACTTTCGGATTATGCAACGCCACCGCATCGTTTGCAACGCTTCATGGACATAGTTCTGTTTTTGTTATATTGATGATATTCTCATCGCGTCAACCAACGAAGAAATTCGAATTTTTATCGAAGCTGTATGCCACGCGCTTCAACAACACAAGGTCCAAGTGAAGCTAAGAAAGGCGATCAACAACACATCCAATGGACACCTCAAGCGGACGAGTCATTCGAAATATGTAAAGCCAAATTGAGGGATGCCGTACAACTAGCCCATCCACATCCAGATGTTCCCTTAGTGCTACGATGTGACGCGTCAGACATTGCTATTGGAGCTGCACTCGACCAACGCATCAGTGATCAACTTTAACCAATTGGTTTCTTCTCAAAGAAACTAAATCCGAGATAAGCCAGATACAAGGTGCACGACCGGGAGCTCTTAGCCATCTATAGAGCAGTAAAACATTCCCGACATCCCAACGAAGGCTGAGAACTCATCATCGTCACCGACCATAAGCCGTTGGTGTATGCATTCGACCAGAAATCCGATCACGGCAACTCGAAGAAATTGGCAGCTTTTCAAGAAGAATCGAATTTGTTTCGGGTGTTGACAATGTTGTAGCCGACGCTTGTTCCCGTATAGACACCGTCAATATGCCCGTCATGTTCAGCACTAGCCGCAGATTTAGCCGCAGAAGGATGATGACGAGCTAGAACTTGAGAAGTCTTCACTTAAGCTACGAGGACTGCGCATCGATAACGATAATACTGACCTAACCGTTTTGCGATCTTGGAGGCACCGACATCCGTCCATATGTGCCAATAACTCTATCCCGGTGGTAGAGCTACCAAACAACAAATTTGTAAAAACTTCGTGTGGCCAAACATATGTAAGGATATACTCTCTTTGGCTAGCTCATGCATCCAATGTCAACATAGCAAGGTAAGCAGACACGTCAAGAATATTCCGCAACATATTCCAATTCCCAGTGGCAGATTCCAGCATGTTCACATCGGTATCGTCGTTATGCCACTGGTAAATGTATATCGAATTCTCTTGACGATGATCGAGCGCTTCACGAGATGTCCAGAAGCAATACCCCTCAAAGACATCATGACGCAAACGATTGTCAAGACCTTCTCTAAGGACTGGGTGTGTAGAATTGTGGCCCCCAAAGCAATAACCACCGACAGAGGAACCCAATTCGAATCCACTTTGTTTGGGGTACTAACAAAACTTATCGGAAGCACGCGTATTAGGACAACTGCATAAAAATCATCCATAAAGTGTCATGAAGCAACAGACTGAGTCAGTGTTCTCCCAACAGTTTTATTAGGGTTACGCACCAGTACCAATGAGGATATAAGATCATCCGCTGCAGAGCTCGTTTCTCGGAATGACGCTAAGATTGCCTGGTGAATTATTAACGCACGAAGAAGTTTCGTAGGAGCCCCAGATCTTTGTTCCGAGAACACATGCAACACATGAACATCACAAGAGCATTTGTCCACAAAACGCTCTACAGCTGCACGCACTTCTTCGTCAGGATTGATGCAGTTCAGAGACCTTGTGAGCAGCCATACGATGGTCCATGTGATACGCGGTTCTGGAAAGAATTTCAGACTATGTATTCAAGAGCACCGACAACTATATCAACTGAGCAACTAAAACCAGCTTTCCACGGAAATTTCCCAGAGATGATTGAAGCTAATACAACAGCCATCACAACTCCATGGAGCAGCTCACAGCAGCAAGAACAAAATTTCAATAGCTCTCCAACAGCAGCATCCAGTTCATCTCATCCATTTTCTGGCGTGTTTGAAACATATCAAAAATAAAGGAAGACCTAAGAAAATGAGTTCTGCAAATTCAAAAAAATAAAAATACAAATATTATTACAGCTGTCACTTGGGGAGGAGTGCTTTGGCGATTGACAGGCTCATGGCGCTAGCGACGTTAAAAAGAGTTGAAGGGATGTTTGGAAGCAGTGTAATAATATCGCTAAACAGAGTCTAAGATTACAGTAGGTGGGCTAAAGGTAGTGATGCGAATATACATATGAATGAGAGCACAAACGTTCTCATGTTAGCCACTCACTATCAACTCCTACTCTACACCTTCACGTTGGTGGCTGCTGGGTGCCTAGTACCTCGGTTAGAGATTTGGCACCCTCTTTGGAAGGTTATTGGTAGTAGTGAACGAGAAAGAGGGGAGGAGTGTATTCTCACTAAAGCACTTACTCTTGATCCAAGAATTCCCTAGAATCCACGGTGGCGTCTACCAGAGTTGGTGGCGGGTGAATCCTTAATGGCCAAACGGAATAGCTCTTATCTAATCCGGCCACCTGTATAATTCATGCATGTATCTCATCGAAACACAATCCTGATAAGACTAGAATACAGCCGCACTTTGCATTCCACAAACCCGTGCGATACTTCTACAGAACGACACATTCTTATAATTTCATCTTATTTCTACTCCTCATAGTCCTCGTATCCTTTAAGTCCAATTCCAGACCCTAAACTGTAACCCATCTCAATGAAAACGCTTCTCCTACAATTCATACTGCTGATTAGACTAGAATACAGCCGCACTTTGCATTCCACAAACCCTTGCGATACTTATACAGAACGACACGTTCTTATAATTTCATCTTATTTCTACTCCTCATAGTCCTCGTATCCTATTAGTCGAATTCCAGACCCTAAACTGTAACCCATCTCAATGAAAATGCTTCTCCTACAATTCATACTGCTGATTATACTAGAATACAGCCGCACTTTGCATTCTACAAACCCGTGCGATACTTCTACAGAACGACACATTCTTATAATTTCATCTTATTTCTACTCCTCATAGTCCTCGTATCCTTTAAGTCCAATTCCAGACCCTAAACTGTAACCCATCTCAATGAAAACGCTTCTCCTACAATTCATACTGCTGATTAGACTAGAATACAGCCGCACTTTGCATTCCACAAACCCTTGCGATACTTATACAGAACGACACGTTCTTATAATTTCATCTTATTTCTACTCCTCATAGTCCTCGTATCCTATTAGTCGAATTCCAGACCCTAAACTGTAACCCATCTCAATGAAAATGCTTCTCCTACAATTCATACTGCTGATTATACTAGAATACAGCCGCACTTTGCATTCTACAAACCCGTGCGATACTTCTACAGAACGACACATTCTTATAATTTCATCTTATTTCTACTCCTCATAGTCCTCGTATCCTATTAGTCGAATTCCAGACCCTAAACTGTAACCCATCTCAATGAAAATGCTTCTCCTACAATTCATACTGCTGATTATACTAGAATACAGCCGCACTTTGCATTCTACAAACCCGTGCGATACTTCTACAGAACGACACATTCTTATAATTTCATCTTATTTCTACTCCTCATAGTCCTCGTATCCTTTAAGTCCAATTCCAGACCCTAAACTGTAACCCATCTCAATGAAAACGCTTCTCCTACAATTCATACTGCTGATTAGACTAGAATACAGCCGCACTTTGCATTCCACAAACCCTTGCGATACTTATACAGAACGACACGTTCTTATAATTTCATCTTATTTCTACTCCTCATAGTCCTCGTATCCTATTAGTCGAATTCCAGACCCTAAACTGTAACCCATCTCAATGAAAATGCTTCTCCTACAATTCATACTGCTGATTATACTAGAATACAGCCGCACTTTGCATTCTACAAACCCGTGCGATACTTCTACAGAACGACACATTCTTATAATTTCATCTTATTTCTACTCCTCATAGTCCTCGTATCCTTTAAGTCCAATTCCAGACCCTAAAATGTAACCCATCTCTATGAAAACGCTTCTCCTACAATTCATACTGCTGATTAGACTAGAATACAGCCGCACTTTGCATTCCACAAACCCTTGCGATACTTATACAGAACGACACGTTCTTATAATTTCATCTTATTTCTACTCCTCATAGTCCTCGTATCCTATTAGTCGAATTCCAGACCCTAAACTGTAACCCATCTCAATGAAAATGCTTCTCCTACAATTCATACAGCTGATTAGACTAGAATACAGCCGCACTTTGCATTCCACAAACCCGTGCGATACTTCTACAGCACGACACATTCTTATAATTTCATCTTATTTCTACTCCTCATAGTCCTCGTATCCTATTAGTCGAATTCCAGACCCTAAAGTGTAACCCATCTCAATGAAAATGCTTCTCCTACAATTCATACTGCTGATTATACTAGAATACAGCCGCACTTTGCATTCCACAAACCCTTGCGATACTTATACAGAACGACACGTTCTTATAATTTCATCTTATTTCTACTCCTCATAGTCCCCGTATCCTATTAATGGAATTCCAGACCCTAAACTGTAACCCATCTCAATGAAAATGCTTCTCATGCAATTCGTGCATCAATTATCAGAACAATGCTGATAGGAGGAGTAAAGTACTGTCGCGCCTCTTATCTCGCAACCAAGTGTGGCTCCTTAACAGGAAAATATATTCTTAAGCTCTCGCTACGTGCCACTCCCCACATTCTTCGTGTTCTGTTAGCTAAATGTCCGCCCGTTAGTTGTAAGCTATGAGAAAACAATTTCTAATACAAGTCACATACTAAGTACACGGATTTTCTTTTGCACTTTATTGCAAAGCAATAATTAAATTACATGAGTATTCCTTCAATTTAATGTGGAAACCTGTGTCCCATGCAATGCGCCGAGTATATCGTCCGTCGTTTGCCGCAGGAGGTACCAAAGGTTTAGTCTGCGGCAATTACATTCTTGTGGTGGCCAGTTGTATTCCATCGAACTGCAGAATAAAGTTCCACAAAGTAATATACTAGTCTTTTCAAGCGTCATCCATCAAGTTCCTGCCAATTTTACCAAAGTCGTCACATTATTTGCAGTCCATCTGCAATGGTTTTTCACCTAAAAGCAATACAATTACGTTAATGATCATTGAATAGTAGTTTCAGGTACAATTTACTAAGGATTACGGTGAAAACGTCCAGCATCCACAGTGGTTTTATTCAAGATGTACTGGTATCAATGAAACCATGATGAGTACCGACCAGGTTGTTGTTTCGCTTCCTGACCCGAATACTACAGAAAAACATGAAAGAGATTCGCTTGTATTATGCCGATACACAACAGACATCCTGTCGTCTTTTATGGTTTTCCGCTGACAGTCTCCAGTATATGTAGATGGATTCTACTTAGTGAAAAGTATACTTACAGATAAGAATATGGGATACTCCATTGAAAAGTTACCAACTGAAAGAATGATAAACACAGTCGATATTTTTTTGTTTTCAATGGAATCCGTTAAGCTTTTATTCTGAATTATATGTACATACTTACATGCAATTGGTGTAACAATAAAAAGAATTTGTAATAACAGTTGAAGTTCCTTCGTATATTCTGTGGATTTCTTCTTCCAGATTGTATTCCTTCAGCGCTTAGAAGTGCAAGTTTGGTCGCATTTCCACACCACCTATGAGGTATGCATTTTGGTGCGTTAACTGATTTTTTGATTGCGCCTATTGCACCAGACTAGAAAAATTAAGATATTAATACATTTGTAATTATAAGAGTAAGCATCTTGTTCCTGAAATTGGGTTCGTGAATGTCCCTGTCAACAAATTTCAGTGCGAAATGAATTCGTTCGTCCTCATACTGTGGTTCTTCCTTCAGTCGACGTTCCTTCAAATCTAGAAAAAAAAGTTTATTGTCATAATATTATAGTAATTCACATTAATCTTAATTTTTCGAACTGTGTACCTCCCGATTAGGAAAAGCATATAAATGCAATAAATTAATTGAACATTCCATTTGTTTACATTCTTCACTCTTCAACAATTTTACTTTTTCGATTGTCGCCAAACAAAATTCAAACAAGTGGCTGTCAAAAATGTGACAGTGGCGAGGTGGATTACTTTTGTTCTGACATTTGTTTACTTTTTAGCAAAAAAGTGTGTGAATATATTTTTGTTTCTACACAACTTTTTATATTAATTTTGATGCGAGTTGATGGGCCTTATTGCACTGATTTCAAAAGTGTAACTGTATTTTGTTGCATTTGTTATGTTTAAAAGTTATAGCACTCTGAAATGTTCGCTTTGGCACATCGAATGAAGTAAACAAAGGTGGTGGGTCAGGATGGATGTGTTTGGAAATACGCTGGTGAGTTAAGGCTGTTAAAAGATTATTCTTTTATTACCGGCGGTCTCCACGAGTAGTAAATAGTATTCTATGAAAAATGGCTTTCTAGGTACGGCTCAGTTTATAGCTTGCTATAGATAGTATTCTATGGGCTGTCATTTTTTGTTTCATGTTTGTTTTGTTCGCGATAGCTGCGTGGAGAATGGATGAAATTATTAAATTTACATCAACTTCAATTCAAATTGTTTACTTCCTTCTCCAGTGATCAAAGCTATTGGTTTATAAACTCTTAACCTCATTTATCTACAAAATACAGTAAACAATAGGGAGGCGTACGAAACACCCAAAACAACAAAAATATCCAAAAATTTAAAGACAAAATATTTTTGGACAAAATCTCCAACGAAACAAAATTTTGTGCAAAAATCTCCACGAAATCTCACCATATTCCACTGTTTATGGATATAAGTGACATAAAGCCAAATCGATAGGGGATTTTAGTCCCGGGGATTCTCTCTTTGGGGATTTTGTGGCTGGGGGTTTGAATTTGGAAATTCTGGGTTTGGGGATTTCTTCTTGGGGCTTATGTCTTGGAGATACCTGCCTCCAACCCTAAAGAATAGTGTCTTCTATACAAATATCAGAAAATATTTGCATGAACATAATTGCAAGAATAAATTCATATGTAGTAACCACTTATTTCCAATTTGATAATTATTTTTATAACACACATTTTATTTCTTAAAAAAAGAATAATCTTTTAACAGCCTTAACTCACCAGCGTATTTCCAAACACATCCGTGCTGACCCACCACCTTTGTTTACTTCATTCGATGTGCCAAAGCGAACATTTCAGAGTGCTATAACTTTTAAACATAACAAATGCAACAAAATACAGTTACACTTTTGAAATCAGTGCAACAGGGAGAATCAATTGGCATCAAAATTAATATAAAAAGTTGTGTAGAAACAAAAATATATTCACACACTTTTTTGCTAAAAAGTAAACAAATGTCAGAACAAAAATAATCCACCTCGCCACTGTCACATTTTTGACAGCCACTTGTTTGAATTTTGTTTGGCGACAATCGAAAAAGTAAAATTGTTGAAGAGTGAAGAATGTAAACAAATGGAATGTTCAATTAATTTATTGCATTTATATGCTTTTCCTAATCGGGAGGTACACAGTTCGAAAAATTAAGATTAATGTGAATTACTATAATATTATGACAATAAACTTTTTTTTCTAGATTTGAAGGAACGTCGACTGAAGGAAGAACCACAGTATGAGGACGAACGAATTCATTTCGCACTGAAATTTGTTGACAGGGACATTCACGAACCCAATTTCAGGAACAAGATGCTTACTCTTATAATTACAAATGTATTAATATCTTAATTTTTCTAGTCTGGTGCAATAGGCGCAATCAAAAAATCAGTTAACGCACCAAAATGCATACCTCATAGGTGGTGTGGAAATGCGACCAAACTTGCACTTCTAAGCGCTGAAGGAATACAATCTGGAAGAAGAAATCCACAGAATATACGAAGGAACTTCAACTGTTATTACAAATTCTTTTTATTGTTACACCAATTGCATGTAAGTATGTACATATAATTCAGAATAAAAGCTTAACGGATTCCATTGAAAACAAAAAAATATCGACTGTGTTTATCATTCTTTCAGTTGGTAACTTTTCAATGGAGTATCCCATATTCTTATCTGTAAGTATACTTTTCACTAAGTAGAATCCATCTACATATACTGGAGACTGTCAGCGGAAAACCATAAAAGACGACAGGATGTCTGTTGTGTATCGGCATAATACAAGCGAATCTCTTTCATGTTTTTCTGTAGTATTCGGGTCAGGAAGCGAAACAACAACCTGGTCGGTACTCATCATGGTTTCATTGATACCAGTACATCTTGAATAAAACCACTGTGGATGCTGGACGTTTTCACCGTAATCCTTAGTAAATTGTACCTGAAACTACTATTCAGTGATCATTAACGTAATTGTATTGCTTTTAGGTGAAAAACCATTGCAGATGGACTGCAAATAATGTGACGACTTTGGTAAAATTGGCAGGAACTTGATGGATGACGCTTGAAAAGACTAGTATATTACTTTGTGAAACTTTATTCTGCAGTTCGATGGAATACAACTGGCCACCACAAGAATGTAATTGCCGCAGACTAAACCTTTGGTGGCTCCTACGGCAAATGACGGACGATATACTCGCCACATTGCATGGGACACGGGTTTCCACATTAAATTGAAGGAATACTCATGTAATTTAATTATTGCTTTGCAATAAAGTGCAAAAGAAAATCCGTGTACTTAGTATGTGACTTGTATTAGAAATTGTTTTCTCATAGCTTACAACTAACGGGCGGACATTTAGCTAACAGAATACGAAGAATGTGGGGAGTAGCACGTAGCGAGAGCTTAAGAATATATTTTCCTGTTAAGGAGTCACACTTTGTTGCGAGATAAGAGGCGCGACAGTACTTTACTCCTCCTATCAGCATTGTTCTGATAATTGGTGTATGAATTGTATGAGAAGCATTTTCATTGAGATGGGTTACAGTTTAGGGTCTGGAATTCCATTAATAGGATGCGAGGACTATGAGGAGTAGAAATAAGATGAAATTATAAGAATGTGTCGTGCTGTAGAAGTATCGCACGGGTTTGTGGAATGCAAAGTGCGGCTGTATTCTAGTCTAATCAGCAGTATGAATTGTAGGAGAAGCATTTTTATTGAGATGGGTTACAGTTTAGGGTCTGGAATTCGACTAATACGATGCGAGGACTATGAGGAGTAGAAATAAGATGAAATTATAAGAATGTGTCGTTCTGTAGAAGTATCGCACGGGTTTGTGGAATGCAAAGTGCGGCTGTATTCTAGTCTTATCAGGATTGTGTTTCGATGAGATACATGCATGAATTATACAGGTGGCCGGATTAGATAAGAGCTATTCCGTTTGGCCATTAAGGATTCACCCGCCACCAACTCTGGTAGACGCCACCGTGGATTCTAGGGAATTCTTGGATCAAGAGTAAGTGCTTTAGTGAGAATACACTCCTCCCCTCTTTCTCGTTCACTACTACCAATAACCTTCCAAAGAGGGTGCCAAATCTCTAACCGAGGTACTAGGCACCCAGCAGCCACCAACGTGAAGGTGTAGAGTAGGAGTTGATAGTGAGTGGCTAACATGAGAACGTTTGTGCTCTCATTCATATGTATATTCGCATCACTACCTTTAGCCCACCTACTGTAATCTTAGACTCTGTTTAGCGATATTATTACACTGCTTCCAAACATCCCTCCAACTCTTTTTAACGTCGCTAGCGCCATGAACCTGTCAATCGCCAAAGCACTCCTCCCCAAGTGACAGCGATATTTGTATTTTTATTTTTTTGAATTTGCAGAACTCATTTTCTTAGGTCTTCCTTTATTTTTGATATGTTTCAAATACGCCAGGAAATGGATGAGATGAACTGGATGCTGCTGTTGGAGAGCTATTGAAATTTTGTTCTTGCTGCTGTGAGCTGCTCCATGGAGTTGTGATGGCTGTTGTATTAGCTTCAATCATCTCTGGGAAATTTCCGTGAAAAGCTGGTTTTAGTTGCTCAGTTGATATAGTTGTCGGTGCTCTTGAATACATAGTCTGAAATTCTTTCCAGAACCGCGTATCACATGGACCATCGTATGGCTGCTCACAAGGTCTCTGAACTGCATCAATCCTGACGAAGAAGTGCGTGCAGCTGTAGAGCGTTTTGTGGACAAATGCTCTTGTGATGTTCATGTGTTGCATGTGTTCTCGGAACAAAGATCTGGGGCTCCTACGAAACTTCTTCGTGCGTTAATAATTCACCAAGCAATCTTAGCGTCATTCCGAGAAACGAGTTCTGCAGCGGATGATCTTATATCCTCCTTGATACTGGTGCGTAACCCTAATAAAACTGTTGGGAGAACACTGACTCAGTCTGTTGCTTCATGACACTTTATGGATGATTTTTATGCAGTTGTCCTAATACGCGTGCTTCCGATAAGTTTTGTTAGTACCCCAAACAAAGTGGATTCGAATTGGGTTCCTCTGTCGGTGGTTATTGCTTTGGGGGCCTCAATTCTACACACCCAGTCCTTAGAGAAGGTCTTGACAATCGTTTGCGTCATGATGTCTTTGAGGGGTATTGCTTCTGGACATCTCGTGAAGCGGTCGATCATCGTCAAGAGAATTCGATATACATTTACCAGTGGCATAACGACGATACCGATGTGAATATGCTGGAATCTGCCACTGGGAATTGGAATATGTTGCGGAATATTCTTGACGTGTCTGCTTACCTTGCTATGTTGACATTGGATGCATGAGCTAGCCAAAGAGAGTATATCCTTACATATGTTTGGCCACACGAAGTTTTTACAAATTTGTTGTTTGGTAGCTCTACCACCGGGATAGAGTTATTGGCACATATGGACGGATGTCGGTGCCTCCAAGGTCGCAAAACGGTTAGGTCAGTATCATCGGTGCGCAGTCCTCGTAGCTTAAGTGAAGACTTCTCAAGTTTTAGCTCGTCATCATGCTTCTGCATCTCGGCTAAATTCGATTTTTGTTGAAAAGCGGCCAATTTCTTCGATTTCTGGTCGAATGCATACACCAACGGCTTATGGTCGGTGACGATGATGAGTTCTCAGCCTTCGTTGGGATGTCGGGAATGTTTTACTGCTCTATAGATGGCTAAGAGCTCCCGGTCGTGCACCTTGTATCTGGCTTATCTCGGATTTAGTTTCTTTGAGAAGAAACCAATTGGTTAAAGTTGATCACTGATGCGTTGGTCGAGTGCAGCTCCAATAGCAATGTCTGACGCGTCACATCGTAGCACTAAGGGAACATCTGGATGTGGATGGGCTAGTTGTACGGCATCCCTCAATTTAGCTTTACATTTTTCGAATGACTCGTCCGCTTGAGGTGTCCATTGGATGTGTTGTTGATCGCCTTTCTTAGCTTCACTTGGACCTTGTGTTGTTGAAGCGCGTGGCATACAGCTTCCATAAAAATTCCACGCTCCTATGAACTTTCGCAGCTTGTCCATTGTTAGTGGGTTTGGGTAATTTGTCAACGCGTCTACTCGGTCGGTGGGAGGTTTTATATCAGTTTTGTTGACTGTGTAGCCTAAGTATCTCACTTCCGGATATCAAACCAAACTGCTGGAGTTCCTAGAGGATATCCGCGATGAGGATATCATCAATATAACAAACACAGAACTCGAGTCCTCTTAGCACTGTGTCCATGAATCGTTGCACCGTATGGGCGGCGTTGCATAATTCGAAAGTCATCACGTTAAACTCACAGAGGCCGAAAGGTGTAATGACAGCCGTCTTTGGTATGTATATCCTCTGGAGCGAGTGGTATCTGGTGGTATGTTCTCTTTAGGTCCAGCATAGTAAAAATGGTGCAACCAGTGAGTTGACGACTGGAGGTGTGGAATGGGGTGTCTGTCCGGAACGGTGATATTTTTAAGGCGACGGTGGTCCCCACACGCCCTCCAGCATCCGGATCTCTCTTGCACTATTTAAAGAAGAGGTGCTCACACGCTTTTGGATGGCTGGCAGATTCCTAGTAGGGTCATGTTTTGGAATTCGTCCTTTGCCGCTTTGAGTTTTTCGCCGGCAAGCCGACGAGCTCGTTCCACAGATGTCCTCTGACAACTACATGATGCTGGACGTAGTGTTCTTGAACGGAGATATTCTTGTTAAGCGCGAAGTTCCTTACTAAGTCAGCAAAACAGTTTGTTTCGTCGATTGTTCGCAATGTTGGCTGTGAACTGCTGACCATGCTGCCACGAACACTTAAATCTGTGATGTTGTCGCTTAGCATCTTGTGACAGAATCCGATGGTCAAGTCGAAATGATGAATAAAGTCCGCTCCTAAGATGGGTTGCTTAACGTCGGCAATGATGAGCCAACCCAACGAAGTCTCAGATCAAGTACCATACCATTTGGCAGCGTAAAGTTGGCGTGAAAGAGGTGTTTTCTTGTTGGCGTACTTCCTTGGAAGTACGGAAATAGAAATGTCTGCGCCGGTATCAATCAAGTAAGATATTCCGCTGATTTGGCTTGATTTGTTCATGATAGTTCTCGTTTCTGTTGTCCCTTTGGGTTAATGGTGGAATAGTGGTGAACATATATTTTCCATTCGTCTACTCTTATATTTTCCCAATAGGTGTTGATCACGTTGAGAAAATATTTCCTAGTTGGAGGAATAGAAAGTATGTTCAATTGTTCTGAGACTGTTCTGGTAGCACTGCGTGCTAACTGGTTCCCCTTGATCCCTGAGTGCCCTGGTACCCATAGTAGCACAATTTTTTGTCTGTTCATTAGAACGTTGTTACGGATTTTAGTTATGGTTGAGGAGGAATTATGGATTCTGTTGATTGCCTTGAGTGTAGAAAGGCTATAGGCATTGTGTTTGCTACCTCTGTCGCTTTCAGGATTGCGTTAGCCTCAGTGGAATAAATTGAAAAGTAGTTTGGTAGTCTTGCACTGTATAGAATGTCACCAGCTTCCGATACGGTTGCGAGTCCAGTACCAGTATCGGATTTGGATCCATCTGTGTAGAAGAACTCGCAAGAATCCTTTCTGTATTCGTCAGTTATTTCACAGAACATTTGTGTGTAGTGTTCCTTAGGTGTGGTATTCTTATTGAATGTTGGTTGGAAACTCCCATGGGGGTATGTTACCAGGAGTGAGTGTACTGATTGTTGGAGTAATACCAATTTTACTGGCACCGTGCAGAGCGATGTAGATGGCAGAGGGAATTTCGGTGTTTTTTTACGGTGTAAGATTTTTTTGGCATCTTTGATTGGAGATCTGTGCGACTTACATATCTTTGGTGCGAGTCGTGCCGTTAAAAGATATCTGCGGTGATCTATGGATGGGAGTCCTGCTTCAGTGAGGATTTTCCTTGTTGGAGTGGTTGTAAATGCTTTCAAGTTGGTCCTAATTGCAGAGTGGTAGGTTGGTTTGATGAAGTTGATGGTAGATTTAGCGTAAACTGCCAACCCATAGTCAATTGTGGATAACATAATGCTGCGAGTTATAAGAATAAGTGTATTAAGGTGTATAAAACCAATGATTTAGTTCGGCTAAAATGGTACGGAAGAAGAAGTTGCATTTAGATAATAAAATCAAATCGTCCGCGTATAGGCAATGGTCTATTTTTTTGTATTGGCTATGATTTCACTTACTTATGTCGTTGTAGGCGATTATGAATTAGGTAACTGAAAGGGTTGAACCTTGCGGAATCCCGTATAAGTACATACTTTAATAAAAGTTGTTTGCTTTTACTCTGAGTTGCCTATTTGAAAGAAACGATTTAATGTATGAAAGCATTTAAGGGCCAATCTTCCATTGTGTGAGCTTTTTTACGATTACATGGATGCCGATTCTACCAAATGCCTTTTCAAAATCAAGGGACAGTACGAAGACATGATTTTTGCATGACAACGCAGAGCTAATATACTCGTCGATGTGTAATAGTGATAGTCAGTGGTACTGCGTCCATGTTTAAATGCGACTTGCTTTAGACTTAGATAATTATTTTGTTCAATAAACCAGAGAAGTCGTTTAGAGATAATTTTCTCTAAAAGTTTGCTAGTACAAGGAAGCATGGAGATTGATCTGTATCCTGTAGGATGAGTAAATTTTTTAGCAGATTTAAGGATTGGTATTGTACTGGCCACTTTCCACATCTGTGGTATAGTACCTTTATCGAAGATGCAGTTGTATGAGAGCAATATTCTCTCTTTGAGTAAATATGGTCATACCCTGGTGTTTTACCTATCAGAGTGGCTAAGCAGCTTTCTACTTCAATCAAGCTAATCTGTTTCTCTTTGGGTTTTGCAGATATACTGAGGTTTTCTACTTAGTGATGGCTATTGATAGCTAGAACTTTGCCTGATGGGCTTTTAATATCCGCGATTTTTTCGCTATTTCACTGTTCCAGCGGAAAAGGGCATTTGCTCAACGATAATTAAACAAATGTTAGTATTGTTGGGATGTTGTTTGAAAATTTTCCAAAGATTTTGTTAGTTGTTGCGCAGAATGGATAACTCAGAAGACCACCCCATGGGGTTATCTTCTTATGGAGGATAATTTTAGATTGAGAAATTGCTACGTTAGTTGCGTAAGGTTTGGGTGATTGAGGTAGCTTCTTTGTTTATGTTGGAAGAAAGACTGTAATTGTCTAAAGTATTGTACTTTGGTATAATTCCCAGTTGGGACGGTCAGTTTGAAACTTCTATGTGGATTTTTTTTTTAAACAAACGTCCAAGATCTATTTTTATCAGATGGTCGCTGCCGTGTAAATCGTCTAAAATTTCCCAGGAAGTTTTAGGAATCAATTCAGGGTAAAGTAGCTGATAAGTCGGCATGTGTCCATGTCTTATGTGTCGAGAAATGTGTTGGACTTCCGTCATTTAAAACGGAAAGGTTGGCACTTAGAAGAACATTTTCCAATTCCGTACTTCTAGAGTTGGTTACAGGTGAACCCCATCCAGCAATTGATATCACCAGTTAACAGAATCGGTGTATGGATATTATTAAGAATGTTTGACGAATCACTAGAGGTGAATGCTTGAGTGGGGGAGATGTATAATGAGATCACAGTAATTTTAATATTGAGGTTGATTTCTATTGCAACTGTGGATTATATGTTTGAGTGAATAGATACATGTGTGTGTGGGATAGAATTGTGTATCGATAAAGCTGTACCTTGTTTCGCGTAAGTGCTCGATGCAAAGTTGTGGAAATACGATGTGTATTGTTTTGGGGGGAAGGGAGAGAGGTTGGTTTGTAGATAGACTTTCTGCAGAGTTATAATAGAAGGAGTTCATAACAGTTGGTGGAATAGCCTTTCGTCTTCCATTGCAGAACTTTTAAATAGGTTTTGTAAGAGGTGAGAGCCTTCGTTCCAATATATGCTTGGTTATATTGGTGTAAGCCAGAGTTGATGTTGCGGATGACGATGGAAGGACGCATGGGATGGGACACCCTACACCTAAGTGTATTCTTATTAAAAAAAAAACAAGCTATAGATGGAATTAGCACTAGTTATGAATACATAATACAGTTGCGTGATGGAAATTTACTGATTTTGGTAAAGTCTCTTAAAATTGCTGAAATTTTCATTTTCAAGAAAAATTCTATCAAACCTCTGTCCCATCAAGGTGTCCCTTCACCCAAACCTGAATGCCTCTAAAGGTACAGTTTATGCCTTTACCTTACAAATGTATCCGAGGAAGAAATCATCAAAGAAATGAGTGCACAAGGCGTAACTGAGGTTTACAAGTTCATGACAAAAAATTAAGGCATCTCAACTCCTACAGGTCTCATTCTCTTTACCTAGCACCGCTAGTATCGGTTAATATAATTGCAAGATCGTTAGATATTTCCCCAATCCCACGCGGTGTCAAATCTTAGGTCACACGGCCAAGAGATGCAAAACCCCTTCATCCTGCGTAAACTGCAACATGTTACCTGCAGACCCCCATGCACGCGCACCTATTGTGCGAACTGCTCTGAAGATCACACCGCATTTTCCCAAAGAAATACAAACAAGCATACGTATAAGGAATTGAATCTTGAACTCTCCTCCACGCAAACATATGCAAATATTGCAAATAATGCTCTCCAAGCCAAAACCACCTCAACAATCAATTATCCAGTTACAAACATATACAAATCCCCCCGAACACATTCTACAATTCAAGTTCAAAGTGAACAGCCAATCTATACAGAAAAACAATCCACATCAACCAACAACAATAATTACACCATCCATCCAACGAATTCCTAAACAAACTCTCGGGCACATCAAAAATCAACTGTCCAACAGAAACGAGAACAAATCAAGCCAAATCAGCGGAATATCTTACTTGATACTTTCAAAAACGTACGCCAATAAGACACCTCTTTCATGCCAACATTACTCTGCCAACGGTGCTGTTGTATCTACTTACGATACCAAAACTATGTACTTGATGTGGGACTTCGGTGAGAATTTCGTTGGCTTGGCTCACCATTGGTTAAACAACCCATCTTAGGAGCTGACTTTATTCATCACTTCGACTTGACCATCTGGTTACAAGATGCTTAGCGACAACATTACAGATTTAGGTGTTCGTGGCAGCATGGTCGGCAGTTCACAGCCAACATTGCGAACAATCGACGAAACAAATCGTTTTGCTGACATACTAAGGAACTTCGTGGACATCACGCTCGACAAGAACACTACGTCCAGCATCATGTAGTTGTCAGGGGACATCCAGTTGCGGAACGAGCCCGTCAGCGAAAAAAAACGAAAAAGCATGACGCTACCAGGGATCTGCCAGCCATCCAAAGCGAGTGGGCATCTCCTCTTCAAATAATGCAAAAGAGATCCGGATGCTGGAGGGCCTGTGGTGACTACTGTCGCCCTACCCGTATCACCGTTCCGGACAGACACCCCATTCCACACCTCCAGTCGTCAACTTACTGGTTGCACCATTTTTACTACGCTGGACCTGAAGAGAACATACCTCCAGATACCACTAGCTCCAAAGGATAGACCAAAGACGGCTATTATACACCTTTCAGCCTTTTTCAGTTTAACGTGATGACTTTCGGATTATGCAACGCCACCGCATCGTTTGCAACGCTTCATGGACATAGTTCTGTTTTTGTTGTATTGATGATATCCTCATCGCGTCAACCAACGAAGAAATTCGAATTTTTATCGAAGCTGTATGCCACGCGCTTCAACAACACAAGGTAAAAGTGAAGCTAAGAAAGGCGATAAACAACACATCCAATGGACACCTCAAGCGGACGAGTCATTCGAAATATGTAAAGCCAAATTGAGGGATACCGTACAACTAGCCCATCCACACCAGGTGCTCCCTTAGTGCTACGATGTGACGCGCCAGACATTGCTATTGGAGCTGCACTCGACCAACGCATCAGTGATCAACTTCAACCAATTGGTTTCTTCTCAAAGAAACTAAATCCGAGATAAGCCAGATACAAGGTGCACGACCGGGAGCTCTTAGCCATCTATAGAGCAGTAAAACATTCCCGACATCTCATCAAAGGCCGAGAACTCATCATCGTCACCGACCATAAGCCGTTGGTGTATGCATTCGACCAGAAATCCGATCACGGCAACTCGAAGAAATTGGCAGCTTTTCAAGAAGAATCGAATTTGTTTCGGGTGTTGACAATGTTGTAGCCGACGCTTGTTCCCGTATAGACACCGTCAATATGCCCGTCATGTTCAACACTAGCCGCAGATTTAGCCGCAGAAGGATGATGACGAGCTAGAACTTGAGAAGTCTTCACTTAAGCTACGAGGACTGCGCATCGATAACGATAATACTGACCTAACCGTTTTGCGATCTTGGAGGCACCGACATCCGTCCATATGTGCCAATAACTCTATCCCGGTGGTAGAGCTACCAAACAACAAATTTGTAAAAACTTCGTGTGGCCAAACATATGTAAGGATATACTCTCTTTGGCTAGCTCATGCATCCAATGTCAACATAGCAAGGTAAGCAGACACGTCAAGAATATTCCGCAACATATTCCAATTCCCAGTGGCAGATTCCAGCATATTCACATCGGTATCGTCGTTATGCCACTGGTAAATGTATATCGAATTCTCTTGACGATGATCGACCGCTTCACGAGATGTCCAGAAGCAATACCCCTCAAAGACATCATGACGCAAACGATTGTCAAGACCTTCTCTAAGGACTGGGTGTGTAGAATTGAGGCCCCCAAAGCAATAACCACCGACAGAGGAACCCAATTCGAATCCACTTTGTTTGGGGTACTAACAAAACTTATCGGAAGCACGCGTATTAGGACAACTGCATAAAAATCATCCATAAAGTGTCATGAAGCAACAGACTGAGTCAGTGTTCTCCCAACAGTTTTATTAGGGTTACGCACCAGTATCAAGGAGGATATAAGATCATCCGCTGCAGAACTCGTTTCTCGAAATGACGCTAAGATTGCCTGGTGAATTATTAACGCACGAAGAAGTTTCGTAGGAGCCCCAGATCTTTGTTCCGAGAACACATGCAACACATGAACATCACAAGAGCATTTGTCCACAAAACGCTCTACAGCTGTACGCACGTCTTTGTCAGGATTGATGCAGTTCAGAGACCTTGTGAGCAGCCATACGATGGTCCATACGCGGTTCTGGAAAGAATTTCAGACTATGTATTCAAGAGCACCGACAACTATATCAACTGAGCAACTAAAACCAGCTTTTCACGGAAATTTCCCAGAGATGATTGAAGCTAATAAAACAGCCATCACAACTCCATGGAGCAGCTCACAGCAGCAAGAACAAAATTTCAATAGCTCTCCAACAGCAGCATCCAGTTCATCTCATCCATTTTCTGGCGTATTTGAAACATATCAAAAATAAAGGAAGACCTAAGAAAATGAGTTCTGCAAATTCAAAAAAATAAAAATACAAATATTATTATAGCTGTCACTTGTTGAGGAGTGCTTTGGCGATTGACAGGTTTATGGCGCTAGCGACGTTAAAAAGAGTTGAAGGGATGTTTGGAAGCAGTGTAATAATAGTCGTTTTTCTTTTTTAGTTCAGAGCGCTTAGAGCACTCGATTCGTGTTTCTTTTTTCGTTTAGAGCGTGCTCAGAGCGCGCTCTATCAGCTCAGCGTGAATTGATTGAGCATCCTGAGCAAAACCCGAGCACAGTGGATTTGACGTTTAGCAGAGGGTAAAGCAATGAGAAAACGAAATCGAGAACAATTGAAATGGAGTTCGAGGCTTTGTTTTTAATTAATTATTAGTAGTTAATAATTAAATGAAAACTTTATTTGTGTATAAACGCTATTTTAGTGTTTAAGAAGACAAAAAGCATGACAGGTACTGCTCAATCGTATTTATTAAATAAATCAGAGCGTTCAGAGCGTGCTCTGTTCAGAGAGCGCTCGACATGTTCAGGCTCTGTTCGGAGCTCTGTTCCGAACTAAAAAAGAAAAACGCCTAATATCGCTAAACAGAGTCTAAGATTACAGTAGGTGGGCTAAAGGTAGTGATGCGAATATACATATGAATGAGAGCACAAACGTTCTCATGTTAGCCACTCACTATCAACTCCTACTCTACACCTTCACGTTGGTAGCTGCTGGGTGCCTAGTAACTCGGCTAGAGATTTGGCAACCTCTTTGGAAGGTTATTGGTAGTAGTGAACGAGAAAGAGGGGAGGAGTGTATTCTCACTAAAGCACTTACTCTTGATCCAAGAATTCCCTAGAATCCACGGTGGCGTCTACCAGAGTTGGTGGCGGGTGAATCCTTAATGGCCAAACGGAATAGCTCTTATCTAATCCGGCCACCTGTATAATTCATGCATGTATCTCATCGAAACACAATCCTGATTAGACTAGAATACAGCCGCACTTTGCATTCTACAAACCCGTGCGATACTTCTACAGAACGACACATACTTATAATTTCATCTTATTTCTACTCCTCATAGTCCTCGTATCCTTTAAGTCCAATTCCAGACCCTAAACTGTAACCCATCTCAATGAAAACGCTTCTCCTACAATTCATACTGCTGATTAGACTAGAATACAGCCGCACTTTGCATTCCACAAACCCTTGCGATACTTATACAGAACGACACGTTCTTATAATTTCATCTTATTTCTACTCCTCATAGTCCTCGTATCCTTTAAGTCCAATTCCAGACCCTAAACTGTAACCCATCTCAATGAAAACGCTTCTCCTACAATTCATACTGCTGATTAGACTAGAATACAGCCGCACTTTGCATTCCACAAACCCTTGCGATACTTATACAGAACGACACGTTCTTATAATTTCATCTTATTTCTACTCCTCATAGTCCTCGTATCCTATTAGTCGAATTCCAGACCCTAAACTGTAACCCATCTCAATGAAAACGCTTCTCCTACAATTCATACTGCTGATTAGACTAGAATACAGCCGCACTTTGCATTCCACAAACCCGTGCGATACTTCTACAGCACGACACATTCTTATAATTTCATCTTATTTCTACTCCTCATAGTCCTCGTATCCTATTAGTCGAATTCCAGACCCTAAAGTGTAACCCATCTCAATGAAAATGCTTCTCCTACAATTCATACTGCTGATTAGACTAGAATACAGCCGCACTTTGCATTCCACAAACCCGTGCGATACTTATACAGAACGACACATTCTTATAATTTCATCTTATTTCTACTCCTCATAGTCCTCGCATCCTATTAGTCGAATTCCAGACCCTAAACTGTAACCCATCTCAATAAAAATGCTTCTCCTACAATTCATACTGCTGATTAGACTAGAATACAACCGCACTTTGCATTCCACAAACCCGTGCTATACTTATACAGAACGACACATTCTTATAATTTCATCTTATTTCTACTCCTCATAGTCCTCGCATCCTATTAGTCGAATTCCAGACCCTAAACTGTAACCCATCTCAATAAAAATGCTTCTCCTACAATTCATACTGCTGATTAGACTAGAATACAGCCGCACTTTGCATTCCACAAACCCGTGCGATACTTCTACAGCACGACACATTCTTATAATTTCATCTTATTTCTACTCCTCATAGTCCTCGCATCCTATTAATGGAATTCCAGACCCTAAAGTGTAACCCATCTCAATAAAAATGCTTCTCCTACAATTCATACTGCTGATTAGACTAGAATACAGCCGCACTTTGCATTCCACAAACCCGTGCGATACTTCTACAGCACGATACATTCTTATAATTTCATCTTATTTCTACTCCTCATAGTCCTCGTATCCTTTAAGTCCAATTCCAGACCCTAAACTGTAACCCATCTCAATGAAAACGCTTCTCCTACAATTCATACTGCTGATTAGACTAGAATACAGCCGCACTTTGCATTCCACAAACCCTTGCGATACTTATACAGAACGACACGTTCTTATAATTTCATCTTATTTCTACTCCTCATAGTCCTCGTATCCTATTAGTCGAATTCCAGACCCTAAACTGTAACCCATCTCAATGAAAACGCTTCTCCTACAATTCATACTGCTGATTAGACTAGAATACAGCCGCACTTTGCATTCCACAAACCCGTGCGATACTTCTACAGCACGACACATTCTTATAATTTCATCTTATTTCTACTCCTCATAGTCCTCGTATCCTATTAGTCGAATTCCAGACCCTAAAGTGTAACCCATCTCAATGAAAATGCTTCTCCTACAATTCATACAGCTGATTAGACTAGAATACAGCCGCACTTTGCATTCCACAAACCAGTGCGATACTTATACAGAACGACACATTCTTATAATTTCATCTTATTTCTACTCCTCATAGTCCTCGCATCCTATTAGTCGAATTCCAGACCCTAAACTGTAACCCATCTCAATGAAAACGCTTCTCCTACAATTCATACTGCTGATTAGACTAGAATACAGCCGCACTTTGCATTCCACAAGCCCGTGCGATACTTATACAGAACGACACGTTCTTATAATTTCATCTTATTTCTACTCCTCATAGTCCTCGTATCCTATTAGTCGAATTCCAGACCCTAAACTGTAACCCATCTCAATGAAAACGCTTCTCCTACAATTCATACTGCTGATTAGACTAGAATACAGCCGCACTTTGCATTCCACAAACCCGTGCGATACTTATACAGAACGACACATTCTTATAATTTCATCTTATTTCTACTCCTCATAGTCCTCGCATCCTATTAGTCGAATTCCAGACCCTAAACTGTAACCCATCTCAATGAAAACGCTTCTCCTACAATTCATACTGCTGATTAGACTAGAATACAGCCGCACTTTGCATTCCACAAGCCCGTGCGATACTTCTACAGAACGACACATTCTTATAATTTCATCTTATTTCTACTCCTCATAGTCCTCGTATCCTTTAAGTCGAATTCCAGACCCTAAACTGTAACCCATCTCAATGAAAACGCTTCTCCTACAATTCATACTGCTGATTAGACTAGAATACAGCCGCACTTTGCATTCCACAAGCCCGTGCGATACTTCTACAGAACGACACATTCTTATAATTTCATCTTATTTCTACTCCTCATAGTCCTCGTATCCTTTAAGTCGAATTCCAGACCCTAAACTGTAACCCATCTCAATGAAAATGCTTCTCCTACAATTCATACTGCTGATTAGACTAGAATACAGCCGCACTTTGCATTCCACAAACCCTTGCGATACTTATACAGAACGACACATTCTTATAATTTCATCTTATTTCTACTCCTCATAGTCCTCGCATCCTATTAGTCGAATTCCAGACCCTAAACTGTAACCCATCTCAATGAAAACGCTTCTCCTACAATTCATACTGCTGATTAGACTAGAATACAGCCGCACTTTGCATTCCACAAGCCCGTGCGATACTTCTACAGAACGACACATTCTTATAATTTCATCTTATTTCTACTCCTCATAGTCCTCGTATCCTTTAAGTCGAATTCCAGACCCTAAACTGTAACCCATCTCAATGAAAATGCTTCTCCTACAATTCATACTGCTGATTAGACTAGAATACAGCCGCACTTTGCATTCCACAAACCCTTGCGATACTTATACAGAACGACACATTCTTATAATTTCATCTTATTTCTACTCCTCATAGTCCTCGCATCCTATTAGTCGAATTCCAGACCCTAAACTGTAACCCATCTCAATGAAAACGCTTCTCCTACAATTCATACTGCTGATTAGACTAGAATACAGCCGCACTTTGCATTCCACAAGCCCGTGCGATACTTCTACAGAACGACACATTCTTATAATTTCATCTTATTTCTACTCCTCATAGTCCTCGTATCCTTTAAGTCGAATTCCAGACCCTAAACTGTAACCCATCTCAATGAAAACGCTTCTCCTACAATTCATACTGCTGATTAGACTAGAATACAGCCGCACTTTGCATTCCACAAACCCTTGCGATACTTATACAGCACGACACATTCTTATAATTTCATCTTATTTCTACTCCTCATAGTCCTCGCATCCTATTAGTCGAATTCCAGACCCTAAACTGTAACCCATCTCAATGAAAACGCTTCTCCTACAATTCATACTGCTGATTAGACTAGAATACAGCCGCACTTTGCATTCCACAAGCCCGTGCGATACTTCTACAGAACGACACATTCTTATAATTTCATCTTATTTCTACTCCTCATAGTCCTCGTATCCTTTAAGTCGAATTCCAGACCCTAAACTGTAACCCATCTCAATGAAAACGCTTCTCCTACAATTCATACTGCTGATTAGACTAGAATACAGCCGCACTTTGCATTCCACAAGCCCGTGCGATACTTCTACAGAACGACACATTCTTATAATTTCATCTTATTTCTACTCCTCATAGTCCTCGTATCCTTTAAGTCGAATTCCAGACCCTAAACTGTAACCCATCTCAATGAAAACGCTTCTCCTACAATTCATACTGCTGATTAGACTAGAATACAGCCGCACTTTGCATTCCACAAGCCCGTGCGATACTTCTACAGAACGACACATTCTTATAATTTCATCTTATTTCTACTCCTCATAGTCCTCGTATCCTTTAAGTCGAATTCCAGACCCTAAACTGTAACCCATCTCAATGAAAATGCTTCTCCTACAATTCATACTGCTGATTAGACTAGAATACAGCCGCACTTTGCATTCCACAAACCCTTGCGATACTTATACAGAACGACACATTCTTATAATTTCATCTTATTTCTACTCCTCATAGTCCTCGCATCCTATTAGTCGAATTCCAGACCCTAAACTGTAACCCATCTCAATGAAAACGCTTCTCCTACAATTCATACTGCTGATTAGACTAGAATACAGCCGCACTTTGCATTCCACAAGCCCGTGCGATACTTCTACAGAACGACACATTCTTATAATTTCATCTTATTTCTACTCCTCATAGTCCTCGTATCCTTTAAGTCGAATTCCAGACCCTAAACTGTAACCCATCTCAATGAAAATGCTTCTCCTACAATTCATACTGCTGATTAGACTAGAATACAGCCGCACTTTGCATTCCACAAACCCTTGCGATACTTATACAGAACGACACATTCTTATAATTTCATCTTATTTCTACTCCTCATAGTCCTCGCATCCTATTAGTCGAATTCCAGACCCTAAACTGTAACCCATCTCAATGAAAACGCTTCTCCTACAATTCATACTGCTGATTAGACTAGAATACAGCCGCACTTTGCATTCCACAAGCCCGTGCGATACTTCTACAGAACGACACATTCTTATAATTTCATCTTATTTCTACTCCTCATAGTCCTCGTATCCTTTAAGTCGAATTCCAGACCCTAAACTGTAACCCATCTCAATGAAAATGCTTCTCCTACAATTCATACTGCTGATTAGACTAGAATACAGCCGCACTTTGCATTCCACAAACCCTTGCGATACTTATACAGCACGACACATTCTTATAATTTCATCTTATTTCTACTCCTCATAGTCCTCGCATCCTATTAGTCGAATTCCAGACCCTAAACTGTAACCCATCTCAATGAAAACGCTTCTCCTACAATTCATACTGCTGATTAGACTAGAATACAGCCGCACTTTGCATTCCACAAGCCCGTGCGATACTTCTACAGAACGACACATTCTTATAATTTCATCTTATTTCTACTCCTCATAGTCCTCGTATCCTTTAAGTCGAATTCCAGACCCTAAACTGTAACCCATCTCAATGAAAACGCTTCTCCTACAATTCATACTGCTGATTAGACTAGAATACAGCCGCACTTTGCATTCCACAAGCCCGTGCGATACTTCTACAGAACGACACATTCTTATAATTTCATCTTATTTCTACTCCTCATAGTCCTCGTATCCTTTAAGTCGAATTCCAGACCCTAAACTGTAACCCATCTCAATGAAAATGCTTCTCCTACAATTCATACTGCTGATTAGACTAGAATACAGCCGCACTTTGCATTCCACAAACCCTTGCGATACTTATACAGAACGACACATTCTTATAATTTCATCTTATTTCTACTCCTCATAGTCCTCGTATCCTTTAAGTCCAATTCCAGACCCTAAACTGTAACCCATCTCAATGAAAACGCTTCTCCTACAATTCATACTGCTGATTAGACTAGAATACAGCCGCACTTTGCATTCCACAAACCCGTGCGATACTTCTACAGAACGACACGTTCTTATAATTTCATCTTATTTCTACTCCTCATAGTCCCCGTATCCTATTAATGGAATTCCAGACCCTAAACTGTAACCCATATCAATAAAAATGCTTCTCCTACAATTCATACTGCTGATTAGACTAGAATACAGCCGCACTTTGCATTCCACAAATCCGTGCGATACTTCTACAGAACGACACATTCTTATAATTTCATCTTATTTCTACTCCTCATAGTCCTCGTATCCTTTAAGTCGAATTCCAGACCCTAAAGTGTAACCCATCTCAATGAAAATGCGTCTACTACAATTCATACTGCTGATTAGACTAGAATACAGCCGCACTTTGCATTCCACAAACCCGTGCGATACTTCTACAGAACGACACGTTCTTATAATTTCATCTTATTTCTACTCCTCATAGTCCTCGCATCCTATTAATGGAATTCCAGACCCTAAACTGTAACCCATCTCAATGAAAATGCTTCTCATGCAATTCGTGCATCAATTATCAGAACAATGCTGATAGGAGGAGTAAAGTACTGTCGCGCCTCTTATCTCGCAACCAAGTGTGGCTCCTTAACAGGAAAATATATTCTTAAGCTCTCGCTACGTGCTACTCCCCACATTCTTCGTGTTCTGTTAGCTAAATGTCCGCCCGCTAGTTGTAAGCTATGAGAAAACAATTTCTAATACAAGTCACATACTAAGTACACGGATTTTCTTTTGCACTTTATTGTAAAGCAATAATTAAATTGCATGAGTATTCCTTCAATTTAATGTGGAAACCCGTGTCCCATGCAATGTGGCGAGTATATCGTCCGTCGTTTGCCGCAGGAGGTACCAAAGGTTTAGTCTGCGGCAATTACATTCTTGTGTTGGCCAGTTGTATTCCATCGAACTGCAGAATAAAGTTCCACAAAGTAATATACTAGTCTTTTCAAGCGTCATCCATCAAGTTCCTGCCAATTTTACCAAAGTCGTCACATTATTTGCAGTCCATCTGCAATGGTTTTTCACCTAAAAGCAATACAATTACGTTAATGATCATTGAATAGTAGTTTCAGGTACAATTTACTAAGGATTACGGTGAAAACGTCCAGCATCCACAGTGGTTTTATTCAAGATGTACTGGTATCAATGAAACCATGATGAGTACCGACCAGGTTGTTGTTTCGCTTCCTGACCCGAATACTACAGAAAAACATGAAAGAGATTCGCTTGTATTATGCCGATACGCAACAGACATCCTGTCGTCTTTTATGGTTTTCCGCTGACAGTCTCCAGTATATGTAGATGGATTCTACTTAGTGAAAAGTATACTTACAGATAAGAATATGGGATACTCCATTGAAAAGTTACCAACTGAAAGAATGATAAACACAGTCGATATTTTTTTGTTTTCAATGGAATCCGTTAAGCTTTTATTCTGAATTATATGTACATACTTACATGCAATTGGTGTAACAATAAAAAGAATTTGTAATAACAGTTGAAGTTCCTTCGTATATTCTGTGGATTTCTTCTTCCAGATTGTATTCCTTCAGCGCTTAGAAGTGCAAGTTTGGTCGCATTTCCACACCACCTATGAGGTATGCATTTTGGTGCGTTAACTGATTTTTTGATTGCTGTTCAGTTTCCCCAGTAGACCCAGAGGCCTATTGCACCAGACTAGAAAAATTAAGATATTAATACATTTGTAATTATAAGAGTAAGCATCTTGTTCCTGAAATTGGGTTCGTGAATGTCCCTGTCAACAAATTTCAGTGCGAAATGAATTCGTTCGTCCTCATACTGTGGTTCTTCCTTCAGTCGACGTTCCTTCAAATCTAGAAAAAAAAGTTTATTGTCATAATATTATAGTAATTCACATTAATCTTAATTTTTCGAACTGTGTACCTCCCGATTAGGAAAAGCATATAAATGCAATAAATTAATTGAACATTCCATTTGTTTACATTCTTCACTCTTCAACAATTTTACTTTTTCGATTGTCGCCAAACAAAATTCAAACAAGTGGCTGTCAAAAATGTGACAGTGGCGAGGTGGATTACTTTTGTTTACTTTTTAGCAAAAAAGTGTGTGAATATATTTTTGTTTCTACACAACTTTTTATATTAATTTTGATGCCAATTGATTCTCCCTGTTGCACTGATTTCAAAAGTGTAACTGTATTTTGTTGCATTTGTTATGTTTAAAAGTTATAGCACTCTGAAATGTTCGCTTTGGCACATCGAATGAAGTAAACAAAGGTGGTGGGTCAGGACGGATGTGTTCGGAAGTACGCTGGTGAGTTAAGGCTGTTAAAAGATTATTCTTTTTTTAAGAAATAAAATGTGTGTTATAAAAATAATTATCAAATTGGAAATAAGTGGTTACTACATATGAATTTATTCTTGCAATTATGTTCATGCAAATATTTTCTGATATTTGTATAGAAGACACTATTCTTTAGGGTTGGAGGCAGGTATCTCCAAGACATAAGCCCCAAGAAGAAATCCCCAAACCCAGAATTTCCAAATTCAAACCCCCAGCCACAAAATCCCCAAAGAGAGAATCCCCGGGACTAAAATCCCCTATCGATTTGGCTTTATGTCACTTATATCCATAAACAGTGGAATATGGTGAGATTTCGTGGAGATTTTTGCACAAAATTTTGTTTCGTTGGAGATTTTGTCCAAAAATATTTTGTCTTTAAATTTTTGGATATTTTTGCTGTTTTGGGTATTTCGTACGCCTCCCTATTGTTTATTGTATTCTGTAGATAAATGAGGTTAAGAGTTCATAAACCAATAGCTTTGATCACTGGAGAAGGAAGTAAACAATTTGAATTGAAGTTGATGTAAATTTAATAATTTCATCCATTCTCCACGCAGCTATCGCGAACAAAACAAACATGAAACAAAAAATGACAGCCCATAGAATACTATCTATAGCAAGCTATAAACTGAGCCGTACCTAGAAAGCCATTTTTCATAGAATACTATTTACTACTCGTGGAGACCGCCGGTAATAAAAGAATAATCTTTTAACAGCCTTAACTCACCAGCGTATTTCCAAACACATCCATCCTGACCCACCACCTTTGTTTACTTCATTCGATGTGCCAAAGCGAACATTTCAGAGTGCTATAACTTTTAAACATAACAAATGCAACAAAATACAGTTACACTTTTGAAATCAGTGCAACAGGGAGAATCAATTGGCATTAATATAAAAAGTTGTGTAGAAACGAACATATATTCACACACTTTTTTGCTAAAAAGTAAACAAATGTCAGAACAAAAGTAATCCACCTCGCCACTGTCACATTTTTGACAGCCACTTGTTTGAATTTTGTTTGGCGACAATCGAAAAAGCAAAATTGTTGAAGAGTGAAGAATGTAAACAAATGGAATGTTCAATTAATTTATTGCATTTATATGCTTTTCCTAATCGGGAGGTACACAGTTCGAAAAATTAAGATTAATGTGAATTACTATAATATTATGACAATAAACTTTTTTTTCTAGATTTGAAGGAACGTCGACTGAAGGAAGAACCACAGTATGAGGACGAACGAATTCATTTCGCACTGAAATTTGTTGACAGGGACATTCACGAACCCAATTTCAGGAACAAGATGCTTACTCTTATAATTACAAATGTATTAATATCTTAATTTTTCTAGTCTGGTGCAATAGGCCTCTGGGTCTACTGGGGAAACTGAACAGCAATCAAAAAATCAGTTAACGCACCAAAATGCATACCTCATAGGTGGTGTGGAAATGCGACCAAACTTGCACTTCTAAGCGCTGAAGGAATACAATCTGGAAGAAGAAATCCACAGAATATACGAAGGAACTTCAACTGTTATTACAAATTCTTTTTATTGTTACACCAATTGCATGTAAGTATGTACATATAATTCAGAATAAAAGCTTAACGGATTCCATTGAAAACAAAAAAATATCGACTGTGTTTATCATTCTTTCAGTTGGTAACTTTTCAATGGAGTATCCCATATTCTTATCTGTAAGTATACTTTTCACTAAGTAGAATCCATCTACATATACTGGAGACTGTCAGCGGAAAACCATAAAAGACGACAGGATGTCTGTTGTGTATCGGCATAATACAAGCGAATCTCTTTCATGTTTTTCTGTAGTATTCGGGTCAAGAAGCGAAACAACAACCTGGTCGGTACTCATCATGGTTTCATTGATACCAGTACATCTTGAATAAAACCACTGTGGATGCTGGACGTTTTGGCCGTAATCCTTAGTAAATTGTACCTGAAACTACTATTCAATGATCATTAACGTAATTGTATTGCTTTTAGGTGAAAAACCATTGCAGAAGGACTGAAAATAATGAGACAACTTTGGTAAAGTTTGCAGGAATTTGATGGATGACGCTTGAAAAGACTAGTATATTACTTTGTGAAACTTTATTCTGCAGTTCGATGGAATACAACTGGCCACCACAAGAATGTAATTGACGCAGACTAAACCTTTGGTGGCTCCTACGGCAAATGACGGACGATATACTCGGCGCATTGCATGGGACACAGGTTTCCACATTAAATTGAAGGAATACTCATGTAATTTAATTATTGCTTTGCAATAAAGTGCAAAAGAAAATCCGTGTACTTAGTATGTGACTTGTATTAGAAATTGTTTTCTCATAGCTTACAACTAACGGGCGGACATTTAGCTAACAGAACACGAAGAATGTGGGGAGGAGCACGTAGCGAGAGCTTATGAATATATTTTCCTGTTAAGGAGCCACACTTGGTTGCGAGATAAGAGGCGCGACAGTACTTTACTCCTCCTATCAGCATTGTTCTGATAATTGATGCACGAATTGCATGAGAAGCATTTTCATTGAGATGGGTTACAGTTTAGGGTCTGGAATTCCATTAAAAGGATACGGGGACTATGAGGAGTAGAAATAAGATGAAATTATAAGAACGTGTCGTTCTGTATAAGTATCGCACGGGTTTGTGGAATGCAAAGTGCGGCTGTATTCTAGTCTAATCAGCAGTATGAATTGTAGGAGAAGCGTTTTCATTGAGATGGGTTACAGTTTAGGGTCTGGAATTCGACTTAAAGGATACGAGGACTATGAGGAGTAGAAATAAGATGAAATTATAAGAATGTGTCGTTCTGTAGAAGTATCGCACGGGTTTGTGGAATGCAAAGTGCGGCTGTATTCTAGTCTAATCAGCAGTATGAATTGTAGGAGAAGCGTTTTCATTGAGATGGGTTACAGTTTAGGGTCTGGAATTGGACTTAAAGGATACGAGGACTATGAGGAGTAGAAATAAGATGAAATTATAAGAATGTGTCGTTCTGTAGAAGTATCGCACGGGTTTGTGGAATGCAAAGTGCGGCTGTATTCTAGTCTAATCAGCAGTATGAATTGTAGGAGAAGCGTTTTCATTGAGATGGGTTACAGTTTAGGGTCTGGAATTGGACTTAAAGGATACGAGGACTATGAGGAGTAGAAATAAGATGAAATTATAAGAATGTGTCGTTCTGTAGAAGTATCGCACGGGTTTGTGGAATGCAAAGTGCGGCTGTATTCTAGTCTAATCAGCAGTATGAATTGTAGGAGAAGCGTTTTCATTGAGATGGGTTACAGTTTAGGGTCTGGAATTGGACTTAAAGGATACGAGGACTATGAGGAGTAGAAATAAGATGAAATTATAAGAATGTGTCGTTCTGTAGAAGTATCGCACGGGTTTGTGGAATGCAAAGTGCGGCTGTATTCTAGTCTAATCAGCAGTATGAATTGTAGGAGAAGCGTTTTCATTGAGATGGGTTACAGTTTAGGGTCTGGAATTGGACTTAAAGGATACGAGGACTATGAGGAGTAGAAATAAGATGAAATTATAAGAATGTGTCGTTCTGTAGAAGTATCGCACGGGTTTGTGGAATGCAAAGTGCGGCTGTATTCTAGTCTAATCAGCAGTATGAATTGTAGGAGAAGCGTTTTCATTGAGATGGGTTACAGTTTAGGGTCTGGAATTGGACTTAAAGGATACGAGGACTATGAGGAGTAGAAATAAGATGAAATTATAAGAATGTGTCGTTCTGTAGAAGTATCGCACGGGTTTGTGGAATGCAAAGTGCGGCTGTATTCTAGTCTTATCAGCAGTATGAATTGTAGGAGAAGCGTTTTCATTGAGATGGGTTACAGTTTAGGGTCTGGAATTCGACTTAAAGGATACGAGGACTATGAGGAGTAGAAATAAGATGAAATTATAAGAATGTGTCGTTCTGTAGAAGTATCGCACGGGTTTGTGGAATGCAAAGTGCGGCTGTATTCTAGTCTAATCAGCAGTATGAATTGTAGGAGAAGCATTTTCATTGAGATGGGTTACAGTTTAGGGTCTGGAATTCGACTTAAAGGATACGAGGACTATGAGGAGTAGAAATAGGATGAAATTATAAGAATGTGTCGTTCTGTAGAAGTATCGCACGGGTTTGTGGAATGCAAAGTGCGGCTGTATTCTAGTCTAATCAGCAGTATGAATTGTAGGAGAAGCGTTTTCATTGAGATGGGTTACAGTTTAGGGTCTGGAATTCGACTAATAGGATGCGAGGACTATGAGGAGTAGAAATAAGATGAAATTATAAGAATGTGTCGTTCTGTAGAAGTATCGCACGGGTTTGTGGAATCCAAAGCGCGGCTGTATTTTATTCTAATCAGCATTGTGTTTCGATTCATTCGCAACCAACTCTTTTCCAATACCTTGGCTCAGTATTGGAGATCCCTATAGACCTGTGATTCAAATATGTATGTCTAATTGTTCGACCTGACTGTGACTGGTAGACGCCACCGTGGATTCTAGGGAATTCTTTAATCAAGAGTAAGTGCTTCAGTGAGAATACAATAGTCTCCTCTTTCTCGTTCACTACTACCAATAACCTTCCAAAGAGGTTACCAAATCTCTAACCGAGGTACTAGGCACCCAGCAGCCACCAACGTGAAGGTGTAGAGTAGGAGTTGATAGTGAGTGGCTAACATGAGAACGTTTGTGCTCTCATTCATATGTATATTCGCATCACTACCTTTAGCCCACCTACTGTAATCTTAGTCTCTGTTTAGCGATATTATTACACTGCTTCCAAACATCCCTCCAACTCTTTTTAACGTCGCTAGCGCCATGAGCCTGTCAATCGCCAAAGCACTCCTCCCCAAGTGACAGCTATAATAATATTTGTATTTTTATTTTTTTGAATTTGCAGAACTAATTTTCTTAGGTCTTCCTTTATTTTTGATATGTTTCAAATACGCCAGGAAATGGATGAGATGAACTGGATGCTGCTGTTGGAGAGCTATTGAAATTTTGTTCTTGCTGCTGTGAGCTGCTCCATGGAGTTGTGATGGCTGTTTTATTAGCTTCAATCATCTCTGGGAAATTTCCGTGAAAAGCTGGTTTTTGTTGCTCAGTTGATATAGTTGTCGGTGCTCTTGAATACATAGTCTGAAATTCTTTCCAGAACCGCGTATGGACCATCGTATGGCTGCTCACAAGGTCTCTGAACTGCATCAATCCTGACAAAGACGTGCCTACAGCTGTAGAGCGTTTTGTGGACAAATGCTCTTGTGGTGTTCATGTGTTGCATGTGTTCTCGGAACTTTTCCAAAAAGATCTGGGGCTCCTACGAAACTTCTTCGTGCGTTAATAATTCACCAGGCAATCTTAGCGTCATTCCGAGAAACGAGCTCTGCAGCGGATGATCTTATATCCTCATTGGTACTGGTGCGTAACCCTAATAAAACTGTTGGGAGAACACTGACTCAGTCTGTTGCTTCATGACACTTTATGGATGATTTTTATGCAGTTGTCCTAATACGCGTGCTTCCGATAAGTTTTGTTAGTACCCCAAACAAAGTGGATTCGAATTGGGTTCCTCTGTCGGTGGTTATTGCTTTGGGGGCCACAATTCTACACACCCAGTCCTTAGAGAAGGTCTTGACAATCGTTTGCGTCATGATGTCTTTGAGGGGTATTGCTTCTGGACATCTCGTGAAGCGCTCGATCATCGTCAAGAGAATTCGATATACATTTACCAGTGGCATAACGACGATACCGATGTGAACATGCTGGAATCTGCCACTGGGAATTGGAATATGTTGCGGAATATTCTTGACGTGTCTGCTTACCTTGCTATGTTGACATTGGATGCATGAGCTAGCCAAAGCACATGCTTGGCCACACGAAGTTTTTGCAAATTTGTTGTTTGGTAGCTCTACCACCGGGATAGAGTTATTGGCACATATGGACGGATGTCGGTGCCTCCAAGATCGCAAAACGGTTAGGTCAGTATCATCGGTGCGCAGTCCTCGTAGCTTAAGTGAAGACTTCTCAAGTTCTAGCTCGTCATCATCCTTCTGCGGCTAAATCTGCGGCTAGTGCTGAACATGACGGGCATATTGACGGTGTCTATACGGGAACAAGCGTCGGCTACAACATTGTCAACACCCGAAACAAATTCGATTCTTCTTGAAAAGCTGCCAATTTCTTCGAGTTGCCGTGATCGGATTTCTGGTCGAATGCATACACCAACGGCTTATGGTCGGTGACGATGATGAGTTCTCGGCCTTTGATGAAATGTCGGAAATGTTTTACTGTTCTATAGATGGCTAAGAGCTCCCGGTCGTGCACCTTGTATCTGGCTTATCTCGGATTTAGTTTCTTTGAGAAGAAACCAATTGGTTGAAGTTGATCACTGATGCGTTGGTCGAGTGCAGCTCCAATAGCAATGTCTGACGCGTCACATCGTAGCACTAAGGGAACATCTGGATGTGGATGGGCTAGTTGTACGGCATCCCTCAATTTAGCTTTACATTTTTCGAATGACTCGTCCGCTTGAGGTGTCCATTGGATGTGTTGTTGATCGCCTTTCTTAGCTTCACTTGGACCTTGTGTTGTTGAAGCGCGTGGCATACAGCTTCCATAAAAATTCCACGCTCCTATGAACTTTCGCAGCTTGTCCATTGTTAGTGGGTTTGGGTAATTTGTCAACGCGTCTACTCGGTCGGTGGGAGGTTTTATATCAGTTTTGTTGACTGTGTAGCCTAAGTATCTCACTTCCGGATATCAAACCAAACTGCTGGAGTTCCTAGAGGATATCCGCGATGAGGATATCATCAATATAACAAACACAGAACTCGAGTCCTCTTAGCACTGTGTCCATGAATCGTTGCACCGTATGGGCGGCGTTGCATAATTCGAAAGTCATCACGTTAAACTCACAGAGGCCGAAAGGTGTAATGACAGCCGTCTTTGGTATGTATATCCTCTGGAGCGAGTGGTATCTGGTGGTATGTTCTCTTTAGGTCCAGCATAGTAAAAATGGTGCAACCAGTGAGTTGACGACTGGAGGTGTGGAATGGGGTGTCTGTCCGGAACGGTGATATTTTTAAGGCGACGGTGGTCCCCACACGCCCTCCAGCATCCGGATCTCTCTTGCACTATTTAAAGAAGAGGTGCTCACACGCTTTTGGATGGCTGGCAGATTCCTAGTAGGGTCATGTTTTGGAATTCGTCCTTTGCCGCTTTGAGTTTTTCGCCGGCAAGCCGACGAGCTCGTTCCACAGATGTCCCCTGACAACTACATGATGCTGGACGTAGTGTTCTTGAACGGAGATATTCTTGTTAAGCGCGAAGTTCCTTACTAAGTCAGCAAAACAGTTTGTTTCGTCGATTGTTCGCAATGTTGGCTGTGAACTGCTGACCATGCTGCCACGAACACTTAAATCTGTGATGTTGTCGCTTAGCATCTTGTGACAGAATCCGATGGTCAAGTCGAAATGATGAATAAAGTCCGCTCCTAAGATGGGTTGCTTAACGTCGGCAATGATGAGCCAACCCAACGAAGTCTCAGATCAAGTACCATACCATTTGGCAGCGTAAAGTTGGCGTGAAAGAGGTGTTTTCTTGTTGGCGTACTTCTTTGGAAGTACGGAAATAGAAATGTCTGCGCCGGTATCAATCAAGTAAGATATTCCGCTGATTTGGCTTGATTTGTTCATGATAGTTCTCGTTTCTGTTGTCCCTTTGGGTTAATGGTGGAATAGTGGTGAACATATATTTTCCATTCGTCTACTCTTATATTTTCCCAATAGGTGTTGATCACGTTGAGAAAATATTTCCTAGTTGGAGGAATAGAAAGTATGTTCAATTGTTCTGAGACTGTTCTGGTAGCACTGCGTGCTAACTGGTTCCCCTTGATCCCTGAGTGCCCTGGTACCCATAGTAGCACAATTTTTTGTCTGTTCATTAGAACGTTGTTACGGATTTTAGTTATGGTTGAGGAGGAATTATGGATTCTGTTGATTGCCTTGAGTGTAGAAAGGCTATAGGCATTGTGTTTGCTACCTCTGTCGCTTTCAGGATTGCGTTAGCCTCAGTGGAATAAATTGAAAAGTAGTTTGGTAGTCTTGCACTGTATAGAATGTCACCAGCTTCCGATACGGTTGCGAGTCCAGTACCAGTATCGGATTTGGATCCATCTGTGTAGAAGAACTCGCAAGAATCCTTTCTGTATTCGTCAGTTATTTCACAGAACATTTGTGTGTAGTGTTCCTTAGGTGTGGTATTCTTATTGAATGTTGGTTGGAAACTCCCATGGGGGTATGTTACCAGGAGTGAGTGTACTGATTGTTGGAGTAATACCAATTTTACTGGCACCGTGCAGAGCGATGTAGATGGCAGAGGGAATTTCGGTGTTTTTTTACGGTGTAAGATTTTTTTGGCATCTTTGATTGGAGATCTGTGCGACTTACATATCTTTGGTGCGAGTCGTGCCGTTAAAAGATATCTGCGGTGATCTATGGATGGGAGTCCTGCTTCAGTGAGGATTTTCCTTGTTGGAGTGGTTGTAAATGCTTTCAAGTTGGTCCTAATTGCAGAGTGGTAGGTTGGTTTGATGAAGTTGAGGGTAGATTTAGCGTAAACTGCCAACCCATAGTCAATTGTGGATAACATAATGCTGCGAGTTATAAGAATAAGTGTATTAAGGTGTATAAAACCAATGATTTAGTTCGGCTAAAATGGTACGGAAGAAGAAGTTGCATTTAGATAATAAAATCAAATCGTCCGCGTATAGGCAATGGTCTATTTTTTTGTATTTGGCTATGATTTCACTTACTTATGTCGTTGTAGGCGATTATGAATTAGGTAACTGAAAGGGTTGAACCTTGCGGAATCCCGTATAAGTACATACTTTAATAAAAGTTGTTTGCTTTTACTCTGAGTTGCCTATTTGAAAGAAACGATTTAATGTATGAAAGCATTTAAGGGCCAATCTTCCATTGTGTGAGCTTTTTTACGATTACATGGATGCCGATTCTACCAAATGCCTTTTCAAAATCAAGGGACAGTACGAAGACATGATTTTTGCATGACAACGCAGAGCTAATATACTCGTCGATGTGTAATAGTGATAGTCAGTGGTACTGCGTCCATGTTTAAATGCGACTTGCTTTAGACTTAGATAATTATTTTGTTCAATAAACCAGAGAAGTCGTTTAGAGATAATTTTCTCTAAAAGTTTGCTAGTACAAGGAAGCATGGAGATTGATCTGTATCCTGTAGGATGAGTAAATTTTTTAGCAGATTTAAGGATTGGTATTGTACTGGCCACTTTCCACATCTGTGGTATAGTACCTTTATCGAAGATGCAGTTGTATGAGAGCAATATTCTCTCTTTGAGTAAATATGGTCATACCCTGGTGTTTTACCTATCAGAGTGGCTAAGCAGCTTTCTACTTCAATCAAGCTAATCTGTTTCTCTTTGGGTTTTGCAGATATACTGAGGTTTTCTACTTAGTGATGGCTATTGATAGCTAGAACTTTGCCTGATGGGCTTTTAATATCCGCGATTTTTTCGCTATTTCACTGTTCCAGCGGAAAAGGGCATTTGCTCAACGATAATTAAACAAATGTTAGTATTGTTGGGATGTTGTTTGAAAATTTTCCAAAGATTTTGTTAGTTGTTGCGCAGAATGGATAACTCAGAAGACCACCCCATGGGGTTATCTTCTTATGGAGGATAATTTTAGATTGAGAAATTGCTACGTTAGTTGCGTAAGGTTTGGGTGATTGAGGTAGCTTCTTTGTTTATGTTGGAAGAAAGACTGTAATTGTCTAAAGTATTGTACTTTGGTATAATTCCCAGTTGGGACGGTCAGTTTGAAACTTCTATGTGGATTTTTTTTTTAAACAAACGTCCAAGATCTATTTTTATCAGATGGTCGCTGCCGTGTAAATCGTCTAAAATTTCCCAGGAAGTTTTAGGAATCAATTCAGGGTAAAGTAGCTGATAAGTCGGCATGTGTCCATGTCTTATGTGTCGAGAAATGTGTTGGACTTCCGTCATTTAAAACGGAAAGGTTGGCACTTAGAAGAACATTTTCCAATTCCGTACTTCTAGAGTTGGTTACAGGTGAACCCCATCCAGCAATTGATATCACCAGTTAACAGAATCGGTGTATGGATATTATTAAGAATGTTTGACGAATCACTAGAGGTGAATGCTTGAGTGGGGGAGATGTATAATGAGATCACAGTAATTTTAATATTGAGGTTGATTTCTATTGCAACTGTGGATTATATGTTTGAGTGAATAGATACATGTGTGTGTGGGATAGAATTGTGTATCGATAAAGCTGTACCTTGTTTCGCGTAAGTGCTCGATGCAAAGTTGTGGAAATACGATGTGTATTGTTTTGGGGGGAAGGGAGAGAGGTTGGTTTGTAGATAGACTTTCTGCAGAGTTATAATAGAAGGAGTTCATAACAGTTGGTGGAATAGCCTTTCGTCTTCCATTGCAGAACTTTTAAATAGGTTTTGTAAGAGGTGAGAGCCTTCGTTCCAATATATGCTTGGTTATATTGGTGTAAGCCAGAGTTGATGTTGCGGATGACGATGGAAGGACGCATGGGATGGGACACCCTACACCTAAGTGTATTCTTATTAAAAAAAAAACAAGCTATAGATGGAATTAGCACTAGTTATGAATACATAATACAGTTGCGTGATGGAAATTTACTGATTTTGGTAAAGTCTCTTAAAATTGCTGAAATTTTCATTTTCAAGAAAAATTCTATCAAACCTCTGTCCCATCAAGGTGTCCCTTCACCCAAACCTGAATGCCTCTAAAGGTACAGTTTATGCCTTTACCTTACAAATGTATCCGAGGAAGAAATCATCAAAGAAATGAGTGCACAAGGCGTAACTGAGGTTTACAAGTTCATGACAAAAAATTAAGGCATCTCAACTCCTACAGGTCTCATTCTCTTTACCTAGCACCGCTAGTATCGGTTAATATAATTGCAAGATCGTTAGATATTTCCCCAATCCCACGCGGTGTCAAATCTTAGGTCACACGGCCAAGAGATGCAAAACCCCTTCATCCTGCGTAAACTGCAACATGTTACCTGCAGACCCCCATGCACGCGCACCTATTGTGCGAACTGCTCTGAAGATCACACCGCATTTTCCCAAAGAAATACAAACAAGCATACGTATAAGGAATTGAATCTTGAACTCTCCTCCACGCAAACATATGCAAATATTGCAAATAATGCTCTCCAAGCCAAAACCACCTCAACAATCAAAAAAACGCCCTCAACACATTCTACAATTCAAGTTCAAAGTGAACAGCCAAGCTATACAGAAAAACAATCCACATCAACCAACAACAATAAGGACACCATCCATCCAACGAATTCCTAAACAAACTCTCAGGCACATCAAAAATCAACTGTCCAACAGAAACGAGAACAAATCAAGCCAAATCAGCGGAATATCTTACTTGATACTTTCAAAAACGTACGCCAATAAGACACCTCTTTCATGCCAACATTACTCTGCCAACGGTGCTGTTGTATCTACTTACGATACCAAAACTATGTACTTGATGTGGGACTTCGGTGAGAATTTCGTTGGCTTGGCTCACCATTGGTTAAACAACCCATCTTAGGAGCTGACTTTATTCATCACTTCGACTTGACCATCTGGTTACAAGATGCTTAGCGACAACATTACAGATTTAGGTGTTCGTGGCAGCATGGTCGGCAGTTCACAGCCAACATTGCGAACAATCGACGAAACAAACCGTTTTGCTGACATACTAAGGAACTTCGTGGACATCACGCTCGACAAGAACACTACGTCCAGCATCATGTAGTTGTCAGGGGACATCCAGTTGCGGAACGAGCCCGTCAGCGAAAAAAAACGAAAAAGCATGACGCTACCAGGGATCTGCCAGCCATCCAAAGCGAGTGGGCATCTCCTCTTCAAATAATGCAGAAGAGATCCGGATGCTGGAGGGCCTGTGGTGACCTGAAGAGAACATACCTCCAGATACCACTAGCTCCAAAGGATAGACCAAAGACGGCTATTATACACCTTTCAGCCTTTTTCAGTTTAACGTGATGACTTTCGGATTATGCAACGCCACCGCATCGTTTGCAACGCTTCATGGACATAGTTCTGTTTTTGTTATATTGATGATATTCTCATCGCGTCAACCAACGAAGAAATTCGAATTTTTATCGAAGCTGTATGCCACGCGCTTCAACAACACAAGGTCCAAGTGAAGCTAAGAAAGGCGATCAACAACACATCCAATGGACACCTCAAGCGGACGAGTCATTCGAAATATGTAAAGCCAAATTGAGGGATGCCGTACAACTAGCCCATCCACATCCAGATGTTCCCTTAGTGCTACGATGTGACGCGTCAGACATTGCTATTGGAGCTGCACTCGACCAACGCATCAGTGATCAACTTTAACCAATTGGTTTCTTCTCAAAGAAACTAAATCCGAGATAAGCCAGATACAAGGTGCACGACCGGGAGCTCTTAGCCATCTATAGAGCAGTAAAACATTCCCGACATCCCAACGAAGGCTGAGAACTCATCATCGTCACCGACCATAAGCCGTTGGTGTATGCATTCGACCAGAAATCCGATCACGGCAACTCGAAGAAATTGGCAGCTTTTCAAGAAGAATCGAATTTGTTTCGGGTGTTGACAATGTTGTAGCCGACGCTTGTTCCCGTATAGACACCGTCAATATGCCCGTCATGTTCAGCACTAGCCGCAGATTTAGCCGCAGAAGGATGATGACGAGCTAGAACTTGAGAAGTCTTCACTTAAGCTACGAGGACTGCGCATCGATAACGATAATACTGACCTAACCGTTTTGCGATCTTGGAGGCACCGACATCCGTCCATATGTGCCAATAACTCTATCCCGGTGGTAGAGCTACCAAACAACAAATTTGTAAAAACTTCGTGTGGCCAAACATATGTAAGGATATACTCTCTTTGGCTAGCTCATGCATCCAATGTCAACATAGCAAGGTAAGCAGACACGTCAAGAATATTCCGCAACATATTCCAATTCCCAGTGGCAGATTCCAGCATGTTCACATCGGTATCGTCGTTATGCCACTGGTAAATGTATATCGAATTCTCTTGACGATGATCGAGCGCTTCACGAGATGTCCAGAAGCAATACCCCTCAAAGACATCATGACGCAAACGATTGTCAAGACCTTCTCTAAGGACTGGGTGTGTAGAATTGTGGCCCCCAAAGCAATAACCACCGACAGAGGAACCCAATTCGAATCCACTTTGTTTGGGGTACTAACAAAACTTATCGGAAGCACGCGTATTAGGACAACTGCATAAAAATCATCCATAAAGTGTCATGAAGCAACAGACTGAGTCAGTGTTCTCCCAACAGTTTTATTAGGGTTACGCACCAGTACCAATGAGGATATAAGATCATCCGCTGCAGAGCTCGTTTCTCGGAATGACGCTAAGATTGCCTGGTGAATTATTAACGCACGAAGAAGTTTCGTAGGAGCCCCAGATCTTTGTTCCGAGAACACATGCAACACATGAACATCACAAGAGCATTTGTCCACAAAACGCTCTACAGCTGCACGCACTTCTTCGTCAGGATTGATGCAGTTCAGAGACCTTGTGAGCGGCCATACGATGGTCCATGTGATACGCGGTTCTGGAAAGAATTTCAGACTATGTATTCAAGAGCACCGACAACTATATCAACTGAGCAACTAAAACCAGCTTTCCACGGAAATTTCCCAGAGATGATTGAAGCTAATACAACAGCCATCACAACTCCATGGAGCAGCTCACAGCAGCAAGAACAAAATTTCAATAGCTCTCCAACAGCAGCATCCAGTTCATCTCATCCATTTTCTGGCGTGTTTGAAACATATCAAAAATAAAGGAAGACCTAAGAAAATGAGTTCTGCAAATTCAAAAAAATAAAAATACAAATATTATTACAGCTGTCACTTGGGGAGGAGTGCTTTGGCGATTGACAGGCTCATGGCGCTAGCGACGTTAAAAAGAGTTGAAGGGATGTTTGGAAGCAGTGTAATAATATCGCTAAACAGAGTCTAAGATTACAGTAGGTGGGCTAAAGGTAGTGATGCGAATATACATATGAATGAGAGCACAAACGTTCTCATGTTAGCCACTCACTATCAACTCCTACTCTACACCTTCACGTTGGTGGCTGCTGGGTGCCTAGTACCTCGGTTAGAGATTTGGCACCCTCTTTGGAAGGTTATTGGTAGTAGTGAACGAGAAAGAGGGGAGGAGTGTATTCTCACTAAAGCACTTACTCTTGATCCAAGAATTCCCTAGAATCCACGGTGGCGTCTACCAGAGTTGGTGGCGGGTGAATCCTTAATGGCCAAACGGAATAGCTCTTATCTAATCCGGCCACCTGTATAATTCATGCATGTATCTCATCGAAACACAATCCTGATAAGACTAGAATACAGCCGCACTTTGCATTCCACAAACCCGTGCGATACTTCTACAGAACGACACATTCTTATAATTTCATCTTATTTCTACTCCTCATAGTCCTCGTATCCTTTAAGTCCAATTCCAGACCCTAAACTGTAACCCATCTCAATGAAAACGCTTCTCCTACAATTCATACTGCTGATTAGACTAGAATACAGCCGCACTTTGCATTCCACAAACCCTTGCGATACTTATACAGAACGACACGTTCTTATAATTTCATCTTATTTCTACTCCTCATAGTCCTCGTATCCTATTAGTCGAATTCCAGACCCTAAACTGTAACCCATCTCAATGAAAATGCTTCTCCTACAATTCATACTGCTGATTATACTAGAATACAGCCGCACTTTGCATTCTACAAACCCGTGCGATACTTCTACAGAACGACACATTCTTATAATTTCATCTTATTTCTACTCCTCATAGTCCTCGTATCCTTTAAGTCCAATTCCAGACCCTAAAATGTAACCCATCTCTATGAAAACGCTTCTCCTACAATTCATACTGCTGATTAGACTAGAATACAGCCGCACTTTGCATTCCACAAACCCGTGCGATACTTCTACAGCACGACACATTCTTCTAATTTCATCTTATTTCTACTCCTCATAGTCCTCGTATCCTATTAGTCGAATTCCAGACCCTAAAGTGTAACCCATCTCAATGAAAATGCTTCTCCTACAATTCATACAGCTGATTAGACTAGAATACAGCCGCACTTTGCATTCCACAAACCCGTGCGATACTTCTACAGCACGACACATTCTTATAATTTCATCTTATTTCTACTCCTCATAGTCCTCGTATCCTATTAGTCGAATTCCAGACCCTAAAGTGTAACCCATCTCAATGAAAATGCTTCTCCTACAATTCATACTGCTGATTATACTAGAATACAGCCGCACTTTGCATTCCACAAACCCTTGCGATACTTATACAGAACGACACGTTCTTATAATTTCATCTTATTTCTACTCCTCATAGTCCCCGTATCCTATTAATGGAATTCCAGACCCTAAACTGTAACCCATCTCAATGAAAATGCTTCTCATGCAATTCGTGCATCAATTATCAGAACAATGCTGATAGGAGGAGTAAAGTACTGTCGCGCCTCTTATCTCGCAACCAAGTGTGGCTCCTTAACAGGAAAATATATTCTTAAGCTCTCGCTACGTGCCACTCCCCACATTCTTCGTATTCTGTTAGCTAAATGTCCGCCCGTTAGTTGTAAGCTATGAGAAAACAATTTCTAATACAAGTCACATACTAAGTACACGGATTTTCTTTTGCACTTTATTGTAAAGCAATAATTAAATTACATGAGTATTCCTTCAATTTAATGTGGAAACCCGTGTCCCATGCAATGTGGCGAGTATATCGTCCGTCATTTGCCGTAGGAGCCACCAAAGGTTTAGTCTGCGGCAATTACATTCTTGTGGTGGCCAGTTGTATTCCATCGAACTGCAGAATAAAGTTTCACAAAGTAATATACTAGTCTTTTCAAGCGTCATCCATCAAGTTCCTGCCAATTTTACCAAAGTCGTCACATTATTTGCAGTCCATCTGCAATGGTTTTTCACCTAAAAGCAATACAATTACGTTAATGATCACTGAATAGTAGTTTCAGGTACAATTTACTAAGGATTACGGCCAAAACGTCCAGCATCCACAGTGGTTTTATTCAAGATGTACTGGTATCAATGAAACCATGATGAGTACCGACCAGGTTGTTGTTTCGCTTCTTGACCCGAATACTACAGAAAAACATGAAAGAGATTCGCTTGTATTATGCCGATACACAACAGACATCCTGTCGTCTTTTATGGTTTTCCGCTGACAGTCTCCAGTATATGTAGATGGATTCTACTTAGTGAAAAGTATACTTACAGATAAGAATATGGGATACTCCATTGAAAAGTTACCAACTGAAAGAATGATAAACACAGTCGATATTTTTTTGTTTTCAATGGAATCCGTTAAGCTTTTATTCTGAATTATATGTACATACTTACATGCAATTGGTGTAACAATAAAAAGAATTTGTAATAACAGTTGAAGTTCCTTCGTATATTCTGTGGATTTCTTCTTCCAGATTGTATTCCTTCAGCGCTTAGAAGTGCAAGTTTGGTCGCATTTCCACACCACCTATGAGGTATGCATTTTGGTGCGTTAACTGATTTTTTGATTGCTGTTCAGTTTCCCCAGTAGACCCAGAGGCCTATTGCACCAGACTAGAAAAATTAAGATATTAATACATTTGTAATTATAAGAGTAAGCATCTTGTTCCTGAAATTGGGTTCGTGAATGTCCCTGTCAACAAATTTCAGTGCGAAATGAATTCGTTCGTCCTCATACTGTGGTTCTTCCTTCAGTCGACGTTCCTTCAAATCTAGAAAAAAAAGTTTATTGTCATAATATTATAGTAATTCACATTAATCTTAATTTTTCGAACTGTGTACCTCCCGATTAGGAAAAGCATATAAATGCAATAAATTAATTGAACATTCCATTTGTTTACATTCTTCACTCTTCAACAATTTTGCTTTTTCGATTGTCGCCAAACAAAATTCAAACAAGTGGCTGTCAAAAATGTGACAGTGGCGAGGTGGATTACTTTTGTTCTGACATTTGTTTACTTTTTAGCAAAAAAGTGTGTGAATATATGTTCGTTTCTACACAACTTTTTATATTAATGCCAATTGATTCTCCCTGTTGCACTGATTTCAAAAGTGTAACTGTATTTTGTTGCATTTGTTATGTTTAAAAGTTATAGCACTCTGAAATGTTCGCTTTGGCACATCGAATGAAGTAAACAAAGGTGCTGGGTCAGGATGGATGTGTTTGGAAATACGCTGGTGAGTTAAGGCTGTTAAAAGATTATTCTTTTATTACCGGCGGTCTCCACGAGTAGTAAATAGTATTCTATGAAAAATGGCTTTCTAGGTACGGCTCAGTTTATAGCTTGCTATAGATAGTATTCTATGGGCTGTCATTTTTTGTTTCATGTTTGTTTTGTTCGCGATAGCTGCGTGGAGAATGGATGAAATTATTAAATTTACATCAACTTCAATTCAAATTGTTTACTTCCTTCTCCAGTGATCAAAGCTATTGGTTTATAAACTCTTAACCTCATTTATCTACAAAATACAGTAAACAATAGGGAGGCGTACGAAACACCCAAAACAACAAAAATATCCAAAAATTTAAAGACAAAATATTTTTGGACAAAATCTCCAACGAAACAAAATTTTGTGCAAAAATCTCCACGAAATCTCACCATATTCCACTGTTTATGGATATAAGTGACATAAAGCCAAATCGATAGGGGATTTTAGTCCCGGGGATTCTCTCTTTGGGGATTTTGTGGCTGGGGGTTTGAATTTGGAAATTCTGGGTTTGGGGATTTCTTCTTGGGGCTTATGTCTTGGAGATACCTGCCTCCAACCCTAAAGAATAGTGTCTTCTATACAAATATCAGAAAATATTTGCATGAACATAATTGCAAGAATAAATTCATATGTAGTAACCACTTATTTCCAATTTGATAATTATTTTTATAACACACATTTTATTTCTTAAAAAAAGAATAATCTTTTAACAGCCTTAACTCACCAGCGTATTTCCAAACACATCCGTGCTGACCCACCACCTTTGTTTACTTCATTCGATGTGCCAAAGCGAACATTTCAGAGTGCTATAACTTTTAAACATAACAAATGCAACAAAATACAGTTACACTTTTGAAATCAGTGCAACAGGGAGAATCAATTGGCATCAAAATTAATATAAAAAGTTGTGTAGAAACAAAAATATATTCACACACTTTTTTGCTAAAAAGTAAACAAATGTCAGAACAAAAATAATCCACCTCGCCACTGTCACATTTTTGACAGCCACTTGTTTGAATTTTGTTTGGCGACAATCGAAAAAGTAAAATTGTTGAAGAGTGAAGAATGTAAACAAATGGAATGTTCAATTAATTTATTGCATTTATATGCTTTTCCTAATCGGGAGGTACACAGTTCGAAAAATTAAGATTAATGTGAATTACTATAATATTATGACAATAAACTTTTTTTTCTAGATTTGAAGGAACGTCGACTGAAGGAAGAACCACAGTATGAGGACGAACGAATTCATTTCGCACTGAAATTTGTTGACAGGGACATTCACGAACCCAATTTCAGGAACAAGATGCTTACTCTTATAATTACAAATGTATTAATATCTTAATTTTTCTAGTCTGGTGCAATAGGCGCAATCAAAAAATCAGTTAACGCACCAAAATGCATACCTCATAGGTGGTGTGGAAATGCGACCAAACTTGCACTTCTAAGCGCTGAAGGAATACAATCTGGAAGAAGAAATCCACAGAATATACGAAGGAACTTCAACTGTTATTACAAATTCTTTTTATTGTTACACCAATTGCATGTAAGTATGTACATATAATTCAGAATAAAAGCTTAACGGATTCCATTGAAAACAAAAAAATATCGACTGTGTTTATCATTCTTTCAGTTGGTAACTTTTCAATGGAGTATCCCATATTCTTATCTGTAAGTATACTTTTCACTAAGTAGAATCCATCTACATATACTGGAGACTGTCAGCGGAAAACCATAAAAGACGACAGGATGTCTGTTGTGTATCGGCATAATACAAGCGAATCTCTTTCATGTTTTTCTGTAGTATTCGGGTCAGGAAGCGAAACAACAACCTGGTCGGTACTCATCATGGTTTCATTGATACCAGTACATCTTGAATAAAACCACTGTGGATGCTGGACGTTTTGGCCGTAATCCTTAGTAAATTGTACCTGAAACTACTATTCAGTGATCATTAACGTAATTGTATTGCTTTTAGGTGAAAAACCATTGCAGATGGACTGCAAATAATGTGACGACTTTGGTAAAATTGGCAGGAACTTGATGGATGACGCTTGAAAAGACTAGTATATTACTTTGTGAAACTTTATTCTGCAGTTCGATGGAATACAACTGGCCACCACAAGAATGTAATTGCCGCAGACTAAACCTTTGGTGGCTCCTACGGCAAATGACGGACGATATACTCGCCACATTGCATGGGACACGGGTTTCCACATTAAATTGAAGGAATACTCATGTAATTTAATTATTGCTTTGCAATAAAGTGCAAAAGAAAATCCGTGTACTTAGTATGTGACTTGTATTAGAAATTGTTTTCTCATAGCTTACAACTAACGGGCGGACATTTAGCTAACAGAATACGAAGAATGTGGGGAGTAGCACGTAGCGAGAGCTTAAGAATATATTTTCCTGTTAAGGAGCCACACTTGGTTGCGAGATAAGAGGCGCGACAGTACTTTACTCCTCCTATCAGCATTGTTCTGATAATTGATGCACGAATTGCATGAGAAGCATTTTCATTGAGATGGGTTACAGTTTAGGGTCTGGAATTCCATTAATAGGATGCGAGGACTATGAGGAGTAGAAATAAGATGAAATTATAAGAATGTGTCGTTCTGTAGAAGTATCGCACGGGCTTGTGGAATGCAAAGTGCGGCTGTATTCTAGTCTAATCAGCAGTATGAATTGTAGGAGAAGCGTTTTCATTGAGATGGGTTACAGTTTAGGGTCTGGAATTCGACTTAAAGGATACGAGGACTATGAGGAGTAGAAATAAGATGAAATTATAAGAATGTGTCGTTCTGTAGAAGTATCGCACGGGCTTGTGGAATGCAAAGTGCGGCTGTATTCTAGTCTTATCAGGATTGTGTTTCGATGAGATACATGCATGAATTATACAGGTGGCCGGATTAGATAAGAGCTATTCCGTTTGGCCATTAAGGATTCACCCGCCACCAACTCTGGTAGACGCCACCGTGGATTCTAGGGAATTCTTGGATCAAGAGTAAGTGCTTTAGTGAGAATACACTCCTCCCCTCTTTCTCGTTCACTACTACCAATAACCTTCCAAAGAGGGTGCCAAATCTCTAACCGAGGTACTAGGCACCCAGCAGCCACCAACGTGAAGGTGTAGAGTAGGAGTTGATAGTGAGTGGCTAACATGAGAACGTTTGTGCTCTCATTCATATGTATATTCGCATCACTACCTTTAGCCCACCTACTGTAATCTTAGACTCTGTTTAGCGATATTATTACACTGCTTCCAAACATCCCTCCAACTCTTTTTAACGTCGCTAGCGCCATGAACCTGTCAATCGCCAAAGCACTCCTCCCCAAGTGACAGCGATATTTGTATTTTTATTTTTTTGAATTTGCAGAACTCATTTTCTTAGGTCTTCCTTTATTTTTGATATGTTTCAAATACGCCGGGAAATGGATGAGATGAACTGGATGCTGCTGTTGGAGAGCTATTGAAATTTTGTTCTTGCTGCTGTGAGCTGCTCCATGGAGTTGTGATGGCTGTTGTATTAGCTTCAATCATCTCTGGGAAATTTCCGTGAAAAGCTGGTTTTAGTTGCTCAGTTGATATAGTTGTCGGTGCTCTTGAATACATAGTCTGAAATTCTTTCCAGAACCGCGTATCACATGGACCATCGTATGGCTGCTCACAAGGTCTCTGAACTGCATCAATCCTGACGAAGAAGTGCGTGCAGCTGTAGAGCGTTTTGTGGACAAATGCTCTTGTGATGTTCATGTGTTGCATGTGTTCTCGGAACAAAGATCTGGGGCTCCTACGAAACTTCTTCGTGCGTTAATAATTCACCAGGCAATCTTAGCGTCATTCCGAGAAACGAGTTCTGCAGCGGATGATCTTATATCCTCCTTGATACTGGTGCGTAACCCTAATAAAACTGTTGGGAGAACACTGACTCAGTCTGTTGCTTCATGACACTTTATGGATGATTTTTATGCAGTTGTCCTAATACGCGTGCTTCCGATAAGTTTTGTTAGTACCCCAAACAAAGTGGATTCGAATTGGGTTCCTCTGTCGGTGGTTATTGCTTTGGGGGCCTCAATTCTACACACCCAGTCCTTAGAGAAGGTCTTGACAATCGTTTGCGTCATGATGTCTTTGAGGGGTATTGCTTCTGGACATCTCGTGAAGCGGTCGATCATCGTCAAGAGAATTCGATATACATTTACCAGTGGCATAACGACGATACCGATGTGAATATGCTGGAATCTGCCACTGGGAATTGGAATATGTTGCGGAATATTCTTGACGTGTCTGCTTACCTTGCTATGTTGACATTGGATGCATGAGCTAGCCAAAGAGAGTATATCCTTACATATGTTTGGCCACACGAAGTTTTTACAAATTTGTTGTTTGGTAGCTCTACCACCGGGATAGAGTTATTGGCACATATGGACGGATGTCGGTGCCTCCAAGGTCGCAAAACGGTTAGGTCAGTATCATCGGTGCGCAGTCCTCGTAGCTTAAGTGAAGACTTCTCAAGTTTTAGCTCGTCATCATGCTTCTGCATCTCGGCTAAATTCGATTTTTGTTGAAAAGCGGCCAATTTCTTCGATTTCTGGTCGAATGCATACACCAACGGCTTATGGTCGGTGACGATGATGAGTTCTCAGCCTTCGTTGGGATGTCGGGAATGTTTTACTGCTCTATAGATGGCTAAGAGCTCCCGGTCGTGCACCTTGTATCTGGCTTATCTCGGATTTAGTTTCTTTGAGAAGAAACCAATTGGTTAAAGTTGATCACTGATGCGTTGGTCGAGTGCAGCTCCAATAGCAATGTCTGACGCGTCACATCGTAGCACTAAGGGAACATCTGGATGTGGATGGGCTAGTTGTACGGCATCCCTCAATTTAGCTTTACATTTTTCGAATGACTCGTCCGCTTGAGGTGTCCATTGGATGTGTTGTTGATCGCCTTTCTTAGCTTCACTTGGACCTTGTGTTGTTGAAGCGCGTGGCATACAGCTTCCATAAAAATTCCACGCTCCTATGAACTTTCGCAGCTTGTCCATTGTTAGTGGGTTTGGGTAATTTGTCAACGCGTCTACTCGGTCGGTGGGAGGTTTTATATCAGTTTTGTTGACTGTGTAGCCTAAGTATCTCACTTCCGGATATCAAACCAAACTGCTGGAGTTCCTAGAGGATATCCGCGATGAGGATATCATCAATATAACAAACACAGAACTCGAGTCCTCTTAGCACTGTGTCCATGAATCGTTGCACCGTATGGGCGGCGTTGCATAATTCGAAAGTCATCACGTTAAACTCACAGAGGCCGAAAGGTGTAATGACAGCCGTCTTTGGTATGTATATCCTCTGGAGCGAGTGGTATCTGGTGGTATGTTCTCTTTAGGTCCAGCATAGTAAAAATGGTGCAACCAGTGAGTTGACGACTGGAGGTGTGGAATGGGGTGTCTGTCCGGAACGGTGATATTTTTAAGGCGACGGTGGTCCCCACACGCCCTCCAGCATCCGGATCTCTCTTGCACTATTTAAAGAAGAGGTGCTCACACGCTTTTGGATGGCTGGCAGATTCCTAGTAGGGTCATGTTTTGGAATTCGTCCTTTGCCGCTTTGAGTTTTTCGCCGGCAAGCCGACGAGCTCGTTCCACAGATGTCCTCTGACAACTACATGATGCTGGACGTAGTGTTCTTGAACGGAGATATTCTTGTTAAGCGCGAAGTTCCTTACTAAGTCAGCAAAACAGTTTGTTTCGTCGATTGTTCGCAATGTTGGCTGTGAACTGCTGACCATGCTGCCACGAACACTTAAATCTGTGATGTTGTCGCTTAGCATCTTGTGACAGAATCCGATGGTCAAGTCGAAATGATGAATAAAGTCCGCTCCTAAGATGGGTTGCTTAACGTCGGCAATGATGAGCCAACCCAACGAAGTCTCAGATCAAGTACCATACCATTTGGCAGCGTAAAGTTGGCGTGAAAGAGGTGTTTTCTTGTTGGCGTACTTCCTTGGAAGTACGGAAATAGAAATGTCTGCGCCGGTATCAATCAAGTAAGATATTCCGCTGATTTGGCTTGATTTGTTCATGATAGTTCTCGTTTCTGTTGTCCCTTTGGGTTAATGGTGGAATAGTGGTGAACATATATTTTCCATTCGTCTACTCTTATATTTTCCCAATAGGTGTTGATCACGTTGAGAAAATATTTCCTAGTTGGAGGAATAGAAAGTATGTTCAATTGTTCTGAGACTGTTCTGGTAGCACTGCGTGCTAACTGGTTCCCCTTGATCCCTGAGTGCCCTGGTACCCATAGTAGCACAATTTTTTGTCTGTTCATTAGAACGTTGTTACGGATTTTAGTTATGGTTGAGGAGGAATTATGGATTCTGTTGATTGCCTTGAGTGTAGAAAGGCTATAGGCATTGTGTTTGCTACCTCTGTCGCTTTCAGGATTGCGTTAGCCTCAGTGGAATAAATTGAAAAGTAGTTTGGTAGTCTTGCACTGTATAGAATGTCACCAGCTTCCGATACGGTTGCGAGTCCAGTACCAGTATCGGATTTGGATCCATCTGTGTAGAAGAACTCGCAAGAATCCTTTCTGTATTCGTCAGTTATTTCACAGAACATTTGTGTGTAGTGTTCCTTAGGTGTGGTATTCTTATTGAATGTTGGTTGGAAACTCCCATGGGGGTATGTTACCAGGAGTGAGTGTACTGATTGTTGGAGTAATACCAATTTTACTGGCACCGTGCAGAGCGATGTAGATGGCAGAGGGAATTTCGGTGTTTTTTTACGGTGTAAGATTTTTTTGGCATCTTTGATTGGAGATCTGTGCGACTTACATATCTTTGGTGCGAGTCGTGCCGTTAAAAGATATCTGCGGTGATCTATGGATGGGAGTCCTGCTTCAGTGAGGATTTTCCTTGTTGGAGTGGTTGTAAATGCTTTCAAGTTGGTCCTAATTGCAGAGTGGTAGGTTGGTTTGATGAAGTTGAGGGTAGATTTAGCGTAAACTGCCAACCCATAGTCAATTGTGGATAACATAATGCTGCGAGTTATAAGAATAAGTGTATTAAGGTGTATAAAACCAATGATTTAGTTCGGCTAAAATGGTACGGAAGAAGAAGTTGCATTTAGATAATAAAATCAAATCGTCCGCGTATAGGCAATGGTCTATTTTTTTGTATTTGGCTATGATTTCACTTACTTATGTCGTTGTAGGCGATTATGAATTAGGTAACTGAAAGGGTTGAACCTTGCGGAATCCCGTATAAGTACATACTTTAATAAAAGTTGTTTGCTTTTACTCTGAGTTGCCTATTTGAAAGAAACGATTTAATGTATGAAAGCATTTAAGGGCCAATCTTCCATTGTGTGAGCTTTTTTACGATTACATGGATGCCGATTCTACCAAATGCCTTTTCAAAATCAAGGGACAGTACGAAGACATGATTTTTGCATGACAACGCAGAGCTAATATACTCGTCGATGTGTAATAGTGATAGTCAGTGGTACTGCGTCCATGTTTAAATGCGACTTGCTTTAGACTTAGATAATTATTTTGTTCAATAAACCAGAGAAGTCGTTTAGAGATAATTTTCTCTAAAAGTTTGCTAGTACAAGGAAGCATGGAGATTGATCTGTATCCTGTAGGATGAGTAAATTTTTTAGCAGATTTAAGGATTGGTATTGTACTGGCCACTTTCCACATCTGTGGTATAGTACCTTTATCGAAGATGCAGTTGTATGAGAGCAATATTCTCTCTTTGAGTAAATATGGTCATACCCTGGTGTTTTACCTATCAGAGTGGCTAAGCAGCTTTCTACTTCAATCAAGCTAATCTGTTTCTCTTTGGGTTTTGCAGATATACTGAGGTTTTCTACTTAGTGATGGCTATTGATAGCTAGAACTTTGCCTGATGGGCTTTTAATATCCGCGATTTTTTCGCTATTTCACTGTTCCAGCGGAAAAGGGCATTTGCTCAACGATAATTAAACAAATGTTAGTATTGTTGGGATGTTGTTTGAAAATTTTCCAAAGATTTTGTTAGTTGTTGCGCAGAATGGATAACTCAGAAGACCACCCCATGGGGTTATCTTCTTATGGAGGATAATTTTAGATTGAGAAATTGCTACGTTAGTTGCGTAAGGTTTTGGTAATCGAAGTAGCTTCTTTGTTTATGTTGGAAGAAAGACTGTAATTGTCTAAAGTATTGTACTTTGGTATAATTCCCAGTTGGGACGGTCAGTTTGAAACTTCTATGTGGATTTTTTTTTTAAACAAACGTCCAAGATCTATTTTTATCAGATGGTCGCTGCCGTGTAAATCGTCTAAAATTTCCCAGGAAGTTTTAGGAATCAATTCAGGGTAAAGTAGCTGATAAGTCGGCATGTGTCCATGTCTTATGTGTCGAGAAATGTGTTGGACTTCCGTCATTTAAAACGGAAAGGTTGGCACTTAGAAGAACATTTTCCAATTCCGTACTTCTAGAGTTGGTTACAGGTGAACCCCATCCAGCAATTGATATCACCAGTTAACAGAATCGGTGTATGGATATTATTAAGAATGTTTGACGAATCACTAGAGGTGAATGCTTGAGTGGGGGAGATGTATAATGAGATCACAGTAATTTTAATATTGAGGTTGATTTCTATTGCAACTGTGGATTATATGTTTGAGTGAATAGATAAATGTGTGTGTGGGATAGAATTGTGTATCGATAAAGCTGTACCTTGTTTCGCGTAAGTGCTCGATGCAAAGTTGTGGAAATACGATGTGTATTGTTTTGGGGGGAAGGGAGAGAGGTTGGTTTGTAGATAGACTTTCTGCAGAGTTATAATAGAAGGAGTTCATAACAGTTGGTGGAATAGCCTTTCGTCTTCCATTGCAGAACTTTTAAATAGGTTTTGTAAGAGGTGAGAGCCTTCGTTCCAATATATGCTTGGTTATATTGGTGTAAGCCAGAGTTGATGTTGCGGATGACGATGGAAGGACGCATGGGATGGGACACCCTACACCTAAGTGTATTCTTATTAAAAAAAAAACAAGCTATAGATGGAATTAGCACTAGTTATGAATACATAATACAGTTGCGTGATGGAAATTTACTGATTTTGGTAAAGTCTCTTAAAATTGCTGAAATTTTCATTTTCAAGAAAAATTCTATCAAACCTCTGTCCCATCAAGGTGTCCCTTCACCCAAACCTGAATGCCTCTAAAGGTACAGTTTATGCCTTTACCTTACAAATGTATCCGAGGAAGAAATCATCAAAGAAATGAGTGCACAAGGCGTAACTGAGGTTTACAAGTTCATGACAAAAAATTAAGGCATCTCAACTCCTACAGGTCTCATTCTCTTTACCTAGCACCGCTAGTATCGGTTAATATAATTGCAAGATCGTTAGATATTTCCCCAATCCCACGCGGTGTCAAATCTTAGGTCACACGGCCAAGAGATGCAAAACCCCTTCATCCTGCGTAAACTGCAACATGTTACCTGCAGACCCCCATGCACGCGCACCTATTGTGCGAACTGCTCTGAAGATCACACCGCATTTTCCCAAAGAAATACAAACAAGCATACGTATAAGGAATTGAATCTTGAACTCTCCTCCACGCAAACATATGCAAATATTGCAAATAATGCTCTCCAAGCCAAAACCACCTCAACAATCAAAAAAACGCCCTCAACACATTCTACAATTCAAGTTCAAAGTGAACAGCCAAGCTATACAGAAAAACAATCCACATCAACCAACAACAATAAGGACACCATCCATCCAACGAATTCCTAAACAAACTCTCAGGCACATCAAAAATCAACTGTCCAACAGAAACGAGAACAAATCAAGCCAAATCAGCGGAATATCTTACTTGATACTTTCAAAAACGTACGCCAATAAGACACCTCTTTCATGCCAACATTACTCTGCCAACGGTGCTGTTGTATCTACTTACGATACCAAAACTATGTACTTGATGTGGGACTTCGGTGAGAATTTCGTTGGCTTGGCTCACCATTGGTTAAACAACCCATCTTAGGAGCTGACTTTATTCATCACTTCGACTTGACCATCTGGTTACAAGATGCTTAGCGACAACATTACAGATTTAGGTGTTCGTGGCAGCATGGTCGGCAGTTCACAGCCAACATTGCGAACAATCGACGAAACAAACCGTTTTGCTGACATACTAAGGAACTTCGTGGACATCACGCTCGACAAGAACACTACGTCCAGCATCATGTAGTTGTCAGGGGACATCCAGTTGCGGAACGAGCCCGTCAGCGAAAAAAAACGAAAAAGCATGACGCTACCAGGGATCTGCCAGCCATCCAAAGCGAGTGGGCATCTCCTCTTCAAATAATGCAGAAGAGATCCGGATGCTGGAGGGCCTGTGGTGACCTGAAGAGAACATACCTCCAGATACCACTAGCTCCAAAGGATAGACCAAAGACGGCTATTATACACCTTTCAGCCTTTTTCAGTTTAACGTGATGACTTTCGGATTATGCAACGCCACCGCATCGTTTGCAACGCTTCATGGACATAGTTCTGTTTTTGTTATATTGATGATATTCTCATCGCGTCAACCAACGAAGAAATTCGAATTTTTATCGAAGCTGTATGCCACGCGCTTCAACAACACAAGGTCCAAGTGAAGCTAAGAAAGGCGATCAACAACACATCCAATGGACACCTCAAGCGGACGAGTCATTCGAAATATGTAAAGCCAAATTGAGGGATGCCGTACAACTAGCCCATCCACATCCAGATGTTCCCTTAGTGCTACGATGTGACGCGTCAGACATTGCTATTGGAGCTGCACTCGACCAACGCATCAGTGATCAACTTTAACCAATTGGTTTCTTCTCAAAGAAACTAAATCCGAGATAAGCCAGATACAAGGTGCACGACCGGGAGCTCTTAGCCATCTATAGAGCAGTAAAACATTCCCGACATCCCAACGAAGGCTGAGAACTCATCATCGTCACCGACCATAAGCCGTTGGTGTATGCATTCGACCAGAAATCCGATCACGGCAACTCGAAGAAATTGGCAGCTTTTCAAGAAGAATCGAATTTGTTTCGGGTGTTGACAATGTTGTAGCCGACGCTTGTTCCCGTATAGACACCGTCAATATGCCCGTCATGTTCAGCACTAGCCGCAGATTTAGCCGCAGAAGGATGATGACGAGCTAGAACTTGAGAAGTCTTCACTTAAGCTACGAGGACTGCGCATCGATAACGATAATACTGACCTAACCGTTTTGCGATCTTGGAGGCACCGACATCCGTCCATATGTGCCAATAACTCTATCCCGGTGGTAGAGCTACCAAACAACAAATTTGTAAAAACTTCGTGTGGCCAAACATATGTAAGGATATACTCTCTTTGGCTAGCTCATGCATCCAATGTCAACATAGCAAGGTAAGCAGACACGTCAAGAATATTCCGCAACATATTCCAATTCCCAGTGGCAGATTCCAGCATATTCACATCGGTATCGTCGTTATGCCACTGGTAAATGTATATCGAATTCTCTTGACGATGATCGACCGCTTCACGAGATGTCCAGAAGCAATACCCCTCAAAGACATCATGACGCAAACGATTGTCAAGACCTTCTCTAAGGACTGGGTGTGTAGAATTGAGGCCCCCAAAGCTATAACCACCGACAGAGGAACCCAATTCGAATCCACTTTGTTTGGGGTACTAACAAAACTTATCGGAAGCACGCGTATTAGGACAACTGCATAAAAATCATCCATAAAGTGTCATGAAGCAACAGATTGTGTGTATGTTCTCGCAACAGTTTTATTAGGGTTACGCACCAGTACCAATGAGGATATAAGATCATCCGCTGCAGAACTCGTTTCTCGGAATGACGCTAAGATTGCCTGGTGAATACGCACGAAGAAGTTTCGTAGGAGCCCCAGATCTTTGTTGCGAGAACACATGCAACACATGAACATCACAAGAGCATTTGTCCACAAAACGCTCTACAGCTGCACGCACTTCTTCGTCAGGATTGATGCAGTTCAGAGACCTTGTGAGCAGCCATACGATGGTCCATGTGATACGCGGTTCTGGAAAGAATTTCAGACTATGTATTCAAGAGCACCGACAACTATATCAACTGAGCAACTAAAACCAGCTTTCCACGGAAATTTCCCAGAGATGATTGAAGCTAATACAACAGCCATCACAACTCCATGGAGCAGCTCACAGCAGCAAGAACAAAATTTCAATAGCTCTCCAACAGCAGCATCCAGTTCATCTCATCCATTTTCTGGCGTGTTTGAAACATATCAAAAATAAAGGAAGACCTAAGAAAATGAGTTCTGCAAATTCAAAAAAATAAAAATACAAATATTATTACAGCTGTCACTTGGGGAGGAGTGCTTTGGCGATTGACAGGCTCATGGCGCTAGCGACGTTAAAAAGAGTTGAAGGGATGTTTGGAAGCAGTGTAATAATATCGCTAAACAGAGTCTAAGATTACAGTAGGTGGGCTAAAGGTAGTGATGCGAATATACATATGAATGAGAGCACAAACGTTCTCATGTTAGCCACTCACTATCAACTCCTACTCTACACCTTCACGTTGGTGGCTGCTGGGTGCCTAGTACCTCGGTTAGAGATTTGGCACCCTCTTTGGAAGGTTATTGGTAGTAGTGAACGAGAAAGAGGGGAGGAGTGTATTCTCACTAAAGCACTTACTCTTGATCCAAGAATTCCCTAGAATCCACGGTGGCGTCTACCAGAGTTGGTGGCGGGTGAATCCTTAATGGCCAAACGGAATAGCTCTTATCTAATCCGGCCACCTGTATAATTCATGCATGTATCTCATCGAAACACAATCCTGATAAGACTAGAATACAGCCGCACTTTGCATTCCACAAACCCGTGCGATACTTCTACAGAACGACACATTCTTATAATTTCATCTTATTTCTACTCCTCATAGTCCTCGTATCCTTTAAGTCCAATTCCAGACCCTAAACTGTAACCCATCTCAATGAAAACGCTTCTCCTACAATTCATACTGCTGATTAGACTAGAATACAGCCGCACTTTGCATTCCACAAACCCGTGCGATACTTCTACAGCACGACACATTCTTCTAATTTCATCTTATTTCTACTCCTCATAGTCCTCGTATCCTATTAGTCGAATTCCAGACCCTAAAGTGTAACCCATCTCAATGAAAATGCTTCTCCTACAATTCATACAGCTGATTAGACTAGAATACAGCCGCACTTTGCATTCCACAAACCCGTGCGATACTTCTACAGAACGACACATTCTTATAATTTCATCTTATTTCTACTCCTCATAGTCCTCGTATCCTTTAAGTCCAATTCCAGACCCTAAACTGTAACCCATCTCAATGAAAACGCTTCTCCTACAATTCATACTGCTGATTAGACTAGAATACAGCCGCACTTTGCATTCCACAAACCCGTGCGATACTTCTACAGCACGACACATTCTTCTAATTTCATCTTATTTCTACTCCTCATAGTCCTCGTATCCTATTAGTCGAATTCCAGACCCTAAAGTGTAACCCATCTCAATGAAAATGCTTCTCCTACAATTCATACTGCTGATTATACTAGAATACAGCCGCACTTTGCATTCCACAAACCCTTGCGATACTTATACAGAACGACACGTTCTTATAATTTCATCTTATTTCTACTCCTCATAGTCCCCGTATCCTATTAATGGAATTCCAGACCCTAAACTGTAACCCATCTCAATGAAAATGCTTCTCATGCAATTCGTGCATCAATTATCAGAACAATGCTGATAGGAGGAGTAAAGTACTGTCGCGCCTCTTATCTCGCAACCAAGTGTGGCTCCTTAACAGGAAAATATATTCTTAAGCTCTCGCTACGTGCCACTCCCCACATTCTTCGTGTTCTGTTAGCTAAATGTCCGCCCGTTAGTTGTAAGCTATGAGAAAACAATTTCTAATACAAGTCACATACTAAGTACACGGATTTTCTTTTGCACTTTATTGCAAAGCAATAATTAAATTACATGAGTATTCCTTCAATTTAATGTGGAAACCTGTGTCCCATGCAATGCGCCGAGTATATCGTCCGTCGTTTGCCGCAGGAGGTACCAAAGGTTTAGTCTGCGGCAATTACATTCTTGTGGTGGCCAGTTGTATTCCATCGAACTGCAGAATAAAGTTCCACAAAGTAATATACTAGTCTTTTCAAGCGTCATCCATCAAGTTCCTGCCAATTTTACCAAAGTCGTCACATTATTTGCAGTCCATCTGCAATGGTTTTTCACCTAAAAGCAATACAATTACGTTAATGATCATTGAATAGTAGTTTCAGGTACAATTTACTAAGGATTACGGTGAAAACGTCCAGCATCCACAGTGGTTTTATTCAAGATGTACTGGTATCAATGAAACCATGATGAGTACCGACCAGGTTGTTGTTTCGCTTCCTGACCCGAATACTACAGAAAAACATGAAAGAGATTCGCTTGTATTATGCCGATACACAACAGACATCCTGTCGTCTTTTATGGTTTTCCGCTGACAGTCTCCAGTATATGTAGATGGATTCTACTTAGTGAAAAGTATACTTACAGATAAGAATATGGGATACTCCATTGAAAAGTTACCAACTGAAAGAATGATAAACACAGTCGATATTTTTTTGTTTTCAATGGGATCCGTTAAGCTTTTATTCTGAATTATATGTACATACTTACATGCAATTGGTGTAACAATAAAAAGAATTTGTAATAACAGTTGAAGTTCCTTCGTATATTCTGTGGATTTCTTCTTCCAGATTGTATTCCTTCAGCGCTTAGAAGTGCAAGTTTGGTCGCATTTCCACACCACCTATGAGGTATGCATTTTGGTGCGTTAACTGATTTTTTGATTGCGCCTATTGCACCAGACTAGAAAAATTAAGATATTAATACATTTGTAATTATAAGAGTAAGCATCTTGTTCCTGAAATTGGGTTCGTGAATGTCCCTGTCAACAAATTTCAGTGCGAAATGAATTCGTTCGTCCTCATACTGTGGTTCTTCCTTCAGTCGACGTTCCTTTAAATCTAGAAAAAAAAGTTTATTGTCATAATATTATAGTAATTCACATTAATCTTAATTTTTCGAACTGTGTACCTCCCGATTAGGAAAAGCATATAAATGCAATAAATTAATTGAACATTCCATTTGTTTACATTCTTCACTCTTCAACAATTTTACTTTTTCGATTGTCGCCAAACAAAATTCAAACAAGTGGCTGTCAAAAATGTGACAGTGGCGAGGTGGATTATTTTTGTTCTGACATTTGTTTACTTTTTAGCAAAAAAGTGTGTGAATATATTTTTGTTTCTACACAACTTTTTATATTAATTTTGATGCGAGTTGATGGGCCTTATTGCACTGATTTCAAAAGTGTAACTGTATTTTGTTGCATTTGTTATGTTTAAAAGTTATAGCACTCTGAAATGTTCGCTTTGGCACATCGAATGAAGTAAACAAAGGTGGTGGGTCAGGATGGATGTGTTTGGAAATACGCTGGTGAGTTAAGGCTGTTAAAAGATTATTCTTTTATTACCGGCGGTCTCCACGAGTAGTAAATAGTATTCTATGAAAAATGGCTTTCTAGGTACGGCTCAGTTTATAGCTTGCTATAGATAGTATTCTATGGGCTGTCATTTTTTGTTTCATGTTTGTTTTGTTCGCGATAGCTGCGTGGAGAATGGATGAAATTATTAAATTTACATCAACTTCAATTCAAATTGTTTACTTCCTTCTCCAGTGATCAAAGCTATTGGTTTATAAACTCTTAACCTCATTTATCTACAAAATACAGTAAACAATAGGGAGGCGTACGAAACACCCAAAACAACAAAAATATCCAAAAATTTAAAGACAAAATATTTTTGGACAAAATCTCCAACGAAACAAAATTTTGTGCAAAAATCTCCACGAAATCTCACCATATTCCACTGTTTATGGATATAAGTGACATAAAGCCAAATCGATAGGGGATTTTAGTCCCGGGGATTCTCTCTTTGGGGATTTTGTGGCTGGGGGTTTGAATTTGGAAATTCTGGGTTTGGGGATTTCTTCTTGGGGCTTATGTCTTGGAGATACCTGCCTCCAACCCTAAAGAATAGTGTCTTCTATACAAATATCAGAAAATATTTGCATGAACATAATTGCAAGAATAAATTCATATGTAGTAACCACTTATTTCCAATTTGATAATTATTTTTATAACACACATTTTATTTCTTAAAAAAAGAATAATCTTTTAACAGCCTTAACTCACCAGCGTATTTCCAAACACATCCGTGCTGACCCACCACCTTTGTTTACTTCATTCGATGTGCCAAAGCGAACATTTCAGAGTGCTATAACTTTTAAACATAACAAATGCAACAAAATACAGTTACACTTTTGAAATCAGTGCAACAGGGAGAATCAATTGGCATCAAAATTAATATAAAAAGTTGTGTAGAAACAAAAATATATTCACACACTTTTTTGCTAAAAAGTAAACAAATGTCAGAACAAAAATAATCCACCTCGCCACTGTCACATTTTTGACAGCCACTTGTTTGAATTTTGTTTGGCGACAATCGAAAAAGTAAAATTGTTGAAGAGTGAAGAATGTAAACAAATGGAATGTTCAATTAATTTATTGCATTTATATGCTTTTCCTAATCGGGAGGTACACAGTTCGAAAAATTAAGATTAATGTGAATTACTATAATATTATGACAATAAACTTTTTTTTCTAGATTTGAAGGAACGTCGACTGAAGGAAGAACCACAGTATGAGGACGAACGAATTCATTTCGCACTGAAATTTGTTGACAGGGACATTCACGAACCCAATTTCAGGAACAAGATGCTTACTCTTATAATTACAAATGTATTAATATCTTAATTTTTCTAGTCTGGTGCAATAGGCGCAATCAAAAAATCAGTTAACGCACCAAAATGCATACCTCATAGGTGGTGTGGAAATGCGACCAAACTTGCACTTCTAAGCGCTGAAGGAATACAATCTGGAAGAAGAAATCCACAGAATATACGAAGGAACTTCAACTGTTATTACAAATTCTTTTTATTGTTACACCAATTGCATGTAAGTATGTACATATAATTCAGAATAAAAGCTTAACGGATTCCATTGAAAACAAAAAAATATCGACTGTGTTTATCATTCTTTCAGTTGGTAACTTTTCAATGGAGTATCCCATATTCTTATCTGTAAGTATACTTTTCACTAAGTAGAATCCATCTACATATACTGGAGACTGTCAGCGGAAAACCATAAAAGACGACAGGATGTCTGTTGTGTATCGGCATAATACAAGCGAATCTCTTTCATGTTTTTCTGTAGTATTCGGGTCAGGAAGCGAAACAACAACCTGGTCGGTACTCATCATGGTTTCATTGATACCAGTACATCTTGAATAAAACCACTGTGGATGCTGGACGTTTTCACCGTAATCCTTAGTAAATTGTACCTGAAACTACTATTCAGTGATCATTAACGTAATTGTATTGCTTTTAGGTGAAAAACCATTGCAGATGGACTGCAAATAATGTGACGACTTTGGTAAAATTGGCAGGAACTTGATGGATGACGCTTGAAAAGACTAGTATATTACTTTGTGAAACTTTATTCTGCAGTTCGATGGAATACAACTGGCCACCACAAGAATGTAATTGCCGCAGACTAAACCTTTGGTGGCTCCTACGGCAAATGACGGACGATATACTCGCCACATTGCATGGGACACGGGTTTCCACATTAAATTGAAGGAATACTCATGTAATTTAATTATTGCTTTACAATAAAGTGCAAAAGAAAATCCGTGTACTTAGTATGTGACTTGTATTAGAAATTGTTTTCTCATAGCTTACAACTAACGGGCGGACATTTAGCTAACAGAATACGAAGAATGTGGGGAGTGGCACGTAGCGAGAGCTTAAGAATATATTTTCCTGTTAAGGAGTCACACTTTGTTGCGAGATAAGAGGCGCGACAGTACTTTACTCCTCCTATCAGCATTGTTCTGATAATTGGTGTATGAATTGTATGAGAAGCATTTTCATTGAGATGGGTTACAGTTTAGGGTCTGGAATTCCATTAATAGGATGCGAGGACTATGAGGAGTAGAAATAAGATGAAATTATAAGAATGTGTCGTGCTGTAGAAGTATCGCACGGGTTTGTGGAATGCAAAGTGCGGCTGTATTCTAGTCTAATCAGCAGTATGAATTGTAGGAGAAGCATTTTTATTGAGATGGGTTACAGTTTAGGGTCTGGAATTCGACTAATACGATGCGAGGACTATGAGGAGTAGAAATAAGATGAAATTATAAGAATGTGTCGTTCTGTAGAAGTATCGCACGGGTTTGTGGAATGCAAAGTGCGGCTGTATTCTAGTCTTATCAGGATTGTGTTTCGATGAGATACATGCATGAATTATACAGGTGGCCGGATTAGATAAGAGCTATTCCGTTTGGCCATTAAGGATTCACCCGCCACCAACTCTGGTAGACGCCACCGTGGATTCTAGGGAATTCTTGGATCAAGAGTAAGTGCTTTAGTGAGAATACACTCCTCCCCTCTTTCTCGTTCACTACTACCAATAACCTTCCAAAGAGGGTGCCAAATCTCTAACCGAGGTACTAGGCACCCAGCAGCCACCAACGTGAAGGTGTAGAGTAGGAGTTGATAGTGAGTGGCTAACATGAGAACGTTTGTGCTCTCATTCATATGTATATTCGCATCACTACCTTTAGCCCACCTACTGTAATCTTAGACTCTGTTTAGCGATATTATTACACTGCTTCCAAACATCCCTCCAACTCTTTTTAACGTCGCTAGCGCCATGAACCTGTCAATCGCCAAAGCACTCCTCCCCAAGTGACAGCGATATTTGTATTTTTATTTTTTTGAATTTGCAGAACTCATTTTCTTAGGTCTTCCTTTATTTTTGATATGTTTCAAATACGCCAGGAAATGGATGAGATGAACTGGATGCTGCTGTTGGAGAGCTATTGAAATTTTGTTCTTGCTGCTGTGAGCTGCTCCATGGAGTTGTGATGGCTGTTGTATTAGCTTCAATCATCTCTGGGAAATTTCCGTGAAAAGCTGGTTTTAGTTGCTCAGTTGATATAGTTGTCGGTGCTCTTGAATACATAGTCTGAAATTCTTTCCAGAACCGCGTATCACATGGACCATCGTATGGCTGCTCACAAGGTCTCTGAACTGCATCAATCCTGACGAAGAAGTGCGTGCAGCTGTAGAGCGTTTTGTGGACAAATGCTCTTGTGATGTTCATGTGTTGCATGTGTTCTCGGAACAAAGATCTGGGGCTCCTACGAAACTTCTTCGTGCGTTAATAATTCACCAGGCAATCTTAGCGTCATTCCGAGAAACGAGTTCTGCAGCGGATGATCTTATATCCTCCTTGATACTGGTGCGTAACCCTAATAAAACTGTTGGGAGAACACTGACTCAGTCTGTTGCTTCATGACACTTTATGGATGATTTTTATGCAGTTGTCCTAATACGCGTGCTTCCGATAAGTTTTGTTAGTACCCCAAACAAAGTGGATTCGAATTGGGTTCCTCTGTCGGTGGTTATTGCTTTGGGGGCCTCAATTCTACACACCCAGTCCTTAGAGAAGGTCTTGACAATCGTTTGCGTCATGATGTCTTTGAGGGGTATTGCTTCTGGACATCTCGTGAAGCGGTCGATCATCGTCAAGAGAATTCGATATACATTTACCAGTGGCATAACGACGATACCGATGTGAATATGCTGGAATCTGCCACTGGGAATTGGAATATGTTGCGGAATATTCTTGACGTGTCTGCTTACCTTGCTATGTTGACATTGGATGCATGAGCTAGCCAAAGAGAGTATATCCTTACATATGTTTGGCCACACGAAGTTTTTACAAATTTGTTGTTTGGTAGCTCTACCACCGGGATAGAGTTATTGGCACATATGGACGGATGTCGGTGCCTCCAAGGTCGCAAAACGGTTAGGTCAGTATCATCGGTGCGCAGTCCTCGTAGCTTAAGTGAAGACTTCTCAAGTTTTAGCTCGTCATCATGCTTCTGCATCTCGGCTAAATTCGATTTTTGTTGAAAAGCGGCCAATTTCTTCGATTTCTGGTCGAATGCATACACCAACGGCTTATGGTCGGTGACGATGATGAGTTCTCAGCCTTCGTTGGGATGTCGGGAATGTTTTACTGCTCTATAGATGGCTAAGAGCTCCCGGTCGTGCACCTTGTATCTGGCTTATCTCGGATTTAGTTTCTTTGAGAAGAAACCAATTGGTTAAAGTTGATCACTGATGCGTTGGTCGAGTGCAGCTCCAATAGCAATGTCTGACGCGTCACATCGTAGCACTAAGGGAACATCTGGATGTGGATGGGCTAGTTGTACGGCATCCCTCAATTTAGCTTTACATTTTTCGAATGACTCGTCCGCTTGAGGTGTCCATTGGATGTGTTGTTGATCGCCTTTCTTAGCTTCACTTGGACCTTGTGTTGTTGAAGCGCGTGGCATACAGCTTCCATAAAAATTCCACGCTCCTATGAACTTTCGCAGCTTGTCCATTGTTAGTGGGTTTGGGTAATTTGTCAACGCGTCTACTCGGTCGGTGGGAGGTTTTATATCAGTTTTGTTGACTGTGTAGCCTAAGTATCTCACTTCCGGATATCAAACCAAACTGCTGGAGTTCCTAGAGGATATCCGCGATGAGGATATCATCAATATAACAAACACAGAACTCGAGTCCTCTTAGCACTGTGTCCATGAATCGTTGCACCGTATGGGCGGCGTTGCATAATTCGAAAGTCATCACGTTAAACTCACAGAGGCCGAAAGGTGTAATGACAGCCGTCTTTGGTATGTATATCCTCTGGAGCGAGTGGTATCTGGTGGTATGTTCTCTTTAGGTCCAGCATAGTAAAAATGGTGCAACCAGTGAGTTGACGACTGGAGGTGTGGAATGGGGTGTCTGTCCGGAACGGTGATATTTTTAAGGCGACGGTGGTCCCCACACGCCCTCCAGCATCCGGATCTCTCTTGCACTATTTAAAGAAGAGGTGCTCACACGCTTTTGGATGGCTGGCAGATTCCTAGTAGGGTCATGTTTTGGAATTCGTCCTTTGCCGCTTTGAGTTTTTCGCCGGCAAGCCGACGAGCTCGTTCCACAGATGTCCTCTGACAACTACATGATGCTGGACGTAGTGTTCTTGAACGGAGATATTCTTGTTAAGCGCGAAGTTCCTTACTAAGTCAGCAAAACAGTTTGTTTCGTCGATTGTTCGCAATGTTGGCTGTGAACTGCTGACCATGCTGCCACGAACACTTAAATCTGTGATGTTGTCGCTTAGCATCTTGTGACAGAATCCGATGGTCAAGTCGAAATGATGAATAAAGTCCGCTCCTAAGATGGGTTGCTTAACGTCGGCAATGATGAGCCAACCCAACGAAGTCTCAGATCAAGTACCATACCATTTGGCAGCGTAAAGTTGGCGTGAAAGAGGTGTTTTCTTGTTGGCGTACTTCCTTGGAAGTACGGAAATAGAAATGTCTGCGCCGGTATCAATCAAGTAAGATATTCCGCTGATTTGGCTTGATTTGTTCATGATAGTTCTCGTTTCTGTTGTCCCTTTGGGTTAATGGTGGAATAGTGGTGAACATATATTTTCCATTCGTCTACTCTTATATTTTCCCAATAGGTGTTGATCACGTTGAGAAAATATTTCCTAGTTGGAGGAATAGAAAGTATGTTCAATTGTTCTGAGACTGTTCTGGTAGCACTGCGTGCTAACTGGTTCCCCTTGATCCCTGAGTGCCCTGGTACCCATAGTAGCACAATTTTTTGTCTGTTCATTAGAACGTTGTTACGGATTTTAGTTATGGTTGAGGAGGAATTATGGATTCTGTTGATTGCCTTGAGTGTAGAAAGGCTATAGGCATTGTGTTTGCTACCTCTGTCGCTTTCAGGATTGCGTTAGCCTCAGTGGAATAAATTGAAAAGTAGTTTGGTAGTCTTGCACTGTATAGAATGTCACCAGCTTCCGATACGGTTGCGAGTCCAGTACCAGTATCGGATTTGGATCCATCTGTGTAGAAGAACTCGCAAGAATCCTTTCTGTATTCGTCAGTTATTTCACAGAACATTTGTGTGTAGTGTTCCTTAGGTGTGGTATTCTTATTGAATGTTGGTTGGAAACTCCCATGGGGGTATGTTACCAGGAGTGAGTGTACTGATTGTTGGAGTAATACCAATTTTACTGGCACCGTGCAGAGCGATGTAGATGGCAGAGGGAATTTCGGTGTTTTTTTACGGTGTAAGATTTTTTTGGCATCTTTGATTGGAGATCTGTGCGACTTACATATCTTTGGTGCGAGTCGTGCCGTTAAAAGATATCTGCGGTGATCTATGGATGGGAGTCCTGCTTCAGTGAGGATTTTCCTTGTTGGAGTGGTTGTAAATGCTTTCAAGTTGGTCCTAATTGCAGAGTGGTAGGTTGGTTTGATGAAGTTGATGGTAGATTTAGCGTAAACTGCCAACCCATAGTCAATTGTGGATAACATAATGCTGCGAGTTATAAGAATAAGTGTATTAAGGTGTATAAAACCAATGATTTAGTTCGGCTAAAATGGTACGGAAGAAGAAGTTGCATTTAGATAATAAAATCAAATCGTCCGCGTATAGGCAATGGTCTATTTTTTTGTATTGGCTATGATTTCACTTACTTATGTCGTTGTAGGCGATTATGAATTAGGTAACTGAAAGGGTTGAACCTTGCGGAATCCCGTATAAGTACATACTTTAATAAAAGTTGTTTGCTTTTACTCTGAGTTGCCTATTTGAAAGAAACGATTTAATGTATGAAAGCATTTAAGGGCCAATCTTCCATTGTGTGAGCTTTTTTACGATTACATGGATGCCGATTCTACCAAATGCCTTTTCAAAATCAAGGGACAGTACGAAGACATGATTTTTGCATGACAACGCAGAGCTAATATACTCGTCGATGTGTAATAGTGATAGTCAGTGGTACTGCGTCCATGTTTAAATGCGACTTGCTTTAGACTTAGATAATTATTTTGTTCAATAAACCAGAGAAGTCGTTTAGAGATAATTTTCTCTAAAAGTTTGCTAGTACAAGGAAGCATGGAGATTGATCTGTATCCTGTAGGATGAGTAAATTTTTTAGCAGATTTAAGGATTGGTATTGTACTGGCCACTTTCCACATCTGTGGTATAGTACCTTTATCGAAGATGCAGTTGTATGAGAGCAATATTCTCTCTTTGAGTAAATATGGTCATACCCTGGTGTTTTACCTATCAGAGTGGCTAAGCAGCTTTCTACTTCAATCAAGCTAATCTGTTTCTCTTTGGGTTTTGCAGATATACTGAGGTTTTCTACTTAGTGATGGCTATTGATAGCTAGAACTTTGCCTGATGGGCTTTTAATATCCGCGATTTTTTCGCTATTTCACTGTTCCAGCGGAAAAGGGCATTTGCTCAACGATAATTAAACAAATGTTAGTATTGTTGGGATGTTGTTTGAAAATTTTCCAAAGATTTTGTTAGTTGTTGCGCAGAATGGATAACTCAGAAGACCACCCCATGGGGTTATCTTCTTATGGAGGATAATTTTAGATTGAGAAATTGCTACGTTAGTTGCGTAAGGTTTGGGTGATTGAGGTAGCTTCTTTGTTTATGTTGGAAGAAAGACTGTAATTGTCTAAAGTATTGTACTTTGGTATAATTCCCAGTTGGGACGGTCAGTTTGAAACTTCTATGTGGATTTTTTTTTTAAACAAACGTCCAAGATCTATTTTTATCAGATGGTCGCTGCCGTGTAAATCGTCTAAAATTTCCCAGGAAGTTTTAGGAATCAATTCAGGGTAAAGTAGCTGATAAGTCGGCATGTGTCCATGTCTTATGTGTCGAGAAATGTGTTGGACTTCCGTCATTTAAAACGGAAAGGTTGGCACTTAGAAGAACATTTTCCAATTCCGTACTTCTAGAGTTGGTTACAGGTGAACCCCATCCAGCAATTGATATCACCAGTTAACAGAATCGGTGTATGGATATTATTAAGAATGTTTGACGAATCACTAGAGGTGAATGCTTGAGTGGGGGAGATGTATAATGAGATCACAGTAATTTTAATATTGAGGTTGATTTCTATTGCAACTGTGGATTATATGTTTGAGTGAATAGATAAATGTGTGTGTGGGATAGAATTGTGTATCGATAAAGCTGTACCTTGTTTCGCGTAAGTGCTCGATGCAAAGTTGTGGAAATACGATGTGTATTGTTTTGGGGGGAAGGGAGAGAGGTTGGTTTGTAGATAGACTTTCTGCAGAGTTATAATAGAAGGAGTTCATAACAGTTGGTGGAATAGCCTTTCGTCTTCCATTGCAGAACTTTTAAATAGGTTTTGTAAGAGGTGAGAGCCTTCGTTCCAATATATGCTTGGTTATATTGGTGTAAGCCAGAGTTGATGTTGCGGATGACGATGGAAGGACGCATGGGATGGGACACCCTACACCTAAGTGTATTCTTATTAAAAAAAAAACAAGCTATAGATGGAATTAGCACTAGTTATGAATACATAATACAGTTGCGTGATGGAAATTTACTGATTTTGGTAAAGTCTCTTAAAATTGCTGAAATTTTCATTTTCAAGAAAAATTCTATCAAACCTCTGTCCCATCAAGGTGTCCCTTCACCCAAACCTGAATGCCTCTAAAGGTACAGTTTATGCCTTTACCTTACAAATGTATCCGAGGAAGAAATCATCAAAGAAATGAGTGCACAAGGCGTAACTGAGGTTTACAAGTTCATGACAAAAAATTAAGGCATCTCAACTCCTACAGGTCTCATTCTCTTTACCTAGCACCGCTAGTATCGGTTAATATAATTGCAAGATCGTTAGATATTTCCCCAATCCCGCGCGGTGTCAAATCTTAGGTCACACGGCCAAGAGATGCAAAACCCCTTCATCCTGCGTAAACTGCAACATGTTACCTGCAGACCCCCATGCACGCGCACCTATTGTGCGAACTGCTCTGAAGATCACACCGCATTTTCCCAAAGAAATACAAACAAGCATACGTATAAGGAATTGAATCTTGAACTCTCCTCCACGCAAACATATGCAAATATTGCAAATAATGCTCTCCAAGCCAAAACCACCTCAACAATCAATTATCCAGTTACAAACATATACAAATCCCCCCGAACACATTCTACAATTCAAGTTCAAAGTGAACAGCCAATCTATACAGAAAAACAATCCACATCAACCAACAACAATAATTACACCATCCATCCAACGAATTCCTAAACAAACTCTCGGGCACATCAAAAATCAACTGTCCAACAGAAACGAGAACAAATCAAGCCAAATCAGCGGAATATCTTACTTGATACTTTCAAAAACGTACGCCAATAAGACACCTCTTTCATGCCAACATTACTCTGCCAACGGTGCTGTTGTATCTACTTACGATACCAAAACTATGTACTTGATGTGGGACTTCGGTGAGAATTTCGTTGGCTTGGCTCACCATTGGTTAAACAACCCATCTTAGGAGCTGACTTTATTCATCACTTCGACTTGACCATCTGGTTACAAGATGCTTAGCGACAACATTACAGATTTAGGTGTTCGTGGCAGCATGGTCGGCAGTTCACAGCCAACATTGCGAACAATCGACGAAACAAATCGTTTTGCTGACATACTAAGGAACTTCGTGGACATCACGCTCGACAAGAACACTACGTCCAGCATCATGTAGTTGTCAGGGGACATCCAGTTGCGGAACGAGCCCGTCAGCGAAAAAAAACGAAAAAGCATGACGCTACCAGGGATCTGCCAGCCATCCAAAGCGAGTGGGCATCTCCTCTTCAAATAATGCAAAAGAGATCCGGATGCTGGAGGGCCTGTGGTGACTACTGTCGCCCTACCCGTATCACCGTTCCGGACAGACACCCCATTCCACACCTCCAGTCGTCAACTTACTGGTTGCACCATTTTTACTACGCTGGACCTGAAGAGAACATACCTCCAGATACCACTAGCTCCAAAGGATAGACCAAAGACGGCTATTATACACCTTTCAGCCTTTTTCAGTTTAACGTGATGACTTTCGGATTATGCAACGCCACCGCATCGTTTGCAACGCTTCATGGACATAGTTCTGTTTTTGTTGTATTGATGATATCCTCATCGCGTCAACCAACGAAGAAATTCGAATTTTTATCGAAGCTGTATGCCACGCGCTTCAACAACACAAGGTAAAAGTGAAGCTAAGAAAGGCGATAAACAACACATCCAATGGACACCTCAAGCGGACGAGTCATTCGAAATATGTAAAGCCAAATTGAGGGATACCGTACAACTAGCCCATCCACACCAGGTGCTCCCTTAGTGCTACGATGTGACGCGCCAGACATTGCTATTGGAGCTGCACTCGACCAACGCATCAGTGATCAACTTCAACCAATTGGTTTCTTCTCAAAGAAACTAAATCCGAGATAAGCCAGATACAAGGTGCACGACCGGGAGCTCTTAGCCATCTATAGAGCAGTAAAACATTCCCGACATCTCATCAAAGGCCGAGAACTCATCATCGTCACCGACCATAAGCCGTTGGTGTATGCATTCGACCAGAAATCCGATCACGGCAACTCGAAGAAATTGGCAGCTTTTCAAGAAGAATCGAATTTGTTTCGGGTGTTGACAATGTTGTAGCCGACGCTTGTTCCCGTATAGACACCGTCAATATGCCCGTCATGTTCAACACTAGCCGCAGATTTAGCCGCAGAAGGATGATGACGAGCTAGAACTTGAGAAGTCTTCACTTAAGCTACGAGGACTGCGCATCGATAACGATAATACTGACCTAACCGTTTTGCGATCTTGGAGGCACCGACATCCGTCCATATGTGCCAATAACTCTATCCCGGTGGTAGAGCTACCAAACAACAAATTTGTAAAAACTTCGTGTGGCCAAACATATGTAAGGATATACTCTCTTTGGCTAGCTCATGCATCCAATGTCAACATAGCAAGGTAAGCAGACACGTCAAGAATATTCCGCAACATATTCCAATTCCCAGTGGCAGATTCCAGCATATTCACATCGGTATCGTCGTTATGCCACTGGTAAATGTATATCGAATTCTCTTGACGATGATCGACCGCTTCACGAGATGTCCAGAAGCAATACCCCTCAAAGACATCATGACGCAAACGATTGTCAAGACCTTCTCTAAGGACTGGGTGTGTAGAATTGAGGCCCCCAAAGCAATAACCACCGACAGAGGAACCCAATTCGAATCCACTTTGTTTGGGGTACTAACAAAACTTATCGGAAGCACGCGTATTAGGACAACTGCATAAAAATCATCCATAAAGTGTCATGAAGCAACAGACTGAGTCAGTGTTCTCCCAACAGTTTTATTAGGGTTACGCACCAGTATCAAGGAGGATATAAGATCATCCGCTGCAGAACTCGTTTCTCGGAATGACGCTAAGATTGCCTGGTGAATTATTAACGCACGAAGAAGTTTCGTAGGAGCCCCAGATCTTTGTTCCGAGAACACATGCAACACATGAACATCACAAGAGCATTTGTCCACAAAACGCTCTACAGCTGCACGCACTTCTTCGTCAGGATTGATGCAGTTCAGAGACCTTGTGAGCAGCCATACGATGGTCCATGTGATACGCGGTTCTGGAAAGAATTTCAGACTATGTATTCAAGAGCACCGACAACTATATCAACTGAGCAACTAAAACCAGCTTTCCACGGAAATTTCCCAGAGATGATTGAAGCTAATACAACAGCCATCACAACTCCATGGAGCAGCTCACAGCAGCAAGAACAAAATTTCAATAGCTCTCCAACAGCAGCATCCAGTTCATCTCATCCATTTTCTGGCGTGTTTGAAACATATCAAAAATAAAGGAAGACCTAAGAAAATGAGTTCTGCAAATTCAAAAAAATAAAAATACAAATATTATTACAGCTGTCACTTGGGGAGGAGTGCTTTGGCGATTGACAGGCTCATGGCGCTAGCGACGTTAAAAAGAGTTGAAGGGATGTTTGGAAGCAGTGTAATAATAGTCGTTTTTCTTTTTTAGTTCAGAGCGCTTAGAGCACTCGATTCGTGTTTCTTTTTTCGTTTAGAGCGTGCTCAGAGCGCGCTCTATCAGCTCAGCGTGAATTGATTGAGCATCCTGAGCAAAACCCGAGCACAGTGGATTTGACGTTTAGCAGAGGGTAAAGCAATGAGAAAACGAAATCGAGAACAATTGAAATGGAGTTCGAGGCTTTGTTTTTAATTAATTATTAGTAGTTAATAATTAAATGAAAACTTTATTTGTGTATAAACGCTATTTTAGTGTTTAAGAAGACAAAAAGCATGACAGGTACTGCTCAATCGTATTTATTAAATAAATCAGAGCGTTCAGAGCGTGCTCTGTTCAGAGAGCGCTCGACATGTTCAGGCTCTGTTCGGAGCTCTGTTCCGAACTAAAAAAGAAAAACGCCTAATATCGCTAAACAGAGTCTAAGATTACAGTAGGTGGGCTAAAGGTAGTGATGCGAATATACATATGAATGAGAGCACAAACGTTCTCATGTTAGCCACTCACTATCAACTCCTACTCTACACCTTCACGTTGGTAGCTGCTGGGTGCCTAGTAACTCGGCTAGAGATTTGGCAACCTCTTTGGAAGGTTATTGGTAGTAGTGAACGAGAAAGAGGGGAGGAGTGTATTCTCACTAAAGCACTTACTCTTGATCCAAGAATTCCCTAGAATCCACGGTGGCGTCTACCAGAGTTGGTGGCGGGTGAATCCTTAATGGCCAAACGGAATAGCTCTTATCTAATCCGGCCACCTGTATAATTCATGCATGTATCTCATCGAAACACAATCCTGATTAGACTAGAATACAGCCGCACTTTGCATTCTACAAACCCGTGCGATACTTCTACAGAACGACACATACTTATAATTTCATCTTATTTCTACTCCTCATAGTCCTCGTATCCTTTAAGTCCAATTCCAGACCCTAAACTGTAACCCATCTCAATGAAAACGCTTCTCCTACAATTCATACTGCTGATTAGACTAGAATACAGCCGCACTTTGCATTCCACAAACCCTTGCGATACTTATACAGAACGACACGTTCTTATAATTTCATCTTATTTCTACTCCTCATAGTCCTCGTATCCTTTAAGTCCAATTCCAGACCCTAAACTGTAACCCATCTCAATGAAAACGCTTCTCCTACAATTCATACTGCTGATTAGACTAGAATACAGCCGCACTTTGCATTCCACAAACCCTTGCGATACTTATACAGAACGACACGTTCTTATAATTTCATCTTATTTCTACTCCTCATAGTCCTCGCATCCTATTAGTCGAATTCCAGACCCTAAACTGTAACCCATCTCAATGAAAACGCTTCTCCTACAATTCATACTGCTGATTAGACTAGAATACAGCCGCACTTTGCATTCCACAAACCCGTGCCATACTTCTACAGCACGACACATTCTTATAATTTCATCTTATTTCTACTCCTCATAGTCCTCGTATCCTATTAGTCGAATTCCAGACCCTAAAGTGTAACCCATCTCAATGAAAATGCTTCTCCTACAATTCATACTGCTGATTAGACTAGAATACAGCCGCACTTTGCATTCCACAAACCCGTGCGATACTTATACAGAACGACACATTCTTATAATTTCATCTTATTTCTACTCCTCATAGTCCTCGCATCCTATTAGTCGAATTCCAGACCCTAAACTGTAACCCATCTCAATAAAAATGCTTCTCCTACAATTCATACTGCTGATTAGACTAGAATACAACCGCACTTTGCATTCCACAAACCCGTGCTATACTTATACAGAACGACACATTCTTATAATTTCATCTTATTTCTACTCCTCATAGTCCTCGCATCCTATTAGTCGAATTCCAGACCCTAAACTGTAACCCATCTCAATAAAAATGCTTCTCCTACAATTCATACTGCTGATTAGACTAGAATACAGCCGCACTTTGCATTCCACAAACCCGTGCGATACTTCTACAGCACGACACATTCTTATAATTTCATCTTATTTCTACTCCTCATAGTCCTCGCATCCTATTAATGGAATTCCAGACCCTAAAGTGTAACCCATCTCAATAAAAATGCTTCTCCTACAATTCATACTGCTGATTAGACTAGAATACAGCCGCACTTTGCATTCCACAAACCCGTGCGATACTTCTACAGCACGATACATTCTTATAATTTCATCTTATTTCTACTCCTCATAGTCCTCGTATCCTTTAAGTCCAATTCCAGACCCTAAACTGTAACCCATCTCAATGAAAACGCTTCTCCTACAATTCATACTGCTGATTAGACTAGAATACAGCCGCACTTTGCATTCCACAAACCCTTGCGATACTTATACAGAACGACACGTTCTTATAATTTCATCTTATTTCTACTCCTCATAGTCCTCGTATCCTATTAGTCGAATTCCAGACCCTAAACTGTAACCCATCTCAATGAAAACGCTTCTCCTACAATTCATACTGCTGATTAGACTAGAATACAGCCGCACTTTGCATTCCACAAACCCGTGCGATACTTCTACAGCACGACACATTCTTATAATTTCATCTTATTTCTACTCCTCATAGTCCTCGTATCCTATTAGTCGAATTCCAGACCCTAAAGTGTAACCCATCTCAATGAAAATGCTTCTCCTACAATTCATACAGCTGATTAGACTAGAATACAGCCGCACTTTGCATTCCACAAACCAGTGCGATACTTATACAGAACGACACATTCTTATAATTTCATCTTATTTCTACTCCTCATAGTCCTCGCATCCTATTAGTCGAATTCCAGACCCTAAACTGTAACCCATCTCAATGAAAACGCTTCTCCTACAATTCATACTGCTGATTAGACTAGAATACAGCCGCACTTTGCATTCCACAAGCCCGTGCGATACTTATACAGAACGACACGTTCTTATAATTTCATCTTATTTCTACTCCTCATAGTCCTCGTATCCTATTAGTCGAATTCCAGACCCTAAACTGTAACCCATCTCAATGAAAACGCTTCTCCTACAATTCATACTGCTGATTAGACTAGAATACAGCCGCACTTTGCATTCCACAAACCCGTGCGATACTTATACAGAACGACACATTCTTATAATTTCATCTTATTTCTACTCCTCATAGTCCTCGCATCCTATTAGTCGAATTCCAGACCCTAAACTGTAACCCATCTCAATAAAAATGCTTCTCCTACAATTCATACTGCTGATTAGACTAGAATACAGCCGCACTTTGCATTCCACAAAAACGTGCGATACTTCTACAGCACGACACATTCTTATAATTTCATCTTATTTCTACTCCTCATAGTCCTCGCATCCTATTAGTCGAATTCCAGACCCTAAAGTGTAACCCATCTCAATGAAAATGCTTCTCCTACAATTCATACAGCTGATTAGACTAGAATACAGCCGCACTTTGCATTCCACAAACCAGTGCGATACTTATACAGAACGACACATTCTTATAATTTCATCTTATTTCTACTCCTCATAGTCCTCGCATCCTATTAGTCGAATTCCAGACCCTAAACTGTAACCCATCTCAATGAAAACGCTTCTCCTACAATTCATACTGCTGATTAGACTAGAATACAGCCGCACTTTGCATTCCACAAGCCCGTGCGATACTTCTACAGAACGACACATTCTTATAATTTCATCTTATTTCTACTCCTCATAGTCCTCGTATCCTATTAGTCGAATTCCAGACCCTAAACTGTAACCCATCTCAATGAAAACGCTTCTCCTACAATTCATACTGCTGATTAGACTAGAATACAGCCGCACTTTGCATTCCACAAGCCCTTGCGATACTTCTACAGAACGACACATTCTTATAATTTCATCTTATTTCTACTCCTCATAGTCCTCGTATCCTTTAAGTCGAATTCCAGACCCTAAACTGTAACCCATCTCAATGAAAATGCTTCTCCTACAATTCATACTGCTGATTAGACTAGAATACAGCCGCACTTTGCATTCCACAAACCCTTGCGATACTTATACAGAACGACACATTCTTATAATTTCATCTTATTTCTACTCCTCATAGTCCTCGCATCCTATTAGTCGAATTCCAGACCCTAAACTGTAACCCATCTCAATGAAAACGCTTCTCCTACAATTCATACTGCTGATTAGACTAGAATACAGCCGCACTTTGCATTCCACAAGCCCGTGCGATACTTCTACAGAACGACACATTCTTATAATTTCATCTTATTTCTACTCCTCATAGTCCTCGTATCCTTTAAGTCGAATTCCAGACCCTAAACTGTAACCCATCTCAATGAAAATGCTTCTCCTACAATTCATACTGCTGATTAGACTAGAATACAGCCGCACTTTGCATTCCACAAACCCTTGCGATACTTATACAGAACGACACATTCTTATAATTTCATCTTATTTCTACTCCTCATAGTCCTCGCATCCTATTAGTCGAATTCCAGACCCTAAACTGTAACCCATCTCAATGAAAACGCTTCTCCTACAATTCATACTGCTGATTAGACTAGAATACAGCCGCACTTTGCATTCCACAAGCCCGTGCGATACTTCTACAGAACGACACATTCTTATAATTTCATCTTATTTCTACTCCTCATAGTCCTCGTATCCTTTAAGTCGAATTCCAGACCCTAAACTGTAACCCATCTCAATGAAAATGCTTCTCCTACAATTCATACTGCTGATTAGACTAGAATACAGCCGCACTTTGCATTCCACAAACCCTTGCGATACTTATACAGCACGACACATTCTTATAATTTCATCTTATTTCTACTCCTCATAGTCCTCGCATCCTATTAGTCGAATTCCAGACCCTAAACTGTAACCCATCTCAATGAAAACGCTTCTCCTACAATTCATACTGCTGATTAGACTAGAATACAGCCGCACTTTGCATTCCACAAGCCCGTGCGATACTTCTACAGAACGACACATTCTTATAATTTCATCTTATTTCTACTCCTCATAGTCCTCGTATCCTTTAAGTCGAATTCCAGACCCTAAACTGTAACCCATCTCAATGAAAACGCTTCTCCTACAATTCATACTGCTGATTAGACTAGAATACAGCCGCACTTTGCATTCCACAAGCCCGTGCGATACTTCTACAGAACGACACATTCTTATAATTTCATCTTATTTCTACTCCTCATAGTCCTCGTATCCTTTAAGTCGAATTCCAGACCCTAAACTGTAACCCATCTCAATGAAAACGCTTCTCCTACAATTCATACTGCTGATTAGACTAGAATACAGCCGCACTTTGCATTCCACAAGCCCGTGCGATACTTCTACAGAACGACACATTCTTATAATTTCATCTTATTTCTACTCCTCATAGTCCTCGTATCCTTTAAGTCGAATTCCAGACCCTAAACTGTAACCCATCTCAATGAAAATGCTTCTCCTACAATTCATACTGCTGATTAGACTAGAATACAGCCGCACTTTGCATTCCACAAACCCTTGCGATACTTATACAGAACGACACATTCTTATAATTTCATCTTATTTCTACTCCTCATAGTCCTCGCATCCTATTAGTCGAATTCCAGACCCTAAACTGTAACCCATCTCAATGAAAATGCTTCTCCTACAATTCATACTGCTGATTAGACTAGAATACAGCCGCACTTTGCATTCCACAAGCCCGTGCGATACTTCTACAGAACGACACATTCTTATAATTTCATCTTATTTCTACTCCTCATAGTCCTCGTATCCTTTAAGTCGAATTCCAGACCCTAAACTGTAACCCATCTCAATGAAAATGCTTCTCCTACAATTCATACTGCTGATTAGACTAGAATACAGCCGCACTTTGCATTCCACAAACCCTTGCGATACTTATACAGAACGACACATTCTTATAATTTCATCTTATTTCTACTCCTCATAGTCCTCGCATCCTATTAGTCGAATTCCAGACCCTAAACTGTAACCCATCTCAATGAAAACGCTTCTCCTACAATTCATACTGCTGATTAGACTAGAATACAGCCGCACTTTGCATTCCACAAGCCCGTGCGATACTTCTACAGAACGACACATTCTTATAATTTCATCTTATTTCTACTCCTCATAGTCCTCGTATCCTTTAAGTCGAATTCCAGACCCTAAACTGTAACCCATCTCAATGAAAATGCTTCTCCTACAATTCATACTGCTGATTAGACTAGAATACAGCCGCACTTTGCATTCCACAAACCCTTGCGATACTTATACAGCACGACACATTCTTATAATTTCATCTTATTTCTACTCCTCATAGTCCTCGCATCCTATTAGTCGAATTCCAGACCCTAAACTGTAACCCATCTCAATGAAAACGCTTCTCCTACAATTCATACTGCTGATTAGACTAGAATACAGCCGCACTTTGCATTCCACAAGCCCGTGCGATACTTCTACAGAACGACACATTCTTATAATTTCATCTTATTTCTACTCCTCATAGTCCTCGTATCCTTTAAGTCGAATTCCAGACCCTAAACTGTAACCCATCTCAATGAAAACGCTTCTCCTACAATTCATACTGCTGATTAGACTAGAATACAGCCGCACTTTGCATTCCACAAGCCCGTGCGATACTTCTACAGAACGACACATTCTTATAATTTCATCTTATTTCTACTCCTCATAGTCCTCGTATCCTTTAAGTCGAATTCCAGACCCTAAACTGTAACCCATCTCAATGAAAATGCTTCTCCTACAATTCATACTGCTGATTAGACTAGAATACAGCCGCACTTTGCATTCCACAAACCCTTGCGATACTTATACAGAACGACACATTCTTATAATTTCATCTTATTTCTACTCCTCATAGTCCTCGTATCCTTTAAGTCCAATTCCAGACCCTAAACTGTAACCCATCTCAATGAAAACGCTTCTCCTACAATTCATACTGCTGATTAGACTAGAATACAGCCGCACTTTGCATTCCACAAACCCGTGCGATACTTCTACAGAACGACACGTTCTTATAATTTCATCTTATTTCTACTCCTCATAGTCCCCGTATCCTATTAATGGAATTCCAGACCCTAAACTGTAACCCATATCAATAAAAATGCTTCTCCTACAATTCATACTGCTGATTAGACTAGAATACAGCCGCACTTTGCATTCCACAAATCCGTGCGATACTTCTACAGAACGACACATTCTTATAATTTCATCTTATTTCTACTCCTCATAGTCCTCGTATCCTTTAAGTCGAATTCCAGACCCTAAAGTGTAACCCATCTCAATGAAAATGCGTCTACTACAATTCATACTGCTGATTAGACTAGAATACAGCCGCACTTTGCATTCCACAAACCCGTGCGATACTTCTACAGAACGACACGTTCTTATAATTTCATCTTATTTCTACTCCTCATAGTCCTCGCATCCTATTAATGGAATTCCAGACCCTAAACTGTAACCCATCTCAATGAAAATGCTTCTCATGCAATTCGTGCATCAATTATCAGAACAATGCTGATAGGAGGAGTAAAGTACTGTCGCGCCTCTTATCTCGCAACCAAGTGTGGCTCCTTAACAGGAAAATATATTCTTAAGCTCTCGCTACGTGCTACTCCCCACATTCTTCGTGTTCTGTTAGCTAAATGTCCGCCCGCTAGTTGTAAGCTATGAGAAAACAATTTCTAATACAAGTCACATACTAAGTACACGGATTTTCTTTTGCACTTTATTGTAAAGCAATAATTAAATTGCATGAGTATTCCTTCAATTTAATGTGGAAACCCGTGTCCCATGCAATGTGGCGAGTATATCGTCCGTCGTTTGCCGCAGGAGGTACCAAAGGTTTAGTCTGCGGCAATTACATTCTTGTGTTGGCCAGTTGTATTCCATCGAACTGCAGAATAAAGTTCCACAAAGTAATATACTAGTCTTTTCAAGCGTCATCCATCAAGTTCCTGCCAATTTTACCAAAGTCGTCACATTATTTGCAGTCCATCTGCAATGGTTTTTCACCTAAAAGCAATACAATTACGTTAATGATCATTGAATAGTAGTTTCAGGTACAATTTACTAAGGATTACGGTGAAAACGTCCAGCATCCACAGTGGTTTTATTCAAGATGTACTGGTATCAATGAAACCATGATGAGTACCGACCAGGTTGTTGTTTCGCTTCCTGACCCGAATACTACAGAAAAACATGAAAGAGATTCGCTTGTATTATGCCGATACGCAACAGACATCCTGTCGTCTTTTATGGTTTTCCGCTGACAGTCTCCAGTATATGTAGATGGATTCTACTTAGTGAAAAGTATACTTACAGATAAGAATATGGGATACTCCATTGAAAAGTTACCAACTGAAAGAATGATAAACACAGTCGATATTTTTTTGTTTTCAATGGAATCCGTTAAGCTTTTATTCTGAATTATATGTACATACTTACATGCAATTGGTGTAACAATAAAAAGAATTTGTAATAACAGTTGAAGTTCCTTCGTATATTCTGTGGATTTCTTCTTCCAGATTGTATTCCTTCAGCGCTTAGAAGTGCAAGTTTGGTCGCATTTCCACACCACCTATGAGGTATGCATTTTGGTGCGTTAACTGATTTTTTGATTGCTGTTCAGTTTCCCCAGTAGACCCAGAGGCCTATTGCACCAGACTAGAAAAATTAAGATATTAATACATTTGTAATTATAAGAGTAAGCATCTTGTTCCTGAAATTGGGTTCGTGAATGTCCCTGTCAACAAATTTCAGTGCGAAATGAATTCGTTCGTCCTCATACTGTGGTTCTTCCTTCAGTCGACGTTCCTTCAAATCTAGAAAAAAAAGTTTATTGTCATAATATTATAGTAATTCACATTAATCTTAATTTTTCGAACTGTGTACCTCCCGATTAGGAAAAGCATATAAATGCAATAAATTAATTGAACATTCCATTTGTTTACATTCTTCACTCTTCAACAATTTTGCTTTTTCGATTGTCGCCAAACAAAATTCAAACAAGTGGCTGTCAAAAATGTGACAGTGGCGAGGTGGATTATTTTTGTTCTGACATTTGTTTACTTTTTAGCAAAAAAGTGTGTGAATATATTTTTGTTTCTACACAACTTTTTATATTAATTTTGATGCCAATTGATTCTCCCTGTTGCACTGATTTCAAAAGTGTAACTGTATTTTGTTGCATTTGTTATGTTTAAAAGTTATAGCACTCTGAAATGTTCGCTTTGGCACATCGAATGAAGTAAACAAAGGTGGTGGGTCAGCACGGATGTGTTTGGAAGTATACTGGTGAGTTAAGGCTGTTAAAAGATTATTCTTTTTTTAAGAAATAAAATGTGTGTTATAAAAATAATTATCAAATTGGAAATAAGTGGTTACTACATATGAATTTATTCTTGCAATTATGTTCATGCAAATATTTTCTGATATTTGTATAGAAGACACTATTCTTTAGGGTTGGAGGCAGGTATCTCCAAGACATAAGCCCCAAGAAGAAATCCCCAAACCCAGAATTTCCAAATTCAAACCCCCAGCCACAAAATCCCCAAAGAGAGAATCCCCGGGACTAAAATCCCCTATCGATTTGGCTTTATGTCACTTATATCCATAAACAGTGGAATATGGTGAGATTTCGTGGAGATTTTTGCACAAAATTTTGTTTCGTTGGAGATTTTGTCCAAAAATATTTTGTCTTTAAATTTTTGGATATTTTTGCTGTTTTGGGTATTTCGTACGCCTCCCTATTGTTTATTGTATTCTGTAGATAAATGAGGTTAAGAGTTCATAAACCAATAGCTTTGATCACTGGAGAAGGAAGTAAACAATTTGAATTGAAGTTGATGTAAATTTAATAATTTCATCCATTCTCCACGCAGCTATCGCGAACAAAACAAACATGAAACAAAAAATGACAGCCCATAGAATACTATCTATAGCAAGCTATAAACTGAGCCGTACCTAGAAAGCCATTTTTCATAGAATACTATTTACTACTCGTGGAGACCGCCGGTAATAAAAGAATAATCTTTTAACAGCCTTAACTCACCAGCGTATTTCCAAACACATCCGTGCTGACCCACCACCTTTGTTTACTTCATTCGATGTGCCAAAGCGAACATTTCAGAGTGCTATAACTTTTAAACATAACAAATGCAACAAAATACAGTTACACTTTTGAAATCAGTGCAACAGGGAGAATCAATTGGCATCAAAATTAATATAAAAAGTTGTGTAGAAACAAAAATATATTCACACACTTTTTTGCTAAAAAGTAAACAAATGTCAGAACAAAAATAATCCACCTCGCCACTGTCACATTTTTGACAGCCACTTGTTTGAATTTTGTTTGGCGACAATCGAAAAAGTAAAATTGTTGAAGAGTGAAGAATGTAAACAAATGGAATGTTCAATTAATTTATTGCATTTATATGCTTTTCCTAATCGGGAGGTACACAGTTCGAAAAATTAAGATTAATGTGAATTACTATAATATTATGACAATAAACTTTTTTTTCTAGATTTGAAGGAACGTCGACTGAAGGAAGAACCACAGTATGAGGACGAACGAATTCATTTCGCACTGAAATTTGTTGACAGGGACATTCACGAACCCAATTTCAGGAACAAGATGCTTACTCTTATAATTACAAATGTATTAATATCTTAATTTTTCTAGTCTGGTGCAATAGGCGCAATCAAAAAATCAGTTAACGCACCAAAATGCATACCTCATAGGTGGTGTGGAAATGCGACCAAACTTGCACTTCTAAGCGCTGAAGGAATACAATCTGGAAGAAGAAATCCACAGAATATACGAAGGAACTTCAACTGTTATTACAAATTATTTTTATTGTTACACCAATTGCATGTAAGTATGTACATATAATTCAGAATAAAAGCTTAACGGATTCCATTGAAAACAAAAAAATATCGACTGTGTTTATCATTCTTTCAGTTGGTAACTTTTCAATGGAGTATCCCATATTCTTATCTGTAAGTATACTTTTCACTAAGTAGAATCCATCTACATATACTGGAGACTGTCAGCGGAAAACCATAAAAGACGACAGGATGTCTGTTGTGTATCGGCATAATACAAGCGAATCTCTTTCATGTTTTTCTGTAGTATTCGGGTCAGGAAGCGAAACAACAACCTGGTCGGTACTCATCATGGTTTCATTGATACCAGTACATCTTGAATAAAACCACTGTGGATGCTGGACGTTTTCACCGTAATCCTTAGTAAATTGTACCTGAAACTACTATTCAATGATCATTAACGTAATTGTATTGCTTTTAGGTGAAAAACCATTGCAGATGGACTGCAAATAATGTGACGACTTTGATAAAATTGGCAGAAATTTGATGGGTGACGCTTGAAAAGACTAGTATATTACTTTGTGGAACTTTATTCTGCAGTTCGATGGAATACAACTGGCCACCACAAGAATGTAATTGCCGCAGACTAAACCTTTGGTGGCTCCTACGGCAAATGACGGACGATATACTCGCCACATTGCATGGGACACGGGTTTCCACATTAAATTGAAGGAATACTCATGTAATTTAATTATTGCTTTGCAATAAAGTGCAAAAGAAAATCCGTGTACTTAGTATGTGACTTGTATTAGAAATTGTTTTCTCATAGCTTACAACTAGCGGGCGGACATTTAGCTAACAGAACACGAAGAATGTGGGGAGTGGCACGTAGCGAGAGCTTAAGAATATATTTTCCTGTTAAGGAGCCACACTTGGTTGCGAGATAAGAGGCGCGACAGTACTTTACTCCTCCTATCAGCATTGTTCTGATAATTGATGCACGAATTGCATGAGAAGCATTTTCATTGAGATGGGTTACAGTTTAGGGTCTGGAATTCCATTAAAAGGATACGGGGACTATGAGGAGTAGAAATAAGATGAAATTATAAGAACGTGTCGTTCTGTATAAGTATCGCACGGGTTTGTGGAATGCAAAGTGCGGCTGTATTCTAGTCTAATCAGCAGTATGAATTGTAGGAGAAGCGTTTTCATTGAGATGGGTTACAGTTTAGGGTCTGGAATTCGACTTAAAGGATACGAGGACTATGAGGAGTAGAAATAAGATGAAATTATAAGAATGTGTCGTTCTGTAGAAGTATCGCACGGGTTTGTGGAATGCAAAGTGCGGCTGTATTCTAGTCTAATCAGCAGTATGAATTGTAGGAGAAGCGTTTTCATTGAGATGGGTTACAGTTTAGGGTCTGGAATTGGACTTAAAGGATACGAGGACTATGAGGAGTAGAAATAAGATGAAATTATAAGAATGTGTCGTTCTGTAGAAGTATCGCACGGGTTTGTGGAATGCAAAGTGCGGCTGTATTCTAGTCTAATCAGCAGTATGAATTGTAGGAGAAGCGTTTTCATTGAGATGGGTTACAGTTTAGGGTCTGGAATTGGACTTAAAGGATACGAGGACTATGAGGAGTAGAAATAAGATGAAATTATAAGAATGTGTCGTTCTGTAGAAGTATCGCACGGGTTTGTGGAATGCAAAGTGCGGCTGTATTCTAGTCTAATCAGCAGTATGAATTGTAGGAGAAGCGTTTTCATTGAGATGGGTTACAGTTTAGGGTCTGGAATTGGACTTAAAGGATACGAGGACTATGAGGAGTAGAAATAAGATGAAATTATAAGAATGTGTCGTTCTGTAGAAGTATCGCACGGGTTTGTGGAATGCAAAGTGCGGCTGTATTCTAGTCTAATCAGCAGTATGAATTGTAGGAGAAGCGTTTTCATTGAGATGGGTTACAGTTTAGGGTCTGGAATTGGACTTAAAGGATACGAGGACTATGAGGAGTAGAAATAAGATGAAATTATAAGAATGTGTCGTTCAGTAGAAGTATCGCACGGGTTTGTGGAATGCAAAGTGCGGCTGTATTCTAGTCTAATCAGCAGTATGAATTGTAGGAGAAGCGTTTTCATTGAGATGGGTTACAGTTTAGGGTCTGGAATTCGACTTAAAGGATACGAGGACTATGAGGAGTAGAAATAAGATGAAATTATAAGAATGTGTCGTTCTGTAGAAGTATCGCACGGGTTTGTGGAATGCAAAGTGCGGCTGTATTCTAGTCTAATCAGCAGTATGAATTGTAGGAGAAGCGTTTTCATTGAGATGGGTTACAGTTTAGGGTCTGGAATTCGACTAATAGGATGCGAGGACTATGAGGAGTAGAAATAAGATGAAATTATAAGAATGTGTCGTTCTGTAGAAGTATCGCACGGGTTTGTGGAATGCAAAGTGCGGCTGTATTCTAGTCTAATCAGCAGTATGAATTGTAGGAGAAGCGTTTTCATTGAGATGGGTTACAGTTTAGGGTCTGGAATTCGACTTAAAGGATACGAGGACTATGAGGAGTAGAAATAAGATGAAATTATAAGAATGTGTCGTTCTGTAGAAGTATCGCACGGGTTTGTGGAATGCAAAGTGCGGCTGTATTCTAGTATAATCAGCAGTATGAATTGTAGGAGAAGCATTTTCATAGAGATGGGTTACATTTTAGGGTCTGGAATTGGACTTAAAGGATACGAGGACTATGAGGAGTAGAAATAAGATGAAATTATAAGAATGTGTCGTTCTGTAGAAGTATCGCACGGGTTTGTGGAATCCAAAGCGCGGCTGTATTCTAGTCTAATCAGGATTGTGTTTCGATGAGATACATGCATGAATTATACAGGTGGCCGGATTAGATAAGAGCTATTCCGTTTGGCCATTAAGGATTCACCCGCCACCAACTCTGGTAGACGCCACCGTGGATTCTAGGGAATTCTTGGATCAAGAGTAAGTGCTTTAGTGAGAATACACTCCTCCCCTCTTTCTCGTTCACTACTACCAATAACCTTCCAAAGAGGTTGCCAAATCTCTAACCGAGGTACTAGGCACCCAGCAGCCACCAACGTGAAGGTGTAGAGTAGGAGTTGATAGTGAGTGGCTAACATGAGAACGTTTGTGCTCTCATTCATATGTATATTCGCATCACTACCTTTAGCCCACCTACTGTAATCTTAGTCTCTGTTTAGCGATATTATTACACTGCTTCCAAACATCCCTCCAACTCTTTTTAACGTCGCTAGCGCCATGAGCCTGTCAATCGCCAAAGCACTCCTCCCCAAGTGACAGCTATAATAATATTTGTATTTTTATTTTTTTGAATTTGCAGAACTAATTTTCTTAGGTCTTCCTTTATTTTTGATATGTTTCAAATACGCCAGGAAATGGATGAGATGAACTGGATGCTGCTGTTGGAGAGCTATTGAAATTTTGTTCTTGCTGCTGTGAGCTGCTCCATGGAGTTGTGATGGCTGTTTTATTAGCTTCAATCATCTCTGGGAAATTTCCGTGAAAAGCTGGTTTTTGTTGCTCAGTTGATATAGTTGTCGGTGCTCTTGAATACATAGTCTGAAATTCTTTCCAGAACCGCGTATGGACCATCGTATGGCTGCTCACAAGGTCTCTGAACTGCATCAATCCTGACAAAGACGTGCCTACAGCTGTAGAGCGTTTTGTGGACAAATGCTCTTGTGGTGTTCATGTGTTGCATGTGTTCTCGGAACTTTTCCAAAAAGATCTGGGGCTCCTACGAAACTTCTTCGTGCGTTAATAATTCACCAGGCAATCTTAGCGTCATTCCGAGAAACGAGCTCTGCAGCGGATGATCTTATATCCTCATTGGTACTGGTGCGTAACCCTAATAAAACTGTTGGGAGAACACTGACTCAGTCTGTTGCTTCATGACACTTTATGGATGATTTTTATGCAGTTGTCCTAATACGCGTGCTTCCGATAAGTTTTGTTAGTACCCCAAACAAAGTGGATTCGAATTGGGTTCCTCTGTCGGTGGTTATTGCTTTGGGGGCCACAATTCTACACACCCAGTCCTTAGAGAAGGTCTTGACAATCGTTTGCGTCATGATGTCTTTGAGGGGTATTGCTTCTGGACATCTCGTGAAGCGCTCGATCATCGTCAAGAGAATTCGATATACATTTACCAGTGGCATAACGACGATACCGATGTGAACATGCTGGAATCTGCCACTGGGAATTGGAATATGTTGCGGAATATTCTTGACGTGTCTGCTTACCTTGCTATGTTGACATTGGATGCATGAGCTAGCCAAAGCACATGCTTGGCCACACGAAGTTTTTGCAAATTTGTTGTTTGGTAGCTCTACCACCGGGATAGAGTTATTGGCACATATGGACGGATGTCGGTGCCTCCAAGATCGCAAAACGGTTAGGTCAGTATCATCGGTGCGCAGTCCTCGTAGCTTAAGTGAAGACTTCTCAAGTTCTAGCTCGTCATCATCCTTCTGCGGCTAAATCTGCGGCTAGTGCTGAACATGACGGGCATATTGACGGTGTCTATACGGGAACAAGCGTCGGCTACAACATTGTCAACACCCGAAACAAATTCGATTCTTCTTGAAAAGCTGCCAATTTCTTCGAGTTGCCGTGATCGGATTTCTGGTCGAATGCATACACCAACGGCTTATGGTCGGTGACGATGATGAGTTCTCGGCCTTTGATGAAATGTCGGAAATGTTTTACTGTTCTATAGATGGCTAAGAGCTCCCGGTCGTGCACCTTGTATCTGGCTTATCTCGGATTTAGTTTCTTTGAGAAGAAACCAATTGGTTGAAGTTGATCACTGATGCGTTGGTCGAGTGCAGCTCCAATAGCAATGTCTGACGCGTCACATCGTAGCACTAAGGGAACATCTGGATGTGGATGGGCTAGTTGTACGGCATCCCTCAATTTAGCTTTACATTTTTCGAATGACTCGTCCGCTTGAGGTGTCCATTGGATGTGTTGTTGATCGCCTTTCTTAGCTTCACTTGGACCTTGTGTTGTTGAAGCGCGTGGCATACAGCTTCCATAAAAATTCCACGCTCCTATGAACTTTCGCAGCTTGTCCATTGTTAGTGGGTTTGGGTAATTTGTCAACGCGTCTACTCGGTCGGTGGGAGGTTTTATATCAGTTTTGTTGACTGTGTAGCCTAAGTATCTCACTTCCGGATATCAAACCAAACTGCTGGAGTTCCTAGAGGATATCCGCGATGAGGATATCATCAATATAACAAACACAGAACTCGAGTCCTCTTAGCACTGTGTCCATGAATCGTTGCACCGTATGGGCGGCGTTGCATAATTCGAAAGTCATCACGTTAAACTCACAGAGGCCGAAAGGTGTAATGACAGCCGTCTTTGGTATGTATATCCTCTGGAGCGAGTGGTATCTGGTGGTATGTTTTCTTTAGGTCCAGCATAGTAAAAATGGTGCAACCAGTGAGTTGACGACTGGAGGTGTGGAATGGGGTGTCTGTCCGGAACGGTGATATTTTTAAGGCGACGGTGGTCCCCACACGCCCTCCAGCATCCGGATCTCTCTTGCACTATTTAAAGAAGAGGTGCTCACACGCTTTTGGATGGCTGGCAGATTCCTAGTAGGGTCATGTTTTGGAATTCGTCCTTTGCCGCTTTGAGTTTTTCGCCGGCAAGCCGACGAGCTCGTTCCACAGATGTCCCCTGACAACTACATGATGCTGGACGTAGTGTTCTTGAACGGAGATATTCTTGTTAAGCGCGAAGTTCCTTACTAAGTCAGCAAAACAGTTTGTTTCGTCGATTGTTCGCAATGTTGGCTGTGAACTGCTGACCATGCTGCCACGAACACTTAAATCTGTGATGTTGTCGCCTAGCATCTTGTGACAGAATCCGATGGTCAAGTCGAAATGATGAATAAAGTCCGCTCCTAAGATGGGTTGCTTAACGTCGGCAATGATGAGCCAACCCAACGAAGTCTCAGATCAAGTACCATACCATTTGGCAGCGTAAAGTTGGCGTGAAAGAGGTGTTTTCTTGTTGGCGTACTTCTTTGGAAGTACGGAAATAGAAATGTCTGCGCCGGTATCAATCAAGTAAGATATTCCGCTGATTTGGCTTGATTTGTTCATGATAGTTCTCGTTTCTGTTGTCCCTTTGGGTTAATGGTGGAATAGTGGTGAACATATATTTTCCATTCGTCTACTCTTATATTTTCCCAATAGGTGTTGATCACGTTGAGAAAATATTTCCTAGTTGGAGGAATAGAAAGTATGTTCAATTGTTCTGAGACTGTTCTGGTAGCACTGCGTGCTAACTGGTTCCCCTTGATCCCTGAGTGCCCTGGTACCCATAGTAGCACAATTTTTTGTCTGTTCATTAGAACGTTGTTACGGATTTTAGTTATGGTTGAGGAGGAATTATGGATTCTGTTGATTGCCTTGAGTGTAGAAAGGCTATAGGCATTGTGTTTGCTACCTCTGTCGCTTTCAGGATTGCGTTAGCCTCAGTGGAATAAATTGAAAAGTAGTTTGGTAGTCTTGCACTGTATAGAATGTCACCAGCTTCCGATACGGTTGCGAGTCCAGTACCAGTATCGGATTTGGATCCATCTGTGTAGAAGAACTCGCAAGAATCCTTTCTGTATTCGTCAGTTATTTCACAGAACATTTGTGTGTAGTGTTCCTTAGGTGTGGTATTCTTATTGAATGTTGGTTGGAAACTCCCATGGGGGTATGTTACCAGGAGTGAGTGTACTGATTGTTGGAGTAATACCAATTTTACTGGCACCCTTTAGAGCGATGTAGATGGCAGAGGGGTATTTCGGTGTTTTTTTACGGTGTAAGATTTTTTTGGCATCTTTGATTGGAGATCTGTGCGACTTACATATCTTTGGTGCGAGTCGTGCCGTTAAAAGATATCTGCGGTGATCTATGGATGGGAGTCCTGCTTCAGTGAGGATTTTCCTTGTTGGAGTGGTTGTAAATGCTTTCAAGTTGGTCCTAATTGCAGAGTGGTAGGTTGGTTTGATGAAGTTGATGGTAGATTTAGCGTCAACTGCCAACCCATAGTCAATTGTGGATAACATAATGCTGCGAGTTATAAGAATAAGTGTATTAAGGTGTATAAAACCAATGATTTAGTTCGGCTAAAATGGTACGGAAGAAGAAGTTGCATTTAGATAATAAAATCAAATCGTCCGCGTATAGGCAATGGTCTATTTTTTTGTATTTGGCTATGATTTCACTTACTTATGTCGTTGTAGGCGATTATGAATTAGGTAACTGAAAGGGTTGAACCTTGCGGAATCCCGTATAAGTACATACTTTAATAAAAGTTGTTTGCTTTTACTCTGAGTTGCCTATTTGAAAGAAACGATTTAATGTATGAAAGCATTTAAGGGCCAATCTTCCATTGTGTGAGCTTTTTTACGATTACATGGATGCCGATTCTACCAAATGCCTTTTCAAAATCAAGGGACAGTACGAAGACATGATTTTTGCATGACAACGCAGAGCTAATATACTCGTCGATGTGTAATAGTGATAGTCAGTGGTACTGCGTCCATGTTTAAATGCGACTTGCTTTAGACTTAGATAATTATTTTGTTCAATAAACCAGAGAAGTCGTTTAGAGATAATTTTCTCTAAAAGTTTGCTAGTACAAGGAAGCATGGAGATTGATCTGTATCCTGTAGGATGAGTAAATTTTTTAGCAGATTTAAGGATTGGTATTGTACTGGCCACTTTCCACATCTGTGGTATAGTACCTTTATCGAAGATGCAGTTGTATGAGAGCAATATTCTCTCTTTGAGTAAATATGGTCATACCCTGGTGTTTTACCTATCAGAGTGGCTAAGCAGCTTTCTACTTCAATCAAGCTAATCTGTTTCTCTTTGGGTTTTGCAGATATACTGAGGTTTTCTACTTAGTGATGGCTATTGATAGCTAGAACTTTGCCTGATGGGCTTTTAATATCCGCGATTTTTTCGCTATTTCACTGTTCCAGCGGAAAAGGGCATTTGCTCAACGATAATTAAACAAATGTTAGTATTGTTGGGATGTTGTTTGAAAATTTTCCAAAGATTTTGTTAGTTGTTGCGCAGAATGGATAACTCAGAAGACCACCCCATGGGGTTATCTTCTTATGGAGGATAATTTTAGATTGAGAAATTGCTACGTTAGTTGCGTAAGGTTTTGGTAATCGAAGTAGCTTCTTTGTTTATGTTGGAAGAAAGACTGTAATTGTCTAAAGTATTGTACTTTGGTATAATTCCCAGTTGGGACGGTCAGTTTGAAACTTCTATGTGGATTTTTTTTTTAAACAAACGTCCAAGATCTATTTTTATCAGATGGTCGCTGCCGTGTAAATCGTCTAAAATTTCCCAGGAAGTTTTAGGAATCAATTCAGGGTAAAGTAGCTGATAAGTCGGCATGTGTCCATGTCTTATGTGTCGAGAAATGTGTTGGACTTCCGTCATTTAAAACGGAAAGGTTGGCACTTAGAAGAACATTTTCCAATTCCGTACTTCTAGAGTTGGTTACAGGTGAACCCCATCCAGCAATTGATATCACCAGTTAACAGAATCGGTGTATGGATATTATTAAGAATGTTTGACGAATCACTAGAGGTGAATGCTTGAGTGGGGGAGATGTATAATGAGATCACAGTAATTTTAATATTGAGGTTGATTTCTATTGCAACTGTGGATTATATGTTTGAGTGAATAGATAAATGTGTGTGTGGGATAGAATTGTGTATCGATAAAGCTGTACCTTGTTTCGCGTAAGTGCTCGATGCAAAGTTGTGGAAATACGATGTGTATTGTTTTGGGGGGAAGGGAGAGAGGTTGGTTTGTAGATAGACTTTCTGCAGAGTTATAATAGAAGGAGTTCATAACAGTTGGTGGAATAGCCTTTCGTCTTCCATTGCAGAACTTTTAAATAGGTTTTGTAAGAGGTGAGAGCCTTCGTTCCAATATATGCTTGGTTATATTGGTGTAAGCCAGAGTTGATGTTGCGGATGACGATGGAAGGACGCATGGGATGGGACACCCTACACCTAAGTGTATTCTTATTAAAAAAAAAACAAGCTATAGATGGAATTAGCACTAGTTATGAATACATAATACAGTTGCGTGATGGAAATTTACTGATTTTGGTAAAGTCTCTTAAAATTGCTGAAATTTTCATTTTCAAGAAAAATTCTATCAAACCTCTGTCCCATCAAGGTGTCCCTTCACACAAACCTGGATGCCTCTAAAGGTACAATTTATGCACTTACCTTCCAAATGTATCCGAGGAAGAAATCATCAAAGAAATGAGTACACAAGGCGTAACTGAGGTTTACAAGTTCATGACAAAAAATGAAGGCATCTCAACTCCTACAGGTCTCATTCTCTTTACCTAGCACCGCTAGTATCGGTTAATATAATTGCAAGATCGTTAGATATTTCCCCAATCCCACGCGGTGTCAAATCTTAGGTCACACGGCCAAGAGATGCAAAACCCCTTCATCCTGCGTAAACTGCAACATGTTACCTGCAGACCCCCATGCACGCGCACCTATTGTGCGAACTGCTCTGAAGATCACACCGCATTTTCCCAAAGAAATACAAACAAGCATACGTATAAGGAATTGAATCTTGAACTCTCCTCCACGCAAACATATGCAAATATTGCAAATAATGCTCTCCAAGCCAAAACCACCTCAACAATCAAAAAAACGCCCTCAACACATTCTACAATTCAAGTTCAAAGTGAACAGCCAAGCTATACAGAAAAACAATCCACATCAACCAACAACAATAAGGACACCATCCATCCAACGAATTCCTAAACAAACTCTCAGGCACATCAAAAATCAACTGTCCAACAGAAACGAGAACAAATCAAGCCAAATCAGCGGAATATCTTACTTGATACTTTCAAAAACGTACGCCAATAAGACACCTCTTTCATGCCAACATTACTCTGCCAACGGTGCTGTTGTATCTACTTACGATACCAAAACTATGTACTTGATGTGGGACTTCGGTGAGAATTTCGTTGGCTTGGCTCACCATTGGTTAAACAACCCATCTTAGGAGCTGACTTTATTCATCACTTCGACTTGACCATCTGGTTACAAGATGCTTAGCGACAACATTACAGATTTAGGTGTTCGTGGCAGCATGGTCGGCAGTTCACAGCCAACATTGCGAACAATCGACGAAACAAACCGTTTTGCTGACATACTAAGGAACTTCGTGGACATCACGCTCGACAAGAACACTACGTCCAGCATCATGTAGTTGTCAGGGGACATCCAGTTGCGGAACGAGCCCGTCAGCGAAAAAAAACGAAAAAGCATGACGCTACCAGGGATCTGCCAGCCATCCAAAGCGAGTGGGCATCTCCTCTTCAAATAATGCAGAAGAGATCCGGATGCTGGAGGGCCTGTGGTGACCTGAAGAGAACATACCTCCAGATACCACTAGCTCCAAAGGATAGACCAAAGACGGCTATTATACACCTTTCAGCCTTTTTCAGTTTAACGTGATGACTTTCGGATTATGCAACGCCACCGCATCGTTTGCAACGCTTCATGGACATAGTTCTGTTTTTGTTATATTGATGATATTCTCATCGCGTCAACCAACGAAGAAATTCGAATTTTTATCGAAGCTGTATGCCACGCGCTTCAACAACACAAGGTCCAAGTGAAGCTAAGAAAGGCGATCAACAACACATCCAATGGACACCTCAAGCGGACGAGTCATTCGAAATATGTAAAGCCAAATTGAGGGATGCCGTACAACTAGCCCATCCACATCCAGATGTTCCCTTAGTGCTACGATGTGACGCGTCAGACATTGCTATTGGAGCTGCACTCGACCAACGCATCAGTGATCAACTTTAACCAATTGGTTTCTTCTCAAAGAAACTAAATCCGAGATAAGCCAGATACAAGGTGCACGACCGGGAGCTCTTAGCCATCTATAGAGCAGTAAAACATTCCCGACATCCCAACGAAGGCTGAGAACTCATCATCGTCACCGACCATAAGCCGTTGGTGTATGCATTCGACCAGAAATCCGATCACGGCAACTCGAAGAAATTGGCAGCTTTTCAAGAAGAATCGAATTTGTTTCGGGTGTTGACAATGTTGTAGCCGACGCTTGTTCCCGTATAGACACCGTCAATATGCCCGTCATGTTCAGCACTAGCCGCAGATTTAGCCGCAGAAGGATGATGACGAGCTAGAACTTGAGAAGTCTTCACTTAAGCTACGAGGACTGCGCATCGATAACGATAATACTGACCTAACCGTTTTGCGATCTTGGAGGCACCGACATCCGTCCATATGTGCCAATAACTCTATCCCGGTGGTAGAGCTACCAAACAACAAATTTGTAAAAACTTCGTGTGGCCAAACATATGTAAGGATATACTCTCTTTGGCTAGCTCATGCATCCAATGTCAACATAGCAAGGTAAGCAGACACGTCAAGAATATTCCGCAACATATTCCAATTCCCAGTGGCAGATTCCAGCATGTTCACATCGGTATCGTCGTTATGCCACTGGTAAATGTATATCGAATTCTCTTGACGATGATCGAGCGCTTCACGAGATGTCCAGAAGCAATACCCCTCAAAGACATCATGACGCAAACGATTGTCAAGACCTTCTCTAAGGACTGGGTGTGTAGAATTGTGGCCCCCAAAGCAATAACCACCGACAGAGGAACCCAATTCGAATCCACTTTGTTTGGGGTACTAACAAAACTTATCGGAAGCACGCGTATTAGGACAACTGCATAAAAATCATCCATAAAGTGTCATGAAGCAACAGACTGAGTCAGTGTTCTCCCAACAGTTTTATTAGGGTTACGCACCAGTACCAATGAGGATATAAGATCATCCGCTGCAGAGCTCGTTTCTCGGAATGACGCTAAGATTGCCTGGTGAATTATTAACGCACGAAGAAGTTTCGTAGGAGCCCCAGATCTTTGTTCCGAGAACACATGCAACACATGAACATCACAAGAGCATTTGTCCACAAAACGCTCTACAGCTGCACGCACTTCTTCGTCAGGATTGATGCAGTTCAGAGACCTTGTGAGCAGCCATACGATGGTCCATGTGATACGCGGTTCTGGAAAGAATTTCAGACTATGTATTCAAGAGCACCGACAACTATATCAACTGAGCAACTAAAACCAGCTTTCCACGGAAATTTCCCAGAGATGATTGAAGCTAATACAACAGCCATCACAACTCCATGGAGCAGCTCACAGCAGCAAGAACAAAATTTCAATAGCTCTCCAACAGCAGCATCCAGTTCATCTCATCCATTTTCTGGCGTGTTTGAAACATATCAAAAATAAAGGAAGACCTAAGAAAATGAGTTCTGCAAATTCAAAAAAATAAAAATACAAATATTATTACAGCTGTCACTTGGGGAGGAGTGCTTTGGCGATTGACAGGCTCATGGCGCTAGCGACGTTAAAAAGAGTTGAAGGGATGTTTGGAAGCAGTGTAATAATATCGCTAAACAGAGTCTAAGATTACAGTAGGTGGGCTAAAGGTAGTGATGCGAATATACATATGAATGAGAGCACAAACGTTCTCATGTTAGCCACTCACTATCAACTCCTACTCTACACCTTCACGTTGGTGGCTGCTGGGTGCCTAGTACCTCGGTTAGAGATTTGGCACCCTCTTTGGAAGGTTATTGGTAGTAGTGAACGAGAAAGAGGGGAGGAGTGTATTCTCACTAAAGCACTTACTCTTGATCCAAGAATTCCCTAGAATCCACGGTGGCGTCTACCAGAGTTGGTGGCGGGTGAATCCTTAATGGCCAAACGGAATAGCTCTTATCTAATCCGGCCACCTGTATAATTCATGCATGTATCTCATCGAAACACAATCCTGATAAGACTAGAATACAGCCGCTTTGCATTCCACAAACCCGTGCGATACTTCTACAGAACGACACATTCTTATAATTTCATCTTATTTCTACTCCTCATAGTCCTCGTATCCTTTAAGTCCAATTCCAGACCCTAAACTGTAACCCATCTCAATGAAAACGCTTCTCCTACAATTCATACTGCTGATTAGACTAGAATACAGCCGCACTTTGCATTCCACAAACCCTTGCGATACTTATACAGAACGACACGTTCTTATAATTTCATCTTATTTCTACTCCTCATAGTCCTCGTATCCTATTAGTCGAATTCCAGACCCTAAACTGTAACCCATCTCAATGAAAATGCTTCTCCTACAATTCATACTGCTGATTATACTAGAATACAGCCGCACTTTGCATTCTACAAACCCGTGCGATACTTCTACAGAACGACACATTCTTATAATTTCATCTTATTTCTACTCCTCATAGTCCTCGTATCCTTTAAGTCCAATTCCAGACCCTAAAATGTAACCCATCTCTATGAAAACGCTTCTCCTACAATTCATACTGCTGATTAGACTAGAATACAGCCGCACTTTGCATTCCACAAACCCGTGCGATACTTCTACAGCACGACACATTCTTATAATTTCATCTTATTTCTACTCCTCATAGTCCTCGCATCCTATTAATGGAATTCCAGACCCTAAACTGTAACCCATCTCAATGAAAATGCTTCTCATGCAATTCGTGCATCAATTATCAGAACAATGCTGATAGGAGGAGTAAAGTACTGTCGCGCCTCTTATCTCGCAACAAAGTGTGACTCCTTAACAGGAAAATATATTCTTAAGCTCTCGCTACGTGCTACTCCCCACATTCTTCGTGTTCTGTTAGCTAAATGTCCGCCCGTTAGTTGTAAGCTATGAGAAAACAATTTCTAATACAAGTCACATACTAAGTACACGGATTTTCTTTTGCACTTTATTGCAAAGCAATAATTAAATTACATGAGTATTCCTTCAATTTAATGTGGAAACCCGTGTCCCATGCAATGTGGCGAGTATATCGTCCGTCATTTGCCGTAGGAGCCACCAAAGGTTTAGTCTGCGGCAATTACATTCTTGTGGTGGCCAGTTGTATTCCATCGAACTGCAGAATAAAGTTTCACAAAGTAATATACTAGTCTTTTCAAGCGTCATCCATCAAGTTCCTGCCAATTTTACCAAAGTCGTCACATTATTTGCAGTCCATCTGCAATGGTTTTTCACCTAAAAGCAATACAATTACGTTAATGATCACTGAATAGTAGTTTCAGGTACAATTTACTAAGGATTACGGTGAAAACGTCCAGCATCCACAGTGGTTTTATTCAAGATGTACTGGTATCAATGAAACCATGATGAGTACCGACCAGGTTGTTGTTTCGCTTCCTGACCCGAATACTACAGAAAAACATGAAAGAGATTCGCTTGTATTATGCCGATACACAACAGACATCCTGTCGTCTTTTATGGTTTTCCGCTGACAGTCTCCAGTATATGTAGATGGATTCTACTTAGTGAAAAGTATACTTACAGATAAGAATATGGGATACTCCATTGAAAAGTTACCAACTGAAAGAATGATAAACACAGTCGATATTTTTTTGTTTTCAATGGAATCCGTTAAGCTTTTATTCTGAATTATATGTACATACTTACATGCAATTGGTGTAACAATAAAAAGAATTTGTAATAACAGTTGAAGTTCCTTCGTATATTCTGTGGATTTCTTCTTCCAGATTGTATTCCTTCAGCGCTTAGAAGTGCAAGTTTGGTCGCATTTCCACACCACCTATGAGGTATGCATTTTGGTGCGTTAACTGATTTTTTGATTGCGCCTATTGCACCAGACTAGAAAAATTAAGATATTAATACATTTGTAATTATAAGAGTAAGCATCTTGTTCCTGAAATTGGGTTCGTGAATGTCCCTGTCAACAAATTTCAGTGCGAAATGAATTCGTTCGTCCTCATACTGTGGTTCTTCCTTCAGTCGACGTTCCTTCAAATCTAGAAAAAAAAGTTTATTGTCATAATATTATAGTAATTCACATTAATCTTAATTTTTCGAACTGTGTACCTCCCGATTAGGAAAAGCATATAAATGCAATAAATTAATTGAACATTCCATTTGTTTACATTCTTCACTCTTCAACAATTTTACTTTTTCGATTGTCGCCAAACAAAATTCAAACAAGTGGCTGTCAAAAATGTGACAGTGGCGAGGTGGATTACTTTTGTTCTGACATTTGTTTACTTTTTAGCAAAAAAGTGTGTGAATATATGTTCGTTTCTACACAACTTTTTATATTAATGCCAATTGATTCTCCCTGTTGCACTGATTTCAAAAGTGTAACTGTATTTTGTTGCATTTGTTATGTTTAAAAGTTATAGCACTCTGAAATGTTCGCTTTGGCACATCGAATGAAGTAAACAAAGGTGGTGGGTCAGGATGGATGTGTTTGGAAATACGCTGGTGAGTTAAGGCTGTTAAAAGATTATTCTTTTATTACCGGCGGTCTCCACGAGTAGTAAATAGTATTCTATGAAAAATGGCTTTCTAGGTACGGCTCAGTTTATAGCTTGCTATAGATAGTATTCTATGGGCTGTCATTTTTTGTTTCATGTTTGTTTTGTTCGCGATAGCTGCGTGGAGAATGGATGAAATTATTAAATTTACATCAACTTCAATTCAAATTGTTTACTTCCTTCTCCAGTGATCAAAGCTATTGGTTTATAAACTCTTAACCTCATTTATCTACAAAATACAGTAAACAATAGGGAGGCGTACGAAACACCCAAAACAACAAAAATATCCAAAAATTTAAAGACAAAATATTTTTGGACAAAATCTCCAACGAAACAAAATTTTGTGCAAAAATCTCCACGAAATCTCACCATATTCCACTGTTTATGGATATAAGTGACATAAAGCCAAATCGATAGGGGATTTTAGTCCCGGGGATTCTCTCTTTGGGGATTTTGTGGCTGGGGGTTTGAATTTGGAAATTCTGGGTTTGGGGATTTCTTCTTGGGGCTTATGTCTTGGAGATACCTGCCTCCAACCCTAAAGAATAGTGTCTTCTATACAAATATCAGAAAATATTTGCATGAACATAATTGCAAGAATAAATTCATATGTAGTAACCACTTATTTCCAATTTGATAATTATTTTTATAACACACATTTTATTTCTTAAAAAAAGAATAATCTTTTAACAGCCTTAACTCACCAGCGTATTTCCAAACACATCCGTGCTGACCCACCACCTTTGTTTACTTCATTCGATGTGCCAAAGCGAACATTTCAGAGTGCTATAACTTTTAAACATAACAAATGCAACAAAATACAGTTACACTTTTGAAATCAGTGCAACAGGGAGAATCAATTGGCATCAAAATTAATATAAAAAGTTGTGTAGAAACAAAAATATATTCACACACTTTTTTGCTAAAAAGTAAACAAATGTCAGAACAAAAATAATCCACCTCGCCACTGTCACATTTTTGACAGCCACTTGTTTGAATTTTGTTTGGCGACAATCGAAAAAGTAAAATTGTTGAAGAGTGAAGAATGTAAACAAATGGAATGTTCAATTAATTTATTGCATTTATATGCTTTTCCTAATCGGGAGGTACACAGTTCGAAAAATTAAGATTAATGTGAATTACTATAATATTATGACAATAAACTTTTTTTTCTAGATTTGAAGGAACGTCGACTGAAGGAAGAACCACAGTATGAGGACGAACGAATTCATTTCGCACTGAAATTTGTTGACAGGGACATTCACGAACCCAATTTCAGGAACAAGATGCTTACTCTTATAATTACAAATGTATTAATATCTTAATTTTTCTAGTCTGGTGCAATAGGCGCAATCAAAAAATCAGTTAACGCACCAAAATGCATACCTCATAGGTGGTGTGGAAATGCGACCAAACTTGCACTTCTAAGCGCTGAAGGAATACAATCTGGAAGAAGAAATCCACAGAATATACGAAGGAACTTCAACTGTTATTACAAATTCTTTTTATTGTTACACCAATTGCATGTAAGTATGTACATATAATTCAGAATAAAAGCTTAACGGATTCCATTGAAAACAAAAAAATATCGACTGTGTTTATCATTCTTTCAGTTGGTAACTTTTCAATGGAGTATCCCATATTCTTATCTGTAAGTATACTTTTCACTAAGTAGAATCCATCTACATATACTGGAGACTGTCAGCGGAAAACCATAAAAGACGACAGGATGTCTGTTGTGTATCGGCATAATACAAGCGAATCTCTTTCATGTTTTTCTGTAGTATTCGGGTCAGGAAGCGAAACAACAACCTGGTCGGTACTCATCATGGTTTCATTGATACCAGTACATCTTGAATAAAACCACTGTGGATGCTGGACGTTTTCACCGTAATCCTTAGTAAATTGTACCTGAAACTACTATTCAGTGATCATTAACGTAATTGTATTGCTTTTAGGTGAAAAACCATTGCAGATGGACTGCAAATAATGTGACGACTTTGGTAAAATTGGCAGGAACTTGATGGATGACGCTTGAAAAGACTAGTATATTACTTTGTGAAACTTTATTCTGCAGTTCGATGGAATACAACTGGCCACCACAAGAATGTAATTGCCGCAGACTAAACCTTTGGTGGCTCCTACGGCAAATGACGGACGATATACTCGCCACATTGCATGGGACACGGGTTTCCACATTAAATTGAAGGAATACTCATGTAATTTAATTATTGCTTTGCAATAAAGTGCAAAAGAAAATCCGTGTACTTAGTATGTGACTTGTATTAGAAATTGTTTTCTCATAGCTTACAACTAACGGGCGGACATTTAGCTAACAGAATACGAAGAATGTGGGGAGTAGCACGTAGCGAGAGCTTAAGAATATATTTTCCTGTTAAGGAGTCACACTTTGTTGCGAGATAAGAGGCGCGACAGTACTTTACTCCTCCTATCAGCATTGTTCTGATAATTGGTGTATGAATTGTATGAGAAGCATTTTCATTGAGATGGGTTACAGTTTAGGGTCTGGAATTCCATTAATAGGATGCGAGGACTATGAGGAGTAGAAATAAGATGAAATTATAAGAATGTGTCGTGCTGTAGAAGTATCGCACGGGTTTGTGGAATGCAAAGTGCGGCTGTATTCTAGTCTAATCAGCAGTATGAATTGTAGGAGAAGCATTTTTATTGAGATGGGTTACAGTTTAGGGTCTGGAATTCGACTAATACGATGCGAGGACTATGAGGAGTAGAAATAAGATGAAATTATAAGAATGTGTCGTTCTGTAGAAGTATCGCACGGGTTTGTGGAATGCAAAGTGCGGCTGTATTCTAGTCTTATCAGGATTGTGTTTCGATGAGATACATGCATGAATTATACAGGTGGCCGGATTAGATAAGAGCTATTCCGTTTGGCCATTAAGGATTCACCCGCCACCAACTCTGGTAGACGCCACCGTGGATTCTAGGGAATTCTTGGATCAAGAGTAAGTGCTTTAGTGAGAATACACTCCTCCCCTCTTTCTCGTTCACTACTACCAATAACCTTCCAAAGAGGGTGCCAAATCTCTAACCGAGGTACTAGGCACCCAGCAGCCACCAACGTGAAGGTGTAGAGTAGGAGTTGATAGTGAGTGGCTAACATGAGAACGTTTGTGCTCTCATTCATATGTATATTCGCATCACTACCTTTAGCCCACCTACTGTAATCTTAGACTCTGTTTAGCGATATTATTACACTGCTTCCAAACATCCCTCCAACTCTTTTTAACGTCGCTAGCGCCATGAACCTGTCAATCGCCAAAGCACTCCTCCCCAAGTGACAGCGATATTTGTATTTTTATTTTTTTGAATTTGCAGAACTCATTTTCTTAGGTCTTCCTTTATTTTTGATATGTTTCAAATACGCCAGGAAATGGATGAGATGAACTGGATGCTGCTGTTGGAGAGCTATTGAAATTTTGTTCTTGCTGCTGTGAGCTGCTCCATGGAGTTGTGATGGCTGTTGTATTAGCTTCAATCATCTCTGGGAAATTTCCGTGAAAAGCTGGTTTTAGTTGCTCAGTTGATATAGTTGTCGGTGCTCTTGAATACATAGTCTGAAATTCTTTCCAGAACCGCGTATCACATGGACCATCGTATGGCTGCTCACAAGGTCTCTGAACTGCATCAATCCTGACGAAGAAGTGCGTGCAGCTGTAGAGCGTTTTGTGGACAAATGCTCTTGTGATGTTCATGTGTTGCATGTGTTCTCGGAACAAAGATCTGGGGCTCCTACGAAACTTCTTCGTGCGTTAATAATTCACCAGGCAATCTTAGCGTCATTCCGAGAAACGAGTTCTGCAGCGGATGATCTTATATCCTCCTTGATACTGGTGCGTAACCCTAATAAAACTGTTGGGAGAACACTGACTCAGTCTGTTGCTTCATGACACTTTATGGATGATTTTTATGCAGTTGTCCTAATACGCGTGCTTCCGATAAGTTTTGTTAGTACCCCAAACAAAGTGGATTCGAATTGGGTTCCTCTGTCGGTGGTTATTGCTTTGGGGGCCTTAATTCTACACACCCAGTCCTTAGAGAAGGTCTTGACAATCGTTTGCGTCATGATGTCTTTGAGGGGTATTGCTTCTGGACATCTCGTGAAGCGGTCGATCATCGTCAAGAGAATTCGATATACATTTACCAGTGGCATAACGACGATACCGATGTGAATATGCTGGAATCTGCCACTGGGAATTGGAATATGTTGCGGAATATTCTTGACGTGTCTGCTTACCTTGCTATGTTGACATTGGATGCATGAGCTAGCCAAAGAGAGTATATCCTTACATATGTTTGGCCACACGAAGTTTTTACAAATTTGTTGTTTGGTAGCTCTACCACCGGGATAGAGTTATTGGCACATATGGACGGATGTCGGTGCCTCCAAGGTCGCAAAACGGTTAGGTCAGTATCATCGGTGCGCAGTCCTCGTAGCTTAAGTGAAGACTTCTCAAGTTTTAGCTCGTCATCATGCTTCTGCATCTCGGCTAAATTCGATTTTTGTTGAAAAGCGGCCAATTTCTTCGATTTCTGGTCGAATGCATACACCAACGGCTTATGGTCGGTGACGATGATGAGTTCTCAGCCTTCGTTGGGATGTCGGGAATGTTTTACTGCTCTATAGATGGCTAAGAGCTCCCGGTCGTGCACCTTGTATCTGGCTTATCTCGGATTTAGTTTCTTTGAGAAGAAACCAATTGGTTAAAGTTGATCACTGATGCGTTGGTCGAGTGCAGCTCCAATAGCAATGTCTGACGCGTCACATCGTAGCACTAAGGGAACATCTGGATGTGGATGGGCTAGTTGTACGGCATCCCTCAATTTAGCTTTACATTTTTCGAATGACTCGTCCGCTTGAGGTGTCCATTGGATGTGTTGTTGATCGCCTTTCTTAGCTTCACTTGGACCTTGTGTTGTTGAAGCGCGTGGCATACAGCTTCCATAAAAATTCCACGCTCCTATGAACTTTCGCAGCTTGTCCATTGTTAGTGGGTTTGGGTAATTTGTCAACGCGTCTACTCGGTCGGTGGGAGGTTTTATATCAGTTTTGTTGACTGTGTAGCCTAAGTATCTCACTTCCGGATATCAAACCAAACTGCTGGAGTTCCTAGAGGATATCCGCGATGAGGATATCATCAATATAACAAACACAGAACTCGAGTCCTCTTAGCACTGTGTCCATGAATCGTTGCACCGTATGGGCGGCGTTGCATAATTCGAAAGTCATCACGTTAAACTCACAGAGGCCGAAAGGTGTAATGACAGCCGTCTTTGGTATGTATATCCTCTGGAGCGAGTGGTATCTGGTGGTATGTTCTCTTTAGGTCCAGCATAGTAAAAATGGTGCAACCAGTGAGTTGACGACTGGAGGTGTGGAATGGGGTGTCTGTCCGGAACGGTGATATTTTTAAGGCGACGGTGGTCCCCACACGCCCTCCAGCATCCGGATCTCTCTTGCACTATTTAAAGAAGAGGTGCTCACACGCTTTTGGATGGCTGGCAGATTCCTAGTAGGGTCATGTTTTGGAATTCGTCCTTTGCCGCTTTGAGTTTTTCGCCGGCAAGCCGACGAGCTCGTTCCACAGATGTCCTCTGACAACTACATGATGCTGGACGTAGTGTTCTTGAACGGAGATATTCTTGTTAAGCGCGAAGTTCCTTACTAAGTCAGCAAAACAGTTTGTTTCGTCGATTGTTCGCAATGTTGGCTGTGAACTGCTGACCATGCTGCCACGAACACTTAAATCTGTGATGTTGTCGCTTAGCATCTTGTGACAGAATCCGATGGTCAAGTCGAAATGATGAATAAAGTCCGCTCCTAAGATGGGTTGCTTAACGTCGGCAATGATGAGCCAACCCAACGAAGTCTCAGATCAAGTACCATACCATTTGGCAGCGTAAAGTTGGCGTGAAAGAGGTGTTTTCTTGTTGGCGTACTTCCTTGGAAGTACGGAAATAGAAATGTCTGCGCCGGTATCAATCAAGTAAGATATTCCGCTGATTTGGCTTGATTTGTTCATGATAGTTCTCGTTTCTGTTGTCCCTTTGGGTTAATGGTGGAATAGTGGTGAACATATATTTTCCATTCGTCTACTCTTATATTTTCCCAATAGGTGTTGATCACGTTGAGAAAATATTTCCTAGTTGGAGGAATAGAAAGTATGTTCAATTGTTCTGAGACTGTTCTGGTAGCACTGCGTGCTAACTGGTTCCCCTTGATCCCTGAGTGCCCTGGTACCCATAGTAGCACAATTTTTTGTCTGTTCATTAGAACGTTGTTACGGATTTTAGTTATGGTTGAGGAGGAATTATGGATTCTGTTGATTGCCTTGAGTGTAGAAAGGCTATAGGCATTGTGTTTGCTACCTCTGTCGCTTTCAGGATTGCGTTAGCCTCAGTGGAATAAATTGAAAAGTAGTTTGGTAGTCTTGCACTGTATAGAATGTCACCAGCTTCCGATACGGTTGCGAGTCCAGTACCAGTATCGGATTTGGATCCATCTGTGTAGAAGAACTCGCAAGAATCCTTTCTGTATTCGTCAGTTATTTCACAGAACATTTGTGTGTAGTGTTCCTTAGGTGTGGTATTCTTATTGAATGTTGGTTGGAAACTCCCATGGGGGTATGTTACCAGGAGTGAGTGTACTGATTGTTGGAGTAATACCAATTTTACTGGCACCGTGCAGAGCGATGTAGATGGCAGAGGGAATTTCGGTGTTTTTTTACGGTGTAAGATTTTTTTGGCATCTTTGATTGGAGATCTGTGCGACTTACATATCTTTGGTGCGAGTCGTGCCGTTAAAAGATATCTGCGGTGATCTATGGATGGGAGTCCTGCTTCAGTGAGGATTTTCCTTGTTGGAGTGGTTGTAAATGCTTTCAAGTTGGTCCTAATTGCAGAGTGGTAGGTTGGTTTGATGAAGTTGATGGTAGATTTAGCGTAAACTGCCAACCCATAGTCAATTGTGGATAACATAATGCTGCGAGTTATAAGAATAAGTGTATTAAGGTGTATAAAACCAATGATTTAGTTCGGCTAAAATGGTACGGAAGAAGAAGTTGCATTTAGATAATAAAATCAAATCGTCCGCGTATAGGCAATGGTCTATTTTTTTGTATTGGCTATGATTTCACTTACTTATGTCGTTGTAGGCGATTATGAATTAGGTAACTGAAAGGGTTGAACCTTGCGGAATCCCGTATAAGTACATACTTTAATAAAAGTTGTTTGCTTTTACTCTGAGTTGCCTATTTGAAAGAAACGATTTAATGTATGAAAGCATTTAAGGGCCAATCTTCCATTGTGTGAGCTTTTTTACGATTACATGGATGCCGATTCTACCAAATGCCTTTTCAAAATCAAGGGACAGTACGAAGACATGATTTTTGCATGACAACGCAGAGCTAATATACTCGTCGATGTGTAATAGTGATAGTCAGTGGTACTGCGTCCATGTTTAAATGCGACTTGCTTTAGACTTAGATAATTATTTTGTTCAATAAACCAGAGAAGTCGTTTAGAGATAATTTTCTCTAAAAGTTTGCTAGTACAAGGAAGCATGGAGATTGATCTGTATCCTGTAGGATGAGTAAATTTTTTAGCAGATTTAAGGATTGGTATTGTACTGGCCACTTTCCACATCTGTGGTATAGTACCTTTATCGAAGATGCAGTTGTATGAGAGCAATATTCTCTCTTTGAGTAAATATGGTCATACCCTGGTGTTTTACCTATCAGAGTGGCTAAGCAGCTTTCTACTTCAATCAAGCTAATCTGTTTCTCTTTGGGTTTTGCAGATATACTGAGGTTTTCTACTTAGTGATGGCTATTGATAGCTAGAACTTTGCCTGATGGGCTTTTAATATCCGCGATTTTTTCGCTATTTCACTGTTCCAGCGGAAAAGGGCATTTGCTCAACGATAATTAAACAAATGTTAGTATTGTTGGGATGTTGTTTGAAAATTTTCCAAAGATTTTGTTAGTTGTTGCGCAGAATGGATAACTCAGAAGACCACCCCATGGGGTTATCTTCTTATGGAGGATAATTTTAGATTGAGAAATTGCTACGTTAGTTGCGTAAGGTTTGGGTGATTGAGGTAGCTTCTTTGTTTATGTTGGAAGAAAGACTGTAATTGTCTAAAGTATTGTACTTTGGTATAATTCCCAGTTGGGACGGTCAGTTTGAAACTTCTATGTGGATTTTTTTTTTAAACAAACGTCCAAGATCTATTTTTATCAGATGGTCGCTGCCGTGTAAATCGTCTAAAATTTCCCAGGAAGTTTTAGGAATCAATTCAGGGTAAAGTAGCTGATAAGTCGGCATGTGTCCATGTCTTATGTGTCGAGAAATGTGTTGGACTTCCGTCATTTAAAACGGAAAGGTTGGCACTTAGAAGAACATTTTCCAATTCCGTACTTCTAGAGTTGGTTACAGGTGAACCCCATCCAGCAATTGATATCACCAGTTAACAGAATCGGTGTATGGATATTATTAAGAATGTTTGACGAATCACTAGAGGTGAATGCTTGAGTGGGGGAGATGTATAATGAGATCACAGTAATTTTAATATTGAGGTTGATTTCTATTGCAACTGTGGATTATATGTTTGAGTGAATAGATAAATGTGTGTGTGGGATAGAATTGTGTATCGATAAAGCTGTACCTTGTTTCGCGTAAGTGCTCGATGCAAAGTTGTGGAAATACGATGTGTATTGTTTTGGGGGGAAGGGAGAGAGGTTGGTTTGTAGATAGACTTTCTGCAGAGTTATAATAGAAGGAGTTCATAACAGTTGGTGGAATAGCCTTTCGTCTTCCATTGCAGAACTTTTAAATAGGTTTTGTAAGAGGTGAGAGCCTTCGTTCCAATATATGCTTGGTTATATTGGTGTAAGCCAGAGTTGATGTTGCGGATGACGATGGAAGGACGCATGGGATGGGACACCCTACACCTAAGTGTATTCTTATTAAAAAAAAAACAAGCTATAGATGGAATTAGCACTAGTTATGAATACATAATACAGTTGCGTGATGGAAATTTACTGATTTTGGTAAAGTCTCTTAAAATTGCTGAAATTTTCATTTTCAAGAAAAATTCTATCAAACCTCTGTCCCATCAAGGTGTCCCTTCACCCAAACCTGAATGCCTCTAAAGGTACAGTTTATGCCTTTACCTTACAAATGTATCCGAGGAAGAAATCATCAAAGAAATGAGTGCACAAGGCGTAACTGAGGTTTACAAGTTCATGACAAAAAATTAAGGCATCTCAACTCCTACAGGTCTCATTCTCTTTACCTAGCACCGCTAGTATCGGTTAATATAATTGCAAGATCGTTAGATATTTCCCCAATCCCACGCGGTGTCAAATCTTAGGTCACACGGCCAAGAGATGCAAAACCCCTTCATCCTGCGTAAACTGCAACATGTTACCTGCAGACCCCCATGCACGCGCACCTATTGTGCGAACTGCTCTGAAGATCACACCGCATTTTCCCAAAGAAATACAAACAAGCATACGTATAAGGAATTGAATCTTGAACTCTCCTCCACGCAAACATATGCAAATATTGCAAATAATGCTCTCCAAGCCAAAACCACCTCAACAATCAATTATCCAGTTACAAACATATACAAATCCCCCCGAACACATTCTACAATTCAAGTTCAAAGTGAACAGCCAATCTATACAGAAAAACAATCCACATCAACCAACAACAATAATTACACCATCCATCCAACGAATTCCTAAACAAACTCTCGGGCACATCAAAAATCAACTGTCCAACAGAAACGAGAACAAATCAAGCCAAATCAGCGGAATATCTTACTTGATACTTTCAAAAACGTACGCCAATAAGACACCTCTTTCATGCCAACATTACTCTGCCAACGGTGCTGTTGTATCTACTTACGATACCAAAACTATGTACTTGATGTGGGACTTCGGTGAGAATTTCGTTGGCTTGGCTCACCATTGGTTAAACAACCCATCTTAGGAGCTGACTTTATTCATCACTTCGACTTGACCATCTGGTTACAAGATGCTTAGCGACAACATTACAGATTTAGGTGTTCGTGGCAGCATGGTCGGCAGTTCACAGCCAACATTGCGAACAATCGACGAAACAAATCGTTTTGCTGACATACTAAGGAACTTCGTGGACATCACGCTCGACAAGAACACTACGTCCAGCATCATGTAGTTGTCAGGGGACATCCAGTTGCGGAACGAGCCCGTCAGCGAAAAAAAACGAAAAAGCATGACGCTACCAGGGATCTGCCAGCCATCCAAAGCGAGTGGGCATCTCCTCTTCAAATAATGCAAAAGAGATCCGGATGCTGGAGGGCCTGTGGTGACTACTGTCGCCCTACCCGTATCACCGTTCCGGACAGACACCCCATTCCACACCTCCAGTCGTCAACTTACTGGTTGCACCATTTTTACTACGCTGGACCTGAAGAGAACATACCTCCAGATACCACTAGCTCCAAAGGATAGACCAAAGACGGCTATTATACACCTTTCAGCCTTTTTCAGTTTAACGTGATGACTTTCGGATTATGCAACGCCACCGCATCGTTTGCAACGCTTCATGGACATAGTTCTGTTTTTGTTGTATTGATGATATCCTCATCGCGTCAACCAACGAAGAAATTCGAATTTTTATCGAAGCTGTATGCCACGCGCTTCAACAACACAAGGTAAAAGTGAAGCTAAGAAAGGCGATAAACAACACATCCAATGGACACCTCAAGCGGACGAGTCATTCGAAATATGTAAAGCCAAATTGAGGGATACCGTACAACTAGCCCATCCACATCCAGATGTTCCCTTAGTGCTACGATGTGACGCGTCAGACATTGCTATTGGAGCTGCACTCGACCAACGCATCAGTGATCAACTTTAACCAATTGGTTTCTTCTCAAAGAAACTAAATCCGAGATAAGCCAGATACAAGGTGCACGACCGGGAGCTCTTAGCCATCTATAGAGCAGTAAAACATTCCCGACATCCCAACGAAGGCTGAGAACTCATCATCGTCACCGACCATAAGCCGTTGGTGTATGCATTCGACCAGAAATCCGATCACGGCAACTCGAAGAAATTGGCAGCTTTTCAACAAAAATCGAATTTAGCCGAGATGCAGAAGCATGATGACGAGCTAAAACTTGAGAAGTCTTCACTTAAGCTACGAGGACTGCGCACCGATGATACTGACCTAACCGTTTTGCGACCTTGGAGGCACCGACATCCGTCCATATGTGCCAATAACTCTATCCCGGTGGTAGAGCTACCAAACAACAAATTTGTAAAAACTTCGTGTGGCCAAACATATGTAAGGATATACTCTCTTTGGCTAGCTCATGCATCCAATGTCAAGGTAAGCAGACACGTCAAGAATATTCCGCAACATATTCCAATTCCCAGTGGCAGATTCCAGCATATTCACATCGGTATCGTCGTTATGCCACTGGTAAATGTATATCGAATTCTCTTGACGATGATCGACCGCTTCACGAGATGTCCAGAAGCAATACCCCTCAAAGACATCATGACGCAAACGATTGTCAAGACCTTCTCTAAGGACTGGGTGTGTAGAATTGAGGCCCCCAAAGCAATAACCACCGACAGAGGAACCCAATTCGAATCCACTTTGTTTGGGGTACTAACAAAACTTATCGGAAGCACGCGTATTAGGACAACTGCATAAAAATCATCCATAAAGTGTCATGAAGCAACAGACTGAGTCAGTGTTCTCCCAACAGTTTTATTAGGGTTACGCACCAGTATCAAGGAGGATATAAGATCATCCGCTGCAGAACTCGTTTCTCGAAATGACGCTAAGATTGCCTGGTGAATTATTAACGCACGAAGAAGTTTCGTAGGAGCCCCAGATCTTTGTTCCGAGAACACATGCAACACATGAACATCACAAGAGCATTTGTCCACAAAACGCTCTACAGCTGTACGCACGTCTTTGTCAGGATTGATGCAGTTCAGAGACCTTGTGAGCAGCCATACGATGGTCCATGTGATACGCGGTTCTGGAAAGAATTTCAGACTATGTATTCAAGAGCACCGACAACTATATCAACTGAGCAACTAAAACCAGCTTTTCACGGAAATTTCCCAGAGATGATTGAAGCTAATAAAACAGCCATCACAACTCCATGGAGCAGCTCACAGCAGCAAGAACAAAATTTCAATAGCTCTCCAACAGCAGCATCCAGTTCATCTCATCCATTTTCTGGCGTGTTTGAAACATATCAAAAATAAAGGAAGACCTAAGAAAATTAGTTCTGCAAATTCAAAAAAATTAAAATACAAATATTATTATAGCTGTCACTTGGGGAGGAGTGCTTTGGCGATTGACAGGTTTATGGCGCTAGCGACGTTAAAAAGAGTTGAAGGGATGTTTGGAAGCAGTGTAATAATAGTCGTTTTTCTTTTTTAGTTCAGAGCGCTTAGAGCACTCGATTCGTGTTTCTTTTTTCGTTTAGAGCGTGCTCAGAGCGCGCTCTATCAGCTCAGCGTGAATTGATTGAGCATCCTGAGCAAAACCCGAGCACAGTGGATTTGACGTTTAGCAGAGGGTAAAGCAATGAGAAAACGAAATCGAGAACAATTGAAATGGAGTTCGAGGCTTTGTTTTTAATTAATTATTAGTAGTTAATAATTAAATGAAAACTTTATTTGTGTATAAACGCTATTTTAGTGTTTAAGAAGACAAAAAGCATGACAGGTACTGCTCAATCGTATTTATTAAATAAATCAGAGCGTTCAGAGCGTGCTCTGTTCAGAGAGCGCTCGACATGTTCAGGCTCTGTTCGGAGCTCTGTTCCGAACTAAAAAAGAAAAACGCCTAATATCGCTAAACAGAGTCTAAGATTACAGTAGGTGGGCTAAAGGTAGTGATGCGAATATACATATGAATGAGAGCACAAACGTTCTCATGTTAGCCACTCACTATCAACTCCTACTCTACACCTTCACGTTGGTAGCTGCTGGGTGCCTAGTAACTCGGCTAGAGATTTGGCAACCTCTTTGGAAGGTTATTGGTAGTAGTGAACGAGAAAGAGGGGAGGAGTGTATTCTCACTAAAGCACTTACTCTTGATCCAAGAATTCCCTAGAATCCACGGTGGCGTCTACCAGAGTTGGTGGCGGGTGAATCCTTAATGGCCAAACGGAATAGCTCTTATCTAATCCGGCCACCTGTATAATTCATGCATGTATCTCATCGAAACACAATCCTGATTAGACTAGAATACAGCCGCACTTTGCATTCTACAAACCCGTGCGATACTTCTACAGAACGACACATACTTATAATTTCATCTTATTTCTACTCCTCATAGTCCTCGTATCCTTTAAGTCCAATTCCAGACCCTAAACTGTAACCCATCTCAATGAAAACGCTTCTCCTACAATTCATACTGCTGATTAGACTAGAATACAGCCGCACTTTGCATTCCACAAACCCTTGCGATACTTATACAGAACGACACGTTCTTATAATTTCATCTTATTTCTACTCCTCATAGTCCTCGTATCCTTTAAGTCCAATTCCAGACCCTAAACTGTAACCCATCTCAATGAAAACGCTTCTCCTACAATTCATACTGCTGATTAGACTAGAATACAGCCGCACTTTGCATTCCACAAACCCTTGCGATACTTATACAGAACGACACGTTCTTATAATTTCATCTTATTTCTACTCCTCATAGTCCTCGTATCCTATTAGTCGAATTCCAGACCCTAAACTGTAACCCATCTCAATGAAAACGCTTCTCCTACAATTCATACTGCTGATTAGACTAGAATACAGCCGCACTTTGCATTCCACAAACCCGTGCGATACTTCTACAGCACGACACATTCTTATAATTTCATCTTATTTCTACTCCTCATAGTCCTCGTATCCTATTAGTCGAATTCCAGACCCTAAAGTGTAACCCATCTCAATGAAAATGCTTCTCCTACAATTCATACTGCTGATTAGACTAGAATACAGCCGCACTTTGCATTCCACAAACCCGTGCGATACTTATACAGAACGACACATTCTTATAATTTCATCTTATTTCTACTCCTCATAGTCCTCGCATCCTATTAGTCGAATTCCAGACCCTAAACTGTAACCCATCTCAATAAAAATGCTTCTCCTACAATTCATACTGCTGATTAGACTAGAATACAACCGCACTTTGCATTCCACGAACCCGTGCTATACTTATACAGAACGACACATTCTTATAATTTCATCTTATTTCTACTCCTCATAGTCCTCGCATCCTATTAGTCGAATTCCAGACCCTAAACTGTAACCCATCTCAATAAAAATGCTTCTCCTACAATTCATACTGCTGATTAGACTAGAATACAGCCGCACTTTGCATTCCACAAACCCGTGCGATACTTCTACAGCACGACACATTCTTATAATTTCATCTTATTTCTACTCCTCATAGTCCTCGCATCCTATTAATGGAATTCCAGACCCTAAAGTGTAACCCATCTCAATAAAAATGCTTCTCCTACAATTCATACTGCTGATTAGACTAGAATACAGCCGCACTTTGCATTCCACAAACCCGTGCGATACTTCTACAGCACGATACATTCTTATAATTTCATCTTATTTCTACTCCTCATAGTCCTCGTATCCTTTAAGTCCAATTCCAGACCCTAAACTGTAACCCATCTCAATGAAAACGCTTCTCCTACAATTCATACTGCTGATTAGACTAGAATACAGCCGCACTTTGCATTCCACAAACCCTTGCGATACTTATACAGAACGACACGTTCTTATAATTTCATCTTATTTCTACTCCTCATAGTCCTCGTATCCTATTAGTCGAATTCCAGACCCTAAACTGTAACCCATCTCAATGAAAACGCTTCTCCTACAATTCATACTGCTGATTAGACTAGAATACAGCCGCACTTTGCATTCCACAAACCCGTGCGATACTTCTACAGCACGACACATTCTTATAATTTCATCTTATTTCTACTCCTCATAGTCCTCGTATCCTATTAGTCGAATTCCAGACCCTAAAGTGTAACCCATCTCAATGAAAATGCTTCTCCTACAATTCATACAGCTGATTAGACTAGAATACAGCCGCACTTTGCATTCCCCAAACCAGTGCGATACTTATACAGAACGACACATTCTTATAATTTCATCTTATTTCTACTCCTCATAGTCCTCGCATCCTATTAGTCGAATTCCAGACCCTAAACTGTAACCCATCTCAATGAAAACGCTTCTCCTACAATTCATACTGCTGATTAGACTAGAATACAGCCGCACTTTGCATTCCACAAGCCCGTGCGATACTTATACAGAACGACACGTTCTTATAATTTCATCTTATTTCTACTCCTCATAGTCCTCGTATCCTATTAGTCGAATTCCAGACCCTAAACTGTAACCCATCTCAATGAAAACGCTTCTCCTACAATTCATACTGCTGATTAGACTAGAATACAGCCGCACTTTGCATTCCACAAACCCGTGCGATACTTATACAGAACGACACATTCTTATAATTTCATCTTATTTCTACTCCTCATAGTCCTCGCATCCTATTAGTCGAATTCCAGACCCTAAACTGTAACCCATCTCAATAAAAATGCTTCTCCTACAATTCATACTGCTGATTAGACTAGAATACAGCCGCACTTTGCATTCCACAAAAACGTGCGATACTTCTACAGCACGACACATTCTTATAATTTCATCTTATTTCTACTCCTCATAGTCCTCGCATCCTATTAGTCGAATTCCAGACCCTAAAGTGTAACCCATCTCAATGAAAATGCTTCTCCTACAATTCATACAGCTGATTAGACTAGAATACAGCCGCACTTTGCATTCCACAAACCAGTGCGATACTTATACAGAACGACACATTCTTATAATTTCATCTTATTTCTACTCCTCATAGTCCTCGCATCCTATTAGTCGAATTCCAGACCCTAAACTGTAACCCATCTCAATGAAAACGCTTCTCCTACAATTCATACTGCTGATTAGACTAGAATACAGCCGCACTTTGCATTCCACAAGCCCGTGCGATACTTCTACAGAACGACACATTCTTATAATTTCATCTTATTTCTACTCCTCATAGTCCTCGTATCCTTTAAGTCGAATTCCAGACCCTAAACTGTAACCCATCTCAATGAAAACGCTTCTCCTACAATTCATACTGCTGATTAGACTAGAATACAGCCGCACTTTGCATTCCACAAGCCCGTGCGATACTTCTACAGAACGACACATTCTTATAATTTCATCTTATTTCTACTCCTCATAGTCCTCGTATCCTTTAAGTCGAATTCCAGACCCTAAACTGTAACCCATCTCAATGAAAATGCTTCTCCTACAATTCATACTGCTGATTAGACTAGAATACAGCCGCACTTTGCATTCCACAAACCCTTGCGATACTTATACAGAACGACACATTCTTATAATTTCATCTTATTTCTACTCCTCATAGTCCTCGCATCCTATTAGTCGAATTCCAGACCCTAAACTGTAACCCATCTCAATGAAAACGCTTCTCCTACAATTCATACTGCTGATTAGACTAGAATACAGCCGCACTTTGCATTCCACAAGCCCGTGCGATACTTCTACAGAACGACACATTCTTATAATTTCATCTTATTTCTACTCCTCATAGTCCTCGTATCCTTTAAGTCGAATTCCAGACCCTAAACTGTAACCCATCTCAATGAAAACGCTTCTCCTACAATTCATACTGCTGATTAGACTAGAATACAGCCGCACTTTGCATTCCACAAACCCTTGCGATACTTATACAGAACGACACATTCTTATAATTTCATCTTATTTCTACTCCTCATAGTCCTCGCATCCTATTAGTCGAATTCCAGACCCTAAACTGTAACCCATCTCAATGAAAACGCTTCTCCTACAATTCATACTGCTGATTAGACTAGAATACAGCCGCACTTTGCATTCCACAAGCCCGTGCGATACTTCTACAGAACGACACATTCTTATAATTTCATCTTATTTCTACTCCTCATAGTCCTCGTATCCTTTAAGTCGAATTCCAGACCCTAAACTGTAACCCATCTCAATGAAAATGCTTCTCCTACAATTCATACTGCTGATTAGACTAGAATACAGCCGCACTTTGCATTCCACAAACCCTTGCGATACTTATACAGCACGACACATTCTTATAATTTCATCTTATTTCTACTCCTCATAGTCCTCGCATCCTATTAGTCGAATTCCAGACCCTAAACTGTAACCCATCTCAATGAAAACGCTTCTCCTACAATTCATACTGCTGATTAGACTAGAATACAGCCGCACTTTGCATTCCACAAACCCTTGCGATACTTCTACAGAACGACACATTCTTATAATTTCATCTTATTTCTACTCCTCATAGTCCTCGTATCCTTTAAGTCGAATTCCAGACCCTAAACTGTAACCCATCTCAATGAAAACGCTTCTCCTACAATTCATACTGCTGATTAGACTAGAATACAGCCGCACTTTGCATTCCACAAGCCCGTGCGATACTTCTACAGAACGACACATTCTTATAATTTCATCTTATTTCTACTCCTCATAGTCCTCGTATCCTTTAAGTCGAATTCCAGACCCTAAACTGTAACCCATCTCAATGAAAACGCTTCTCCTACAATTCATACTGCTGATTAGACTAGAATACAGCCGCACTTTGCATTCCACAAGCCCGTGCGATACTTCTACAGAACGACACATTCTTATAATTTCATCTTATTTCTACTCCTCATAGTCCTCGTATCCTTTAAGTCGAATTCCAGACCCTAAACTGTAACCCATCTCAATGAAAATGCTTCTCCTACAATTCATACTGCTGATTAGACTAGAATACAGCCGCACTTTGCATTCCACAAACCCTTGCGATACTTATACAGAACGACACATTCTTATAATTTCATCTTATTTCTACTCCTCATAGTCCTCGCATCCTATTAGTCGAATTCCAGACCCTAAACTGTAACCCATCTCAATGAAAACGCTTCTCCTACAATTCATACTGCTGATTAGACTAGAATACAGCCGCACTTTGCATTCCACAAGCCCGTGCGATACTTCTACAGAACGACACATTCTTATAATTTCATCTTATTTCTACTCCTCATAGTCCTCGTATCCTTTAAGTCGAATTCCAGACCCTAAACTGTAACCCATCTCAATGAAAATGCTTCTCCTACAATTCATACTGCTGATTAGACTAGAATACAGCCGCACTTTGCATTCCACAAACCCTTGCGATACTTATACAGAACGACACATTCTTATAATTTCATCTTATTTCTACTCCTCATAGTCCTCGCATCCTATTAGTCGAATTCCAGACCCTAAACTGTAACCCATCTCAATGAAAACGCTTCTCCTACAATTCATACTGCTGATTAGACTAGAATACAGCCGCACTTTGCATTCCACAAGCCCGTGCGATACTTCTACAGAACGACACATTCTTATAATTTCATCTTATTTCTACTCCTCATAGTCCTCGTATCCTTTAAGTCGAATTCCAGACCCTAAACTGTAACCCATCTCAATGAAAATGCTTCTCCTACAATTCATACTGCTGATTAGACTAGAATACAGCCGCACTTTGCATTCCACAAACCCTTGCGATACTTATACAGCACGACACATTCTTATAATTTCATCTTATTTCTACTCCTCATAGTCCTCGCATCCTATTAGTCGAATTCCAGACCCTAAACTGTAACCCATCTCAATGAAAACGCTTCTCCTACAATTCATACTGCTGATTAGACTAGAATACAGCCGCACTTTGCATTCCACAAGCCCGTGCGATACTTCTACAGAACGACACATTCTTATAATTTCATCTTATTTCTACTCCTCATAGTCCTCGTATCCTTTAAGTCGAATTCCAGACCCTAAACTGTAACCCATCTCAATGAAAACGCTTCTCCTACAATTCATACTGCTGATTAGACTAGAATACAGCCGCACTTTGCATTCCACAAGCCCGTGCGATACTTCTACAGAACGACACATTCTTATAATTTCATCTTATTTCTACTCCTCATAGTCCTCGTATCCTTTAAGTCGAATTCCAGACCCTAAACTGTAACCCATCTCAATGAAAATGCTTCTCCTACAATTCATACTGCTGATTAGACTAGAATACAGCCGCACTTTGCATTCCACAAACCCTTGCGATACTTATACAGAACGACACATTCTTATAATTTCATCTTATTTCTACTCCTCATAGTCCTCGTATCCTTTAAGTCCAATTCCAGACCCTAAACTGTAACCCATCTCAATGAAAACGCTTCTCCTACAATTCATACTGCTGATTAGACTAGAATACAGCCGCACTTTGCATTCCACAAACCCGTGCGATACTTCTACAGAACGACACGTTCTTATAATTTCATCTTATTTCTACTCCTCATAGTCCCCGTATCCTATTAATGGAATTCCAGACCCTAAACTGTAACCCATATCAATAAAAATGCTTCTCCTACAATTCATACTGCTGATTAGACTAGAATACAGCCGCACTTTGCATTCCACAAATCCGTGCGATACTTCTACAGAACGACACATTCTTATAATTTCATCTTATTTCTACTCCTCATAGTCCTCGTATCCTTTAAGTCGAATTCCAGACCCTAAAGTGTAACCCATCTCAATGAAAATGCGTCTACTACAATTCATACTGCTGATTAGACTAGAATACAGCCGCACTTTGCATTCCACAAACCCGTGCGATACTTCTACAGAACGACACGTTCTTATAATTTCATCTTATTTCTACTCCTCATAGTCCTCGCATCCTATTAATGGAATTCCAGACCCTAAACTGTAACCCATCTCAATGAAAATGCTTCTCATGCAATTCGTGCATCAATTATCAGAACAATGCTGATAGGAGGAGTAAAGTACTGTCGCGCCTCTTATCTCGCAACCAAGTGTGGCTCCTTAACAGGAAAATATATTCTTAAGCTCTCGCTACGTGCTACTCCCCACATTCTTCGTGTTCTGTTAGCTAAATGTCCGCCCGCTAGTTGTAAGCTATGAGAAAACAATTTCTAATACAAGTCACATACTAAGTACACGGATTTTCTTTTGCACTTTATTGTAAAGCAATAATTAAATTGCATGAGTATTCCTTCAATTTAATGTGGAAACCCGTGTCCCATGCAATGTGGCGAGTATATCGTCCGTCGTTTGCCGCAGGAGGTACCAAAGGTTTAGTCTGCGGCAATTACATTCTTGTGTTGGCCAGTTGTATTCCATCGAACTGCAGAATAAAGTTCCACAAAGTAATATACTAGTCTTTTCAAGCGTCATCCATCAAGTTCCTGCCAATTTTACCAAAGTCGTCACATTATTTGCAGTCCATCTGCAATGGTTTTTCACCTAAAAGCAATACAATTACGTTAATGATCATTGAATAGTAGTTTCAGGTACAATTTACTAAGGATTACGGTGAAAACGTCCAGCATCCACAGTGGTTTTATTCAAGATGTACTGGTATCAATGAAACCATGATGAGTACCGACCAGGTTGTTGTTTCGCTTCCTGACCCGAATACTACAGAAAAACATGAAAGAGATTCGCTTGTATTATGCCGATACGCAACAGACATCCTGTCGTCTTTTATGGTTTTCCGCTGACAGTCTCCAGTATATGTAGATGGATTCTACTTAGTGAAAAGTATACTTACAGATAAGAATATGGGATACTCCATTGAAAAGTTACCAACTGAAAGAATGATAAACACAGTCGATATTTTTTTGTTTTCAATGGAATCCGTTAAGCTTTTATTCTGAATTATATGTACATACTTACATGCAATTGGTGTAACAATAAAAAGAATTTGTAATAACAGTTGAAGTTCCTTCGTATATTCTGTGGATTTCTTCTTCCAGATTGTATTCCTTCAGCGCTTAGAAGTGCAAGTTTGGTCGCATTTCCACACCACCTATGAGGTATGCATTTTGGTGCGTTAACTGATTTTTTGATTGCTGTTCAGTTTCCCCAGTAGACCCAGAGGCCTATTGCACCAGACTAGAAAAATTAAGATATTAATACATTTGTAATTATAAGAGTAAGCATCTTGTTCCTGAAATTGGGTTCGTGAATGTCCCTGTCAACAAATTTCAGTGCGAAATGAATTCGTTCGTCCTCATACTGTGGTTCTTCCTTCAGTCGACGTTCCTTCAAATCTAGAAAAAAAAGTTTATTGTCATAATATTATAGTAATTCACATTAATCTTAATTTTTCGAACTGTGTACCTCCCGATTAGGAAAAGCATATAAATGCAATAAATTAATTGAACATTCCATTTGTTTACATTCTTCACTCTTCAACAATTTTACTTTTTCGATTGTCGCCAAACAAAATTCAAACAAGTGGCTGTCAAAAATGTGACAGTGGCGAGGTGGATTACTTTTGTTTACTTTTTAGCAAAAAAGTGTGTGAATATATTTTTGTTTCTACACAACTTTTTATATTAATTTTGATGCCAATTGATTCTCCCTGTTGCACTGATTTCAAAAGTGTAACTGTATTTTGTTGCATTTGTTATGTTTAAAAGTTATAGCACTCTGAAATGTTCGCTTTGGCACATCGAATGAAGTAAACAAAGGTGGTGGGTCAGGACGGATGTGTTCGGAAGTACGCTGGTGAGTTAAGGCTGTTAAAAGATTATTCTTTTTTTAAGAAATAAAATGTGTGTTATAAAAATAATTATCAAATTGGAAATAAGTGGTTACTACATATGAATTTATTCTTGCAATTATGTTCATGCAAATATTTTCTGATATTTGTATAGAAGACACTATTCTTTAGGGTTGGAGGCAGGTATCTCCAAGACATAAGCCCCAAGAAGAAATCCCCAAACCCAGAATTTCCAAATTCAAACCCCCAGCCACAAAATCCCCAAAGAGAGAATCCCCGGGACTAAAATCCCCTATCGATTTGGCTTTATGTCACTTATATCCATAAACAGTGGAATATGGTGAGATTTCGTGGAGATTTTTGCACAAAATTTTGTTTCGTTGGAGATTTTGTCCAAAAATATTTTGTCTTTAAATTTTTGGATATTTTTGCTGTTTTGGGTATTTCGTACGCCTCCCTATTGTTTATTGTATTCTGTAGATAAATGAGGTTAAGAGTTCATAAACCAATAGCTTTGATCACTGGAGAAGGAAGTAAACAATTTGAATTGAAGTTGATGTAAATTTAATAATTTCATCCATTCTCCACGCAGCTATCGCGAACAAAACAAACATGAAACAAAAAATGACAGCCCATAGAATACTATCTATAGCAAGCTATAAACTGAGCCGTACCTAGAAAGCCATTTTTCATAGAATACTATTTACTACTCGTGGAGACCGCCGGTAATAAAAGAATAATCTTTTAACAGCCTTAACTCACCAGCGTATTTCCAAACACATCCATCCTGACCCACCACCTTTGTTTACTTCATTCGATGTGCCAAAGCGAACATTTCAGAGTGCTATAACTTTTAAACATAACAAATGCAACAAAATACAGTTACACTTTTGAAATCAGTGCAACAGGGAGAATCAATTGGCATTAATATAAAAAGTTGTGTAGAAACGAACATATATTCACACACTTTTTTGCTAAAAAGTAAACAAATGTCAGAACAAAAGTAATCCACCTCGCCACTGTCACATTTTTGACAGCCACTTGTTTGAATTTTGTTTGGCGACAATCGAAAAAGCAAAATTGTTGAAGAGTGAAGAATGTAAACAAATGGAATGTTCAATTAATTTATTGCATTTATATGCTTTTCCTAATCGGGAGGTACACAGTTCGAAAAATTAAGATTAATGTGAATTACTATAATATTATGACAATAAACTTTTTTTTCTAGATTTGAAGGAACGTCGACTGAAGGAAGAACCACAGTATGAGGACGAACGAATTCATTTCGCACTGAAATTTGTTGACAGGGACATTCACGAACCCAATTTCAGGAACAAGATGCTTACTCTTATAATTACAAATGTATTAATATCTTAATTTTTCTAGTCTGGTGCAATAGGCGCAATCAAAAAATCAGTTAACGCACCAAAATGCATACCTCATAGGTGGTGTGGAAATGCGACCAAACTTGCACTTCTAAGCGCTGAAGGAATACAATCTGGAAGAAGAAATCCACAGAATATACGAAGGAACTTCAACTGTTATTACAAATTCTTTTTATTGTTACACCAATTGCATGTAAGTATGTACATATAATTCAGAATAAAAGCTTAACGGATTCCATTGAAAACAAAAAAATATCGACTGTGTTTATCATTCTTTCAGTTGGTAACTTTTCAATGGAGTATCCCATATTCTTATCTGTAAGTATACTTTTCACTAAGTAGAATCCATCTACATATACTGGAGACTGTCAGCGGAAAACCATAAAAGACGACAGGATGTCTGTTGTGTATCGGCATAATACAAGCGAATCTCTTTCATGTTTTTCTGTAGTATTCGGGTCAAGAAGCGAAACAACAACCTGGTCGGTACTCATCATGGTTTCATTGATACCAGTACATCTTGAATAAAACCACTGTGGATGCTGGACGTTTTGGCCGTAATCCTTAGTAAATTGTACCTGAAACTACTATTCAATGATCATTAACGTAATTGTATTGCTTTTAGGTGAAAAACCATTGCAGAAGGACTGAAAATAATGAGACAACTTTGGTAAAGTTTGCAGGAATTTGATGGATGACGCTTGAAAAGACTAGTATATTACTTTGTGAAACTTTATTCTGCAGTTCGATGGAATACAACTGGCCACCACAAGAATGTAATTGACGCAGACTAAACCTTTGGTGGCTCCTACGGCAAATGACGGACGATATACTCGGCGCATTGCATGGGACACAGGTTTCCACATTAAATTGAAGGAATACTCATGTAATTTAATTATTGCTTTGCAATAAAGTGCAAAAGAAAATCCGTGTACTTAGTATGTGACTTGTATTAGAAATTGTTTTCTCATAGCTTACAACTAACGGGCGGACATTTAGCTAACAGAACACGAAGAATGTGGGGAGGAGCACGTAGCGAGAGCTTATGAATATATTTTCCTGTTAAGGAGCCACACTTGGTTGCGAGATAAGAGGCGCGACAGTACTTTACTCCTCCTATCAGCATTGTTCTGATAATTGATGCACGAATTGCATGAGAAGCATTTTCATTGAGATGGGTTACAGTTTAGGGTCTGGAATTCCATTAAAAGGATACGGGGACTATGAGGAGTAGAAATAAGATGAAATTATAAGAACGTGTCGTTCTGTATAAGTATCGCACGGGTTTGTGGAATGCAAAGTGCGGCTGTATTCTAGTCTAATCAGCAGTATGAATTGTAGGAGAAGCGTTTTCATTGAGATGGGTTACAGTTTAGGGTCTGGAATTCGACTTAAAGGATACGAGGACTATGAGGAGTAGAAATAAGATGAAATTATAAGAATGTGTCGTTCTGTAGAAGTATCGCACGGGTTTGTGGAATGCAAAGTGCGGCTGTATTCTAGTCTAATCAGCAGTATGAATTGTAGGAGAAGCGTTTTCATTGAGATGGGTTACAGTTTAGGGTCTGGAATTGGACTTAAAGGATACGAGGACTATGAGGAGTAGAAATAAGATGAAATTATAAGAATGTGTCGTTCTGTAGAAGTATCGCACGGGTTTGTGGAATGCAAAGTGCGGCTGTATTCTAGTCTAATCAGCAGTATGAATTGTAGGAGAAGCGTTTTCATTGAGATGGGTTACAGTTTAGGGTCTGGAATTGGACTTAAAGGATACGAGGACTATGAGGAGTAGAAATAAGATGAAATTATAAGAATGTGTCGTTCTGTAGAAGTATCGCACGGGTTTGTGGAATGCAAAGTGCGGCTGTATTCTAGTCTAATCAGCAGTATGAATTGTAGGAGAAGCGTTTTCATTGAGATGGGTTACAGTTTAGGGTCTGGAATTGGACTTAAAGGATACGAGGACTATGAGGAGTAGAAATAAGATGAAATTATAAGAATGTGTCGTTCTGTAGAAGTATCGCACGGGTTTGTGGAATGCAAAGTGCGGCTGTATTCTAGTCTAATCAGCAGTATGAATTGTAGGAGAAGCGTTTTCATTGAGATGGGTTACAGTTTAGGGTCTGGAATTGGACTTAAAGGATACGAGGACTATGAGGAGTAGAAATAAGATGAAATTATAAGAATGTGTCGTTCTGTAGAAGTATCGCACGGGTTTGTGGAATGCAAAGTGCGGCTGTATTCTAGTCTAATCAGCAGTATGAATTGTAGGAGAAGCGTTTTCATTGAGATGGGTTACAGTTTAGGGTCTGGAATTGGACTTAAAGGATACGAGGACTATGAGGAGTAGAAATAAGATGAAATTATAAGAATGTGTTGTTCTGTAGAAGTATCGCACGGGTTTGTGGAATGCAAAGTGCGGCTGTATTCTAGTCTTATCAGCAGTATGAATTGTAGGAGAAGCGTTTTCATTGAGATGGGTTACAGTTTAGGGTCTGGAATTCGACTTAAAGGATACGAGGACTATGAGGAGTAGAAATAAGATGAAATTATAAGAATGTGTCGTTCTGTAGAAGTATCGCACGGGTTTGTGGAATGAAAAGTGCGGCTGTATTCTAGTCTAATCAGCAGTATGAATTGTAGGAGAAGCATTTTCATTGAGATGGGTTACAGTTTAGGGTCTGGAATTCGACTTAAAGGATACGAGGACTATGAGGAGTAGAAATAGGATGAAATTATAAGAATGTGTCGTTCTGTAGAAGTATCGCACGGGTTTGTGGAATGCAAAGTGCGGCTGTATTCTAGTCTAATCAGCAGTATGAATTGTAGGAGAAGCGTTTTCATTGAGATGGGTTACAGTTTAGGGTCTGGAATTCGACTAATAGGATGCGAGGACTATGAGGAGTAGAAATAAGATGAAATTATAAGAATGTGTCGTTCTGTAGAAGTATCGCACGGGTTTGTGGAATCCAAAGCGCGGCTGTATTTTATTCTAATCAGCATTGTGTTTCGATTCATTCGCAACCAACTCTTTTCCAATACCTTGGCTCAGTATTGGAGATCCCTATAGACCTGTGATTCAAATATGTATGTCTAATTGTTCGACCTGACTGTGACTGGTAGACGCCACCGTGGATTCTAGGGAATTCTTTAATCAAGAGTAAGTGCTTCAGTGAGAATACAATAGTCTCCTCTTTCTCGTTCACTACTACCAATAACCTTCCAAAGAGGTTACCAAATCTCTAACCGAGGTACTAGGCACCCAGCAGCCACCAACGTGAAGGTGTAGAGTAGGAGTTGATAGTGAGTGGCTAACATGAGAACGTTTGTGCTCTCATTCATATGTATATTCGCATCACTACCTTTAGCCCACCTACTGTAATCTTAGTCTCTGTTTAGCGATATTATTACACTGCTTCCAAACATCCCTCCAACTCTTTTTAACGTCGCTAGCGCCATGAGCCTGTCAATCGCCAAAGCACTCCTCCCCAAGTGACAGCTATAATAATATTTGTATTTTTATTTTTTTGAATTTGCAGAACTAATTTTCTTAGGTCTTCCTTTATTTTTGATATGTTTCAAATACGCCAGGAAATGGATGAGATGAACTGGATGCTGCTGTTGGAGAGCTATTGAAATTTTGTTCTTGCTGCTGTGAGCTGCTCCATGGAGTTGTGATGGCTGTTTTATTAGCTTCAATCATCTCTGGGAAATTTCCGTGAAAAGCTGGTTTTTGTTGCTCAGTTGATATAGTTGTCGGTGCTCTTGAATACATAGTCTGAAATTCTTTCCAGAACCGCGTATGGACCATCGTATGGCTGCTCACAAGGTCTCTGAACTGCATCAATCCTGACAAAGACGTGCCTACAGCTGTAGAGCGTTTTGTGGACAAATGCTCTTGTGGTGTTCATGTGTTGCATGTGTTCTCGGAACTTTTCCAAAAAGATCTGGGGCTCCTACGAAACTTCTTCGTGCGTTAATAATTCACCAGGCAATCTTAGCGTCATTCCGAGAAACGAGCTCTGCAGCGGATGATCTTATATCCTCATTGGTACTGGTGCGTAACCCTAATAAAACTGTTGGGAGAACACTGACTCAGTCTGTTGCTTCATGACACTTTATGGATGATTTTTATGCAGTTGTCCTAATACGCGTGCTTCCGATAAGTTTTGTTAGTACCCCAAACAAAGTGGATTCGAATTGGGTTCCTCTGTCGGTGGTTATTGCTTTGGGGGCCACAATTCTACACACCCAGTCCTTAGAGAAGGTCTTGACAATCGTTTGCGTCATGATGTCTTTGAGGGGTATTGCTTCTGGACATCTCGTGAAGCGCTCGATCATCGTCAAGAGAATTCGATATACATTTACCAGTGGCATAACGACGATACCGATGTGAACATGCTGGAATCTGCCACTGGGAATTGGAATATGTTGCGGAATATTCTTGACGTGTCTGCTTACCTTGCTATGTTGACATTGGATGCATGAGCTAGCCAAAGCACATGCTTGGCCACACGAAGTTTTTGCAAATTTGTTGTTTGGTAGCTCTACCACCGGGATAGAGTTATTGGCACATATGGACGGATGTCGGTGCCTCCAAGATCGCAAAACGGTTAGGTCAGTATCATCGGTGCGCAGTCCTCGTAGCTTAAGTGAAGACTTCTCAAGTTCTAGCTCGTCATCATCCTTCTGCGGCTAAATCTGCGGCTAGTGCTGAACATGACGGGCATATTGACGGTGTCTATACGGGAACAAGCGTCGGCTACAACATTGTCAACACCCGAAACAAATTCGATTCTTCTTGAAAAGCTGCCAATTTCTTCGAGTTGCCGTGACCGGATTTCTGGTCGAATGCATACACCAACGGCTTATGGTCGGTGACGATGATGAGTTCTCGGCCTTTGATGAAATGTCGGAAATGTTTTACTGTTCTATAGATGGCTAAGAGCTCCCGGTCGTGCACCTTGTATCTGGCTTATCTCGGATTTAGTTTCTTTGAGAAGAAACCAATTGGTTGAAGTTGATCACTGATGCGTTGGTCGAGTGCAGCTCCAATAGCAATGTCTGACGCGTCACATCGTAGCACTAAGGGAACATCTGGATGTGGATGGGCTAGTTGTACGGCATCCCTCAATTTAGCTTTACATTTTTCGAATGACTCGTCCGCTTGAGGTGTCCATTGGATGTGTTGTTGATCGCCTTTCTTAGCTTCACTTGGACCTTGTGTTGTTGAAGCGCGTGGCATACAGCTTCCATAAAAATTCCACGCTCCTATGAACTTTCGCAGCTTGTCCATTGTTAGTGGGTTTGGGTAATTTGTCAACGCGTCTACTCGGTCGGTGGGAGGTTTTATATCAGTTTTGTTGACTGTGTAGCCTAAGTATCTCACTTCCGGATATCAAACCAAACTGCTGGAGTTCCTAGAGGATATCCGCGATGAGGATATCATCAATATAACAAACACAGAACTCGAGTCCTCTTAGCACTGTGTCCATGAATCGTTGCACCGTATGGGCGGCGTTGCATAATTCGAAAGTCATCACGTTAAACTCACAGAGGCCGAAAGGTGTAATGACAGCCGTCTTTGGTATGTATATCCTCTGGAGCGAGTGGTATCTGGTGGTATGTTCTCTTTAGGTCCAGCATAGTAAAAATGGTGCAACCAGTGAGTTGACGACTGGAGGTGTGGAATGGGGTGTCTGTCCGGAACGGTGATATTTTTAAGGCGACGGTGGTCCCCACACGCCCTCCAGCATCCGGATCTCTCTTGCACTATTTAAAGAAGAGGTGCTCACACGCTTTTGGATGGCTGGCAGATTCCTAGTAGGGTCATGTTTTGGAATTCGTCCTTTGCCGCTTTGAGTTTTTCGCCGGCAAGCCGACGAGCTCGTTCCACAGATGTCCCCTGACAACTACATGATGCTGGACGTAGTGTTCTTGAACGGAGATATTCTTGTTAAGCGCGAAGTTCCTTACTAAGTCAGCAAAACAGTTTGTTTCGTCGATTGTTCGCAATGTTGGCTGTGAACTGCTGACCATGCTGCCACGAACACTTAAATCTGTGATGTTGTCGCTTAGCATCTTGTGACAGAATCCGATGGTCAAGTCGAAATGATGAATAAAGTCCGCTCCTAAGATGGGTTGCTTAACGTCGGCAATGATGAGCCAACCCAACGAAGTCTCAGATCAAGTACCATACCATTTGGCAGCGTAAAGTTGGCGTGAAAGAGGTGTTTTCTTGTTGGCGTACTTCCTTGGAAGTACGGAAATAGAAATGTCTGCGCCGGTATCAATCAAGTAAGATATTCCGCTGATTTGGCTTGATTTGTTCATGATAGTTCTCGTTTCTGTTGTCCCTTTGGGTTAATGGTGGAATAGTGGTGAACATATATTTTCCATTCGTCTACTCTTATATTTTCCCAATAGGTGTTGATCACGTTGAGAAAATATTTCCTAGTTGGAGGAATAGAAAGTATGTTCAATTGTTCTGAGACTGTTCTGGTAGCACTGCGTGCTAACTGGTTCCCCTTGATCCCTGAGTGCCCTGGTACCCATAGTAGCACAATTTTTTGTCTGTTCATTAGAACGTTGTTACGGATTTTAGTTATGGTTGAGGAGGAATTATGGATTCTGTTGATTGCCTTGAGTGTAGAAAGGCTATAGGCATTGTGTTTGCTACCTCTGTCGCTTTCAGGATTGCGTTAGCCTCAGTGGAATAAATTGAAAAGTAGTTTGGTAGTCTTGCACTGTATAGAATGTCACCAGCTTCCGATACGGTTGCGAGTCCAGTACCAGTATCGGATTTGGATCCATCTGTGTAGAAGAACTCGCAAGAATCCTTTCTGTATTCGTCAGTTATTTCACAGAACATTTGTGTGTAGTGTTCCTTAGGTGTGGTATTCTTATTGAATGTTGGTTGGAAACTCCCATGGGGGTATGTTACCAGGAGTGAGTGTACTGATTGTTGGAGTAATACCAATTTTACTGGCACCGTGCAGAGCGATGTAGATGGCAGAGGGAATTTCGGTGTTTTTTTACGGTGTAAGATTTTTTTGGCATCTTTGATTGGAGATCTGTGCGACTTACATATCTTTGGTGCGAGTCGTGCCGTTAAAAGATATCTGCGGTGATCTATGGATGGGAGTCCTGCTTCAGTGAGGATTTTCCTTGTTGGAGTGGTTGTAAATGCTTTCAAGTTGGTCCTAATTGCAGAGTGGTAGGTTGGTTTGATGAAGTTGATGGTAGATTTAGCGTAAACTGCCAACCCATAGTCAATTGTGGATAACATAATGCTGCGAGTTATAAGAATAAGTGTATTAAGGTGTATAAAACCAATGATTTAGTTCGGCTAAAATGGTACGGAAGAAGAAGTTGCATTTAGATAATAAAATCAAATCGTCCGCGTATAGGCAATGGTCTATTTTTTTGTATTTGGCTATGATTTCACTTACTTATGTCGTTGTAGGCGATTATGAATTAGGTAACTGAAAGGGTTGAACCTTGCGGAATCCCGTATAAGTACATACTTTAATAAAAGTTGTTTGCTTTTACTCTGAGTTGCCTATTTGAAAGAAACGATTTAATGTATGAAAGCATTTAAGGGCCAATCTTCCATTGTGTGAGCTTTTTTACGATTACATGGATGCCGATTCTACCAAATGCCTTTTCAAAATCAAGGGACAGTACGAAGACATGATTTTTGCATGACAACGCAGAGCTAATATACTCGTCGATGTGTAATAGTGATAGTCAGTGGTACTGCGTCCATGTTTAAATGCGACTTGCTTTAGACTTAGATAATTATTTTGTTCAATAAACCAGAGAAGTCGTTTAGAGATAATTTTCTCTAAAAGTTTGCTAGTACAAGGAAGCATGGAGATTGATCTGTATCCTGTAGGATGAGTAAATTTTTTAGCAGATTTAAGGATTGGTATTGTACTGGCCACTTTCCACATCTGTGGTATAGTACCTTTATCGAAGATGCAGTTGTATGAGAGCAATATTCTCTCTTTGAGTAAATATGGTCATACCCTGGTGTTTTACCTATCAGAGTGGCTAAGCAGCTTTCTACTTCAATCAAGCTAATCTGTTTCTCTTTGGGTTTTGCAGATATACTGAGGTTTTCTACTTAGTGATGGCTATTGATAGCTAGAACTTTGCCTGATGGGCTTTTAATATCCGCGATTTTTTCGCTATTTCACTGTTCCAGCGGAAAAGGGCATTTGCTCAACGATAATTAAACAAATGTTAGTATTGTTGGGATGTTGTTTGAAAATTTTCCAAAGATTTTGTTAGTTGTTGCGCAGAATGGATAACTCAGAAGACCACCCCATGGGGTTATCTTCTTATGGAGGATAATTTTAGATTGAGAAATTGCTACGTTAGTTGCGTAAGGTTTGGGTGATTGAGGTAGCTTCTTTGTTTATGTTGGAAGAAAGACTGTAATTGTCTAAAGTATTGTACTTTGGTATAATTCCCAGTTGGGACGGTCAGTTTGAAACTTCTATGTGGATTTTTTTTTTAAACAAACGTCCAAGATCTATTTTTATCAGATGGTCGCTGCCGTGTAAATCGTCTAAAATTTCCCAGGAAGTTTTAGGAATCAATTCAGGGTAAAGTAGCTGATAAGTCGGCATGTGTCCATGTCTTATGTGTCGAGAAATGTGTTGGACTTCCGTCATTTAAAACGGAAAGGTTGGCACTTAGAAGAACATTTTCCAATTCCGTACTTCTAGAGTTGGTTACAGGTGAACCCCATCCAGCAATTGATATCACCAGTTAACAGAATCGGTGTATGGATATTATTAAGAATGTTTGACGAATCACTAGAGGTGAATGCTTGAGTGGGGGAGATGTATAATGAGATCACAGTAATTTTAATATTGAGGTTGATTTCTATTGCAACTGTGGATTATATGTTTGAGTGAATAGATAAATGTGTGTGTGGGATAGAATTGTGTATCGATAAAGCTGTACCTTGTTTCGCGTAAGTGCTCGATGCAAAGTTGTGGAAATACGATGTGTATTGTTTTGGGGGGAAGGGAGAGAGGTTGGTTTGTAGATAGACTTTCTGCAGAGTTATAATAGAAGGAGTTCATAACAGTTGGTGGAATAGCCTTTCGTCTTCCATTGCAGAACTTTTAAATAGGTTTTGTAAGAGGTGAGAGCCTTCGTTCCAATATATGCTTGGTTATATTGGTGTAAGCCAGAGTTGATGTTGCGGATGACGATGGAAGGACGCATGGGATGGGACACCCTACACCTAAGTGTATTCTTATTAAAAAAAAAACAAGCTATAGATGGAATTAGCACTAGTTATGAATACATAATACAGTTGCGTGATGGAAATTTACTGATTTTGGTAAAGTCTCTTAAAATTGCTGAAATTTTCATTTTCAAGAAAAATTCTATCAAACCTCTGTCCCATCAAGGTGTCCCTTCACCCAAACCTGAATGCCTCTAAAGGTACAGTTTATGCCTTTACCTTACAAATGTATCCGAGGAAGAAATCATCAAAGAAATGAGTGCACAAGGCGTAACTGAGGTTTACAAGTTCATGACAAAAAATTAAGGCATCTCAACTCCTACAGGTCTCATTCTCTTTACCTAGCACCGCTAGTATCGGTTAATATAATTGCAAGATCGTTAGATATTTCCCCAATCCCACGCGGTGTCAAATCTTAGGTCACACGGCCAAGAGATGCAAAACCCCTTCATCCTGCGTAAACTGCAACATGTTACCTGCAGACCCCCATGCACGCGCACCTATTGTGCGAACTGCTCTGAAGATCACACCGCATTTTCCCAAAGAAATACAAACAAGCATACGTATAAGGAATTGAATCTTGAACTCTCCTCCACGCAAACATATGCAAATATTGCAAATAATGCTCTCCAAGCCAAAACCACCTCAACAATCAAAAAAACGCCCTCAACACATTCTACAATTCAAGTTCAAAGTGAACAGCCAAGCTATACAGAAAAACAATCCACATCAACCAACAACAATAAGGACACCATCCATCCAACGAATTCCTAAACAAACTCTCAGGCACATCAAAAATCAACTGTCCAACAGAAACGAGAACAAATCAAGCCAAATCAGCGGAATATCTTACTTGATACTTTCAAAAACGTACGCCAATAAGACACCTCTTTCATGCCAACATTACTCTGCCAACGGTGCTGTTGTATCTACTTACGATACCAAAACTATGTACTTGATGTGGGACTTCGGTGAGAATTTCGTTGGCTTGGCTCACCATTGGTTAAACAACCCATCTTAGGAGCTGACTTTATTCATCACTTCGACTTGACCATCTGGTTACAAGATGCTTAGCGACAACATTACAGATTTAGGTGTTCGTGGCAGCATGGTCGGCAGTTCACAGCCAACATTGCGAACAATCGACGAAACAAACCGTTTTGCTGACATACTAAGGAACTTCGTGGACATCACGCTCGACAAGAACACTACGTCCAGCATCATGTAGTTGTCAGGGGACATCCAGTTGCGGAACGAGCCCGTCAGCGAAAAAAAACGAAAAAGCATGACGCTACCAGGGATCTGCCAGCCATCCAAAGCGAGTGGGCATCTCCTCTTCAAATAATGCAGAAGAGATCCGGATGCTGGAGGGCCTGTGGTGACCTGAAGAGAACATACCTCCAGATACCACTAGCTCCAAAGGATAGACCAAAGACGGCTATTATACACCTTTCAGCCTTTTTCAGTTTAACGTGATGACTTTCGGATTATGCAACGCCACCGCATCGTTTGCAACGCTTCATGGACATAGTTCTGTTTTTGTTATATTGATGATATTCTCATCGCGTCAACCAACGAAGAAATTCGAATTTTTATCGAAGCTGTATGCCACGCGCTTCAACAACACAAGGTCCAAGTGAAGCTAAGAAAGGCGATCAACAACACATCCAATGGACACCTCAAGCGGACGAGTCATTCGAAATATGTAAAGCCAAATTGAGGGATGCCGTACAACTAGCCCATCCACATCCAGATGTTCCCTTAGTGCTACGATGTGACGCGTCAGACATTGCTATTGGAGCTGCACTCGACCAACGCATCAGTGATCAACTTTAACCAATTGGTTTCTTCTCAAAGAAACTAAATCCGAGATAAGCCAGATACAAGGTGCACGACCGGGAGCTCTTAGCCATCTATAGAGCAGTAAAACATTCCCGACATCCCAACGAAGGCTGAGAACTCATCATCGTCACCGACCATAAGCCGTTGGTGTATGCATTCGACCAGAAATCCGATCACGGCAACTCGAAGAAATTGGCAGCTTTTCAAGAAGAATCGAATTTGTTTCGGGTGTTGACAATGTTGTAGCCGACGCTTGTTCCCGTATAGACACCGTCAATATGCCCGTCATGTTCAGCACTAGCCGCAGATTTAGCCGCAGAAGGATGATGACGAGCTAGAACTTGAGAAGTCTTCACTTAAGCTACGAGGACTGCGCATCGATAACGATAATACTGACCTAACCGTTTTGCGATCTTGGAGGCACCGACATCCGTCCATATGTGCCAATAACTCTATCCCGGTGGTAGAGCTACCAAACAACAAATTTGTAAAAACTTCGTGTGGCCAAACATATGTAAGGATATACTCTCTTTGGCTAGCTCATGCATCCAATGTCAACATAGCAAGGTAAGCAGACACGTCAAGAATATTCCGCAACATATTCCAATTCCCAGTGGCAGATTCCAGCATGTTCACATCGGTATCGTCGTTATGCCACTGGTAAATGTATATCGAATTCTCTTGACGATGATCGAGCGCTTCACGAGATGTCCAGAAGCAATACCCCTCAAAGACATCATGACGCAAACGATTGTCAAGACCTTCTCTAAGGACTGGGTGTGTAGAATTGTGGCCCCCAAAGCAATAACCACCGACAGAGGAACCCAATTCGAATCCACTTTGTTTGGGGTACTAACAAAACTTATCGGAAGCACGCGTATTAGGACAACTGCATAAAAATCATCCATAAAGTGTCATGAAGCAACAGACTGAGTCAGTGTTCTCCCAACAGTTTTATTAGGGTTACGCACCAGTATCAAGGAGGATATAAGATCATCCGCTGCAGAACTCGTTTCTCGGAATGACGCTAAGATTGCCTGGTGAATTATTAACGCACGAAGAAGTTTCGTAGGAGCCCCAGATCTTTGTTCCGAGAACACATGCAACACATGAACATCACAAGAGCATTTGTCCACAAAACGCTCTACAGCTGTACGCACGTCTTTGTCAGGATTGATGCAGTTCAGAGACCTTGTGAGCAGCCATACGATGGTCCATACGCGGTTCTGGAAAGAATTTCAGACTATGTATTCAAGAGCACCGACAACTATATCAACTGAGCAACTAAAACCAGCTTTTCACGGAAATTTCCCAGAGATGATTGAAGCTAATAAAACAGCCATCACAACTCCATGGAGCCGCTCACAGCAGCAAGAACAAAATTTCAATAGCTCTCCAACAGCAGCATCCAGTTCATCTCATCCATTTCCTGGCGTATTTGAAACATATCAAAAATAAAGGAAGACCTAAGAAAATGAGTTCTGCAAATTCAAAAAAATAAAAATACAAATATTATTATAGCTGTCACTTGTTGAGGAGTGCTTTGGCGATTGACAGGTTTATGGCGCTAGCGACGTTAAAAAGAGTTGAAGGGATGTTTGGAAGCAGTGTAATAATAGTCGTTTTTCTTTTTTAGTTCAGAGCGCTTAGAGCACTCGATTCGTGTTTCTTTTTTCGTTTAGAGCGTGCTCAGAGCGCGCTCTATCAGCTCAGCGTGAATTGATTGAGCATCCTGAGCAAAACCCGAGCACAGTGGATTTGACGTTTAGCAGAGGGTAAAGCAATGAGAAAACGAAATCGAGAACAATTGAAATGGAGTTCGAGGCTTTGTTTTTAATTAATTATTAGTAGTTAATAATTAAATGAAAACTTTATTTGTGTATAAACGCTATTTTAGTGTTTAAGAAGACAAAAAGCATGACAGGTACTGCTCAATCGTATTTATTAAATAAATCAGAGCGTTCAGAGCGTGCTCTGTTCAGAGAGCGCTCGACATGTTCAGGCTCTGTTCGGAGCTCTGTTCCGAACTAAAAAAGAAAAACGCCTAATATCGCTAAACAGAGTCTAAGATTACAGTAGGTGGGCTAAAGGTAGTGATGCGAATATACATATGAATGAGAGCACAAACGTTCTCATGTTAGCCACTCACTATCAACTCCTACTCTACACCTTCACGTTGGTGGCTGCTGGGTGCCTAGTAACTCGGCTAGAGATTTGGCAACCTCTTTGGAAGGTTATTGGTAGTAGTGAACGAGAAAGAGGGGAGGAGTGTATTCTCACTAAAGCACTTACTCTTGATCCAAGAATTCCCTAGAATCCACGGTGGCGTCTACCAGAGTTGGTGGCGGGTGAATCCTTAATGGCCAAACGGAATAGCTCTTATCTAATCCGGCCACCTGTATAATTCATGCATGTATCTCATCGAAACACAATCCTGATTAGACTAGAATACAGCCGCACTTTGCATTCTACAAACCCGTGCGATACTTCTACAGAACGGCACATACTTATAATTTCATCTTATTTCTACTCCTCATAGTCCTCGTATCCTTTAAGTCCGATTCCAGACCCTAAACTGTAACCCATCTCAATGAAAACGCTTCTCCTACAATTCATACTGCTGATTAGACTAGAATACAGCCGCACTTTGCATTCCACAAACCCGTGCGATACTTCTACAGCACGACACATTCTTATAATTTCATCTTATTTCTACTCCTCATAGTCCTCGTATCCTATTAGTCGAATTCCAGACCCTAAAGTGTAACCCATCTCAATGAAAATGCTTCTCCTACAATTCATACAGCTGATTAGACTAGAATACAGCCGAACTTTGCATTCCACAAACCCGTGCGATACTTATACAGAACGACACATTCTTATAATTTCATCTTATTTCTACTCCTCATAGTCCTCGCATCCTATTAGTCGAATTCCAGACCCTAAACTGTAACCCATCTCAATAAAAATGCTTCTCCTACAATTCATACTGCTGATTAGACTAGAATACAGCCGAACTTTGCATTCCACAAACCCGTGCGATACTTATACAGAACGACACATTCTTATAATTTCATCTTATTTCTACTCCTCATAGTCCTCGCATCCTATTAGTCGAATTCCAGACCCTAAACTGTAACCCATCTCAATAAAAATGCTTCTCCTACAATTCATACTGCTGATTAGACTAGAATACAGCCGAACTTTGCATTCCACAAACCCGTGCGATACTTATACAGAACGACACATTCTTATAATTTCATCTTATTTCTACTCCTCATAGTCCTCGCATCCTATTAGTCGAATTCCAGACCCTAAACTGTAACCCATCTCAATAAAAATGCTTCTCCTACAATTCATACTGCTGATTAGACTAGAATGCAGCCGCACTTTGCATTCCACAAACCCGTGCGATACTTCTACAGAACGACACATTCTCATAATTTCATCTTATTTCTACTCCTCATAGTCCTCGCATCCTATTAGTCGAATTCCAGACCCTAAACTGTAACCCATCTCAATAAAAATGCTTCTCCTACAATTCATACTGCTGATTAGACTAGAATACAGCCGCACTTTGCATTCCACAAACCCTTGCGATACTTATACAGAACGACACGTTCTTATAATTTCATCTTATTTCTACTCCTCATAGTCCTCGTATCCTATTAGTCGAATTCCAGACCCTAAAGTGTAACCCATCTCAATGAAAATGCTTCTCCTACAATTCATACTGCTGATTATACTAGAATACAGCCGCACTTTGCATTCCACAAACCCGTGCGATACTTCTACAGAACGACACGTTCTTATAATTTCATCTTATTTCTACTCCTCATAGTCCTCGTATCCTATTAGTCGAATTCCAGACCCTAAAGTGTAACCCATCTCAATGAAAATGCTTCTCCTACAATTCATACTGCTGATTATACTAGAATACAGCCGCACTTTGCATTCTACAAACCCGTGCGATACTTCTACAGCACGACACATTCTTATAATTTCATCTTATTTCTACTCCTCATAGTCCTCGTATCCTATTAGTCGAATTCCAGACCCTAAAGTGTAACCCATCTCAATGAAAATGCTTCTCCTACAATTCATACTGCTGATTATACTAGAATACAGCCGCACTTTGCATTCTACAAACCCGTGCGATACTTCTACAGCACGACACATTCTCATAATTTCATCTTATTTCTACTCCTCATAGTCCTCGCATCCTATTAGTCGAATTCCAGACCCTAAACTGTAACCCATCTCAATAAAAATGCTTCTCCTACAATTCATACTGCTGATTAGACTAGAATACAGCCGCACTTTGCATTCCACAAACCCTTGCGATACTTATACAGAACGACACGTTCTTATAATTTCATCTTATTTCTACTCCTCATAGTCCTCGTATCCTATTAGTCGAATTCCAGACCCTAAAGTGTAACCCATCTCAGTGAAAATGCTTCTCCTACAATTCATACTGCTGATTATACTAGAATACAGCCGCACTTTGCATTCTACAAACCCGTGCGATACTTCTACAGAACGACACATACTTATAATTTCATCTTATTTCTACTCCTCATAGTCCTCGTATCCTTTAAGTCCAATTCCAGACCCTAAAGTGTAACCCATCTCAGTGAAAATGCTTCTCCTACAATTCATACTGCTGATTAGACTAGAATACAGCCGCACTTTGCATTCCACAAACCCGTGCCATACTTCTACAGCACGACACATTCTTATAATTTCATCTTATTTCTACTCCTCATAGTCCTCGCATCCTATTAATGGAATTCCAGACCCTAAACTGTAACCCATCTCAATGAAAATGCTTCTCCTACAATTCATACTGCTGATTAGACTAGAATACAGCCGCACTTTGCATTCCACAAACCCGTGCCATACTTCTACAGAACGACACATTCTCATAATTTCATCTTATTTCTACTCCTCATAGTCCTCGCATCCTATTAGTCGAATTCCAGACCCTAAACTGTAACCCATCTCAATAAAAATGCTTCTCCTACAATTCATACTGCTGATTAGACTAGAATACAGCCGCACTTTGCATTCCACAAACCCTTGCGATACTTATACAGAACGACACGTTCTTATAATTTCATCTTATTTCTACTCCTCATAGTCCTCGTATCCTATTAGTCGAATTCCAGACCCTAAAGTGTAACCCATCTCAATGAAAATGCTTCTCCTACAATTCATACTGCTGATTATACTAGAATACAGCCGCACTTTGCATTCCACAAACCCGTGCGATACTTCTACAGAACGACACGTTCTTATAATTTCATCTTATTTCTACTCCTCATAGTCCTCGTATCCTATTAGTCGAATTCCAGACCCTAAAGTGTAACCCATCTCAATGAAAATGCTTCTCCTACAATTCATACTGCTGATTATACTAGAATACAGCCGCACTTTGCATTCTACAAACCCGTGCGATACTTCTACAGCACGACACATTCTTATAATTTCATCTTATTTCTACTCCTCATAGTCCTCGTATCCTATTAGTCGAATTCCAGACCCTAAAGTGTAACCCATCTCAATGAAAATGCTTCTCCTACAATTCATACTGCTGATTATACTAGAATACAGCCGCACTTTGCATTCTACAAACCCGTGCGATACTTCTACAGCACGACACATTCTCATAATTTCATCTTATTTCTACTCCTCATAGTCCTCGCATCCTATTAGTCGAATTCCAGACCCTAAACTGTAACCCATCTCAATAAAAATGCTTCTCCTACAATTCATACTGCTGATTAGACTAGAATACAGCCGCACTTTGCATTCCACAAACCCGTGCCATACTTCTACAGCACGACACATTCTTATAATTTCATCTTATTTCTACTCCTCATAGTCCTCGCATCCTATTAATGGAATTCCAGACCCTAAACTGTAACCCATCTCAATGAAAATGCTTCTCCTACAATTCATACTGCTGATTAGACTAGAATACAGCCGCACTTTGCATTCCACAAACCCGTGCCATACTTCTACAGCACGACACATTCTTATAATTTCATCTTATTTCTACTCCTCATAGTCCTCGCATCCTATTAGTCGAATTCCAGACCCTAAACTGTAACCCATCTCAATAAAAATGCTTCTCCTACAATTCATACTGCTGATTATACTAGAATACAGCCGCACTTTGCATTCTACAAACCCGTGCGATACTTCTACAGCACGACACATTCTTATAATTTCATCTTATTTCTACTCCTCATAGTCCTCGTATCCTATTAGTCGAATTCCAGACCCTAAAGTGTAACCCATCTCAGTGAAAATGCTTCTCCTACAATTCATACTGCTGATTATACTAGAATACAGCCGCACTTTGCATTCCACAAACCCGTGCGATACTTCTACAGCACGACACATTCTTATAATTTCATCTTATTTCTACTCCTCATAGTCCTCGCATCCTATTAATGGAATTCCAGACCCTAAACTGTAACCCATCTCAATGAAAATGCTTCTCCTACAATTCATACTGCTGATTATACTAGAATACAGCCGCACTTTGCATTCTACAAACCCGTGCGATACTTCTACAGAACGACACGTTCTTATAATTTCATCTTATTTCTACTCCTCATAGTCCTCGCATCCTATTAGTCGAATTCCAGACCCTAAACTGTAACCCATCTCAATAAAAATGCTTCTCCTACAATTCATACTGCTGATTATACTAGAATACAGCCGCACTTTGCATTCTACAAACCCGTGCGATACTTCTACAGCACGACACATTCTTATAATTTCATCTTATTTCTACTCCTCATAGTCCTCGTATCCTATTAGTCGAATTCCAGACCCTAAAGTGTAACCCATCTCAGTGAAAATGCTTCTCCTACAATTCATACTGCTGATTATACTAGAATACAGCCGCACTTTGCATTCCACAAACCCGTGCGATACTTCTACAGCACGACACATTCTTATAATTTCATCTTATTTCTACTCCTCATAGTCCTCGTATCCTATTAGTCGAATTCCAGACCCTAAAGTGTAACCCATCTCAATGAAAATGCTTCTCCTACAATTCATACAGCTGATTAGACTAGAATACAGCCGCACTTTGCATTCCACAAACCCGTGCGATACTTCTACAGCACGACGCATTCTTATAATTTCATCTTATTTCTACTCCTCATAGTCCTCGTATCCTATTAGTCGAATTCCAGACCCTAAAGTGTAACCCATCTCAATGAAAACGCTTCTCCTACAATTCATACTGCTGATTAGACTAGAATACAGCCGCACTTTGCATTCCACAAACCCGTGCGATACTTCTACAGCACGACACATTCTTATAATTTCATCTTATTTCTACTCCTCATAGTCCTCGTATCCTATTAGTCGAATTCCAGACCCTAAAGTGTAACCCATCTCAGTGAAAATGCTTCTCCTACAATTCATACTGCTGATTATACTAGAATACAGCCGCACTTTGCATTCCACAAACCCGTGCGATACTTCTACAGCACGACACATTCTTATAATTTCATCTTATTTCTACTCCTCATAGTCCTCGCATCCTATTAGTCGAATTCCAGACCCTAAACTGTAACCCATCTCAATAAAAATGCTTCTCCTACAATTCATACTGCTGATTATACTAGAATACAGCCGCACTTTGCATTCTACAAACCCGTGCGATACTTCTACAGCACGACACATTCTTATAATTTCATCTTATTTCTACTCCTCATAGTCCTCGTATCCTATTAGTCGAATTCCAGACCCTAAAGTGTAACCCATCTCAATGAAAACGCTTCTCCTACAATTCATACTGCTGATTAGACTAGAATACAGCCGCACTTTGCATTCCACAAACCCGTGCGATACTTCTACAGCACGACACATTCTTATAATTTCATCTTATTTCTACTCCTCATAGTCCTCGTATCCTATTAGTCGAATTCCAGACCCTAAAGTGTAACCCATCTCAATGAAAATGCTTCTCCTACAATTCATACAGCTGATTAGACTAGAATACAGCCGCACTTTGCATTCCACAAACCCGTGCGATACTTCTACAGCACGACGCATTCTTATAATTTCATCTTATTTCTACTCCTCATAGTCCTCGTATCCTATTAGTCGAATTCCAGACCCTAAAGTGTAACCCATCTCAGTGAAAATGCTTCTCCTACAATTCATACAGCTGATTAGACTAGAATACAGCCGCACTTTGCATTCCACAAACCCGTGCCATACTTCTACAGCACGACACATTCTTATAATTTCATCTTATTTCTACTCCTCATAGTCCTCGCATCCTATTAGTCGAATTCCAGACCCTAAAGTGTAACCCATCTCAATGAAAATGCTTCTCCTACAATTCATACAGCTGATTAGACTAGAATACAGCCGCACTTTGCATTCCACAAACCCGTGCGATACTTCTACAGCACGACACATTCTTATAATTTCATCTTATTTCTACTCCTCATAGTCCTCGTATCCTATTAGTCGAATTCCAGACCCTAAAGTGTAACCCATCTCAGTGAAAATGCTTCTCCTACAATTCATACTGCTGATTAGACTAGAATACAGCCGCACTTTGCATTCCACAAACCCGTGCCATACTTCTACAGCACGACACATTCTTATAATTTCATCTTATTTCTACTCCTCATAGTCCTCGCATCCTATTAGTCGAATTCCAGACCCTAAAGTGTAACCCATCTCAATGAAAATGCTTCTCCTACAATTCATACAGCTGATTAGACTAGAATACAGCCGCACTTTGCATTCCACAAACCCGTGCGATACTTCTACAGCACGACACATTCTTATAATTTCATCTTATTTCTACTCCTCATAGTCCTCGTATCCTATTAGTCGAATTCCAGACCCTAAAGTGTAACCCATCTCAATGAAAATGCTTCTCCTACAATTCATACAGCTGATTAGACTAGAATACAGCCGCACTTTGCATTCCACAAACCCGTGCCATACTTCTACAGCACGACACATTCTTATAATTTCATCTTATTTCTACTCCTCATAGTCCTCGTATCCTATTAGTCGAATTCCAGACCCTAAAGTGTAACCCATCTCAATGAAAATGCTTCTCCTACAATTCATACAGCTGATTAGACTAGAATACAGCCGCACTTTGCATTCCACAAACCCGTGCCATACTTCTACAGCACGACACATTCTTATAATTTCATCTTATTTCTACTCCTCATAGTCCTCGCATCCTATTAATGGAATTCCAGACCCTAAACTGTAACCCATCTCAATGAAAATGCTTCTCATACAATTCATACACCAATTATCAGAACAATGCTGATAGGAGGAGTAAAGTACTGTCGCGCCTCTTATCTCGCAACAAAGTGTGACTCCTTAACAGGAAAATATATTCTTAAGCTCTCGCTACGTGCTACTCCCCACATTCTTCGTATTCTGTTAGCTAAATGTCCGCCCGTTAGTTGTAAGCTATGAGAAAACAATTTCTAATACAAGTCACATACTAAGTACAGGGATTTTCTTTTGCACTTTATTGCAAAGCAATAATTAAATTACATGAGTATTCCTTCAATTTAATGTGGAAACCTGTGTCCCATGCAATGCGCCGAGTATATCGTCCGTCGTTTGCCGCAGGGGGTACCAAAGGTTTAGTCTGCGGCAATTACATTCTTGTGGTGGCCAGTTGTATTCCATCGAACTGCAGAATAAAGTTCCACAAAGTAATATACTAGTCTTTTCAAGCGTCATCCATCAAGTTCCTGCCAATTTTACCAAAGTCGTCACATTATTTGCAGTCCATCTGCAATGGTTTTTCACCTAAAAGCAATACAATTACGTTAATGATCACTGAATAGTAGTTTCAGGTACAATTTACTAAGGATTACGGTGAAAACGTCCAGCATCCACAGTGGTTTTATTCAAGATGTACTGGTATCAATGAAACCATGATGAGTACCGACCAGGTTGTTGTTTCGCTTCCTGACCCGAATACTACAGAAAAACATGAAAGAGATTCGCTTGTATTATGCCGATACACAACAGACATCCTGTCGTCTTTTATGGTTTTCCGCTGACAGTCTCCAGTATATGTAGATGGATTCTACTTAGTGAAAAGTATACTTACAGATAAGAATATGGGATACTCCATTGAAAAGTTACCAACTGAAAGAATGATAAACACAGTCGATATTTTTTTGTTTTCAATGGAATCCGTGAAGCTTTTATTCTGAATTATATGTACATACTTACATGCAATTGGTGTAACAATAAAAAGATGTGGATTTCTTCTTCCAGATTGTATTCCTTCAGCGCTTAGAAGTGCAAGTTTGGTCGCATTTCCACACCACCTATGAGGTATGCATTTTGGTGCGTTAACTGATTTTTTGATTGCGCCTATTGCACCAGACTAGAAAAATTAAGATATTAATACATTTGTAATTATAAGAGTAAGCATCTTGTTCCTGAAATTGGGTTCGTGAATGTCCCTGTCAACAAATTTCAGTGCGAAATGAATTCGTTCGTCCTCATACTGTGGTTCTTCCTTCAGTCGACGTTCCTTCAAATCTAGAAAAAAAAGTTTATTGTCATAATATTATAGTAATTCACATTAATCTTAATTTTTCGAACTGTGTTCCTCCCGATTTGGAAAAGCATATAAATGCAATAAATTAATTGAACATTCCATTTGTTTACATTCTTCACTCTTCAACAATTTTACTTTTTCGATTGTCGCCAAACAAAATTCAAACAAGTGGCTGTCAAAAATGTGACAGTGGCGAGGTGGATTACTTTTGTTCTGACATTTGTTTACTTTTTAGCAAAAAAGTGTGTGAATATATTTTTGTTTCTACACAACTTTTTATATTAATTTTGATGCCAATTGATTCTCCCTGTTGCACTGATTTCAAAAGTGTAACTGTATTTTGTTGCATTTGTTATGTTTAAAAGTTATAGCACTCTGAAATGTTCGCTTTGGCACATTGTACAAAGTAAACAAAGGTGGTGGGTCAGGACGGATGTGTTTGGAAATACGCTGGTGAGTTAAGGCTGTTAAAAGATTATTCTTTTATTACCGGCGGTCTCCACGAGTAGTAAATAGTATTCTATGAAAAATGGCTTTCTAGGTACGGCTCAGTTTATAGCTTGCTATAGATAGTATTCTATGGGCTGTCATTTTTTGTTTCATGTTTGTTTTTTTCGCGATAGCTGCGTGGAGAATGGATGAAATTATTAAATTTACATCAACTTCAAATCAAATTGTTTACTTCCTTCTCCAGTGATCAAAGCTATTGGTTTATAAACTCTCAACCTCATTTATCTACAAAATACAGTAAACAATAGGGAGGCGTACGAAACACCCAAAACAACAAAAATATATTTTTGCACAAATTCTCCAACGAAACAAAATTTTTTGTAAAAATCTCCACGACATCTCAGCATATTCCACTGTTTATGGATATAAGTGACATAAAGCCAAATCGATAGGGGATTTTAGTCCCGGGGATTCTCTCTTTGGGGATTTTGTGGCTGGGGGTTTGAATTTGGAAATTCTGGGTTTGGGGATTTCTTCTTGGGGCTTATGTCTTGGAGATACCTGCCTCCAACCCTAAAGAATAGTGTCTTCTATACAAATATCAGAAAATATTTGCATGAACATAATTGCAAGAATAAATTCATATGTAGTAACCACTTATTTCCAATTTGATAATTATTTTTATAACACACATTTTATTTCTTAAAAAAAGAATAATCTTTTAACAGCCTTAACTCACCAGCGTACTTCCGAACACATCCGTCCTGACCCACCACCTTTGTTTACTTCATTCGATGTGCCAAAGCGAACATTTCAGAGTGCTATAACTTTTAAACATAACAAATGCAACAAAATACAGTTACACTTTTGAAATCAGTGCAACAGGGAGAATCAATTGGCATCAAAATTAATATAAAAAGTTGTGTAGAAACAAAAATATATTCACACACTTTTTTGCTAAAAAGTAAACAAATGTCAGAACAAAAATAATCCACCTCGCCACTGTCACATTTTTGACAGCCACTTGTTTGAATTTTGTTTGGCGACAATCGAAAAAGTAAAATTGTTGAAGAGTGAAGAATGTAAACAAATGGAATGTTCAATTAATTTATTGCATTTATATGCTTTTCCTAATCGGGAGGTACACAGTTCGAAAAATTAAGATTAATGTGAATTACTATAATATTATGACAATAAACTTTTTTTTCTAGATTTGAAGGAACGTCGACTGAAGGAAGAACCACAGTATGAGGACGAACGAATTCATTTCGCACTGAAATTTGTTGACAGGGACATTCACGAACCCAATTTCAGGAACAAGATGCTTACTCTTATAATTACAAATGTATTAATATCTTAATTTTTCTAGTCTGGTGCAATAGGCGCAATCAAAAAATCAGTTAACGCACCAAAATGCATACCTCATAGGTGGTGTGGAAATGCGACCAAACTTGCACTTCTAAGCGCTGAAGGAATACAATCTGGAAGAAGAAATCCACAGAATATACGAAGGAACTTCAACTGTTATTACAAATTCTTTTTATTGTTACACCAATTGCATGTAAGTATGTACATATAATTCAGAATAAAAGCTTAACGGATTCCATTGAAAACAAAAAAATATCGACTGTGTTTATCATTCTTTCAGTTGGTAACTTTTCAATGGAGTATCCCATATTCTTATCTGTAAGTATACTTTTCACTAAGTAGAATCCATCTACATATACTGGAGACTGTCAGCGGAAAACCATAAAAGACGACAGGATGTCTGTTGTGTATCGGCATAATACAAGCGAATCTCTTTCATGTTTTTCTGTAGTATTCGGGTCAGGAAGCGAAACAACAACCTGGTCGGTACTCATCATGGTTTCATTGATACCAGTACATCTTGAATAAAACCACTGTGGATGCTGGACGTTTTCACCGTAATCCTTAGTAAATTGTACCTGAAACTACTATTCAATGATCATTAACGTAATTGTATTGCTTTTAGGTGAAAAACCATTGCAGAAGGACTGAAAATAATGAGACAACTTTGGTAAAGTTTGCAGGAATTTGATGGGTGACGCTTGAAAAGACTAGTATATTACTTTGTGGAACTTTATTCTGCAGTTCGATGGAATACAACTGGCCACCACAAGAATGTAATTGCCGCAGACTAAACCTTTGGTACCTCCTGCGGCAAACGACGGACGATATACTCGGCGCATTGCATGGGACACAGGTTTCCACATTAAATTGAAGGAATACTCATGCAATTTAATTATTGCTTTACAATAAAGTGCAAAAGAAAATCCGTGTACTTAGTATGTGACTTGTATTAGAAATTGTTTTCTCATAGCTTACAACTAGCGGGCGGACATTTAGCTAACAGAACACGAAGAATGTGGGGAGTAGCACGTAGCGAGAGCTTAAGAATATATTTTCCTGTTAAGGAGCCACACTTGGTTGCGAGATAAGAGGCGCGACAGTACTTTACTCCTCCTATCAGCATTGTTCTGATAATTGATGCACGAATTGCATGAGAAGCATTTTCATTGAGATGGGTTACAGTTTAGGGTCTGGAATTCGACTTAAAGGATACGCGGACTATGAGGAGTAGAAATAAGATGAAATTATAAGAATGTGTCGTTCTGTAGAAGTATCGCACGGGTTTGTGGAATGCAAAGTGCGGCTGTATTCTAGTCTTATCAGCATTGTGCTTCGATGAGATACATGTATGAATTGTAGGAGAAGCGTTTTCATTGAGATGGGTTACAGTTTAGGGTCTGGAATTCGACTTAAAGGATACGCGGACTATGAGGAGTAGAAATAAGATGAAATTATAAGAATGTGTCGTTCTGTAGAAGTATCGCACGGGTTTGTGGAATGCAAAGTGCGGCTGTATTCTAGTCTAATCAGCAGTATGAATTGTAGGAGAAGCATTTTTATTGAGATGGGTTACAGTTTAGGGTCTGGAATTCGACTAATAGGATGCGAGGACTATGAGGAGTAGAAATAAGATGAAATTATAAGAATGTGTCGTTCTGTAGAAGTATCGCAAGGGTTTGTGGAATGCAAAGTGCGGCTGTATTCTAGTCTTATCAGCATTGTGCTTCGATGAGATACATGTATGAATTGTAGGAGAAGCGTTTTCATTGAGATGGGTTACAGTTTAGGGTCTGGAATTCGACTAATAGGATGCGAGGACTATGAGGAGTAGAAATAAGATGAAATTATAAGAATGTGTCGTTCTGTAGAAGTATCGCACGGGTTTGTGGAATGCAAAGTGCGGCTGTATTCTAGTCTTATCAGCATTGTGCTTCGATGAGATACATGTATGAATTGTAGGAGAAGCGTTTTCATTGAGATGGGTTACAGTTTAGGGTCTGGAATTCGACTTAAAGGATACGCGGACTATGAGGAGTAGAAATAAGATGAAATTATAAGAACGTGTCGTTCTGTATAAGTATCGCAAGGGTTTGTGGAATGCAAAGTGCGGCTGTATTCTAGTCTAATCAGCAGTATGAATTGTAGGAGAAGCATTTTTATTGAGATGGGTTACAGTTTAGGGTCTGGAATTCGACTAATAGGATGCGAGGACTATGAGGAGTAGAAATAAGATGAAATTATAAGAATGTGTCGTTCTGTAGAAGTATCGCACGGGTTTGTGGAATGCAAAGTGCGGCTGTATTCTAGTCTTATCAGCATTGTGCTTCGATGAGATACATGTATGAATTGTAGGAGAAGCGTTTTCATTGAGATGGGTTACAGTTTAGGGTCTGGAATTCGACTTAAAGGATACGCGGACTATGAGGAGTAGAAATAAGATGAAATTATAAGAATGTGTCGTTCTGTAGAAGTATCGCACGGGTTTGTGGAATGCAAAGTGCGGCTGTATTCTAGTCTTATCAGCATTGTGTTTCGATGAGATACATGTATGAATTGTAGGAGAAGCGTTTTCATTGAGATGGGTCACAGTTTAGGGTCTGGAATTCGACTAATAGGATGCGAGGACTATGAGGAGTAGAAATAAGATGAAATTATAAGAATGTGTCGTTCTGTAGAAGTATCGCACGGGTTTGTGGAATCCAAAGCGCGGCTGTATTTTATTCTAATCAGCATTGTGTTTCGATTCATTCGCAACCAACTCTTTTCCAATACCTTGGCTCAGTATTGGAGATCCCTATAGACCTGTGATTCAAATATGTATGTCTAATTGTTCGACCTGACTGTGACTGGTAGACGCCGCCGTGGATTCTAGGGAATTCTTTAATCAAGAGTAAGTGCTTCAGTGAGAATACAATAGTCTCCTCTTTCTCGTTCACTACTACCAATAACCTTCCAAAGAGGTTGCCAAATCTCTAGCCGAGTTACTAGGCACCCAGCAGCCACCAACGTGAAGGTGTAGAGTAGGAGTTGATAGTGAGTGGCTAACATGAGAACGTTTGTGCTCTCATTCATATGTATATTCGCATCACTACCTTTAGCCCACCTACTGTAATCTTAGACTCTGTTTAGCGATATTATTACACTGCTTCCAAACATCCCTTCAACTCTTTTTAACGTCGCTAGCGCCATGAGCCTGTCAATCGCCAAAGCACTCCTCCCCAAGTGACAGCTATAATAATATTTGTATTTTTATTTTTTTGAATTTGCAGAACTCATTTTCTTAGGTCTTCCTTTATTTTTGATATGTTTCAAATACGCCAGGAAATGGATGAGATGAACTGGATGCTGCTGTTGGAGAGCTATTGAAATTTTGGTCTTGCTGCTGTGAGCTGCTCCATGGAGTTGTGATGGCTGTTTTATTAGCTTCAATCATCTCTGGGAAATTTCCGTGAAAAGCTGGTTTTTGTTGCTCAGTTGATATAGTTGTCGGTGCTCTTGAATACATAGTCTGAAATTCTTTCCAGAACCGCGTATGGACCATCGTATGGCTGCTCACAAGGTCTCTGAACTGCATCAATCCTGACAAAGACGTGCGTACAGCTGTAGAGCGTTTTGTGGACAAATGCTCTTGTGATGTTCATGTGTTGCATGTGTTCTCGGAACAAAGATCTGGGACTCCTACGAAACTTCTTCGTGCGTTAATAATTCACCAGGCAATCTTAGCGTCATTCCGAGAAACGAGTTCTGCAGCGGATGATCTTATATCCTCCTTGATACTGGTGCGTAACCCTAATAAAACTGTTGGGAGAACACTGACTCAGTCTGTTGCTTCATAACACTTTATGGATGATTTTTATGCAGTTGTCCTAATACGCGTGCTTCCGATAAGTTTTGTTAGTACCCCAAACAAAGTGGATTCGAATTGGGTTCCTCTGTCGGTGGTTATAGCTTTGGGGGCCTCAATTCTACACACCCAGTCCTTAGAGAAGGTCTTGACAATCGTTTGCGTCATGATGTCTTTGAGGGGTATTGCTTCTGGACATCTCGTGAAGCGGTCGATCATCGTCAAGAGAATTCGATATACATTTACCAGTGGCATAACGACGATACCGATGTGAATATGCTGGAATCTGCCACTGGGAATTGGAATATGTTGCGGAATATTCTTGACGTGTCTGCTTACCTTGCTATGTTGACATTGGATGCATGAGCTAGCCAAAGAGAGTATATCCTTACATATGTTTGGCCACACGAAGTTTTTACAAATTTGTTGTTTGGTAGCTCTACCACCGGGATAGAGTTATTGGCACATATGGACGGATGTCGGTGCCTCCAAGGTCGCAAAACTGCCACGAACACTTAAATCTGTGATGTTGTCGCTTAGCATCTTGTGACAGAATCCGATGGTCAAGTCGAAATGATGAATAAAGTCCGCTCCTAAGATGGGTTGCTTAACGTCGGCAATGATGAGCCAACCCAACGAAGTCTCAGATCAAGTACCATACCATTTGGCAGCGTAAAGTTGGCGTGAAAGAGGTGTTTTCTTGTTGGCGTACTTCTTTGGAAGTACGGAAATAGAAATGTCTGCGCCGGTATCAATCAAGTAAGATATTCCGCTGATTTGGCTTGATTTGTTCATGATAGTTCTCGTTTCTGTTGTCCCTTTGGGTTAATGGTGGAATAGTGGTGAACATATATTTTCCATTCGTCTACTCTTATATTTTCCCAATAGGTGTTGATCACGTTGAGAAAATATTTCCTAGTTGGAGGAATAGAAAGTATGTTCAATTGTTCTGAGACTGTTCTGGTAGCACTGCGTGCTAACTGGTTCCCCTTGATCCCTGAGTGCCCTGGTACCCATAGTAGCACAATTTTTTGTCAGTTCATTAGAACGTTGTTACGGATTTTAGTTATGGTTGAGGAGGAATTATGGATTCTGTTGATTGCCTTGAGTGTAGAAAGGCTATAGGCATTGTGTTTGCTACCTCTGTCGCTTTCAGGATTGCGTTAGCCTCAGTGGAATAAATTGAAAAGTAGTTTGGTAGTCTTGCACTGTATAGAATGTCACCAGCTTCCGATACGGTTGCGAGTCCAGTACCAGTATCGGATTTGGATCCATCTGTGTAGAAGAACTCGCAAGAATCCTTTCTGTATTCGTCAGTTATTTCACAGAACATTTGTGTGTAGTGTTCCTTAGGTGTGGTATTCTTATTGAATGTTGTTTGGAAACTCCCATGGGGGTATGTTACCAGGAGTGAGTGTACTGATTGTTGGAGTAATACCAATTTTACTGGCACCCTTTAGAGCGATATAGATGGCAGAGGGGAATTTCGGTGTTTTTTTACGGTGTAAGATTTTTTTGGCATCTTTGATTGGAGATCTGTGCGACTTACATATCTTTGGTGCGAGTCGTGCCGTTAAAAGATATCTGCGGTGATCTATGGATGGGAGTCCTGCTTCAGTGAGGATTTTCCTTGTTGGAGTGGTTGTAAATGCTTTCAAGTTGGTCCTAATTGCAGAGTGGTAGGTTGGTTTGATGAAGTTGAGGGTAGATTTAGCGTAAACTGCCAACCCATAGTCAATTGTGGATAACATAATGCTGCGAGTTATAAGAATAAGTGTATTAAGGTGTATAAAACCAATGATTTAGTTCGGCTAAAATGGTACGGAAGAAGAAGTTGCATTTAGATAATAAAATCAAATCGTCCGCGTATAGGCAATGGTCTATTTTTTTGTATTTGGCTATGATTTCACTTACTTATGTCGTTGTAGGCGATTATGAATTAGGTAACTGAAAGGGTTGAACCTTGCGGAATCCCGTATAAGTACATACTTTAATAAAAGTTGTTTGCTTTTACTCTGAGTTGCCTATTTGAAAGAAACGATTTAATGTATGAAAGCATTTAAGGGCCAATCTTCCATTGTGTGAGCTTTTTTACGATTACATGGATGCCGATTCTACCAAATGCCTTTTCAAAATCAAGGGACAGTACGAAGACATGATTTTTGCATGACAACGCAGAGCTAATATACTCGTCGATGTGTAATAGTGATAGTCAGTGGTACTGCGTCCATGTTTAAATGCGACTTGCTTTAGACTTAGATAATTATTTTGTTCAATAAACCAGAGAAGTCGTTTAGAGATAATTTTCTCTAAAAGTTTGCTAGTACAAGGAAGCATGGAGATTGATCTGTATCCTGTAGGATGAGTAAATTTTTTAGCAGATTTAAGGATTGGTATTGTACTGGCCACTTTCCACATCTGTGGTATAGTACCTTTATCGAAGATGCAGTTGTATGAGAGCAATATTCTCTCTTTGAGTAAATATGGTCATACCCTGGTGTTTTACCTATCAGAGTGGCTAAGCAGCTTTCTACTTCAATCAAGCTAATCTGTTTCTCTTTGGGTTTTGCAGATATACTGAGGTTTTCTACTTAGTGATGGCTATTGATAGCTAGAACTTTGCCTGATGGGCTTTTAATATCCGCGATTTTTTCGCTATTTCACTGTTCCAGCGGAAAAGGGCATTTGCTCAACGATAATTAAACAAATGTTAGTATTGTTGGGATGTTGTTTGAAAATTTTCCAAAGATTTTGTTAGTTGTTGCGCAGAATGGATAACTCAGAAGACCACCCCATGGGGTTATCTTCTTATGGAGGATAATTTTAGATTGAGAAATTGCTACGTTAGTTGCGTAAGGTTTGGGTGATTGAGGTAGCTTCTTTGTTTATGTTGGAAGAAAGACTGTAATTGTCTAAAGTATTGTACTTTGGTATAATTCCCAGTTGGGACGGTCAGTTTGAAACTTCTATGTGGATTTTTTTTTTAAACAAACGTCCAAGATCTATTTTTATCAGATGGTCGCTGCCGTGTAAATCGTCTAAAATTTCCCAGGAAGTTTTAGGAATCAATTCAGGGTAAAGTAGCTGATAAGTCGGCATGTGTCCATGTCTTATGTGTCGAGAAATGTGTTGGACTTCCGTCATTTAAAACGGAAAGGTTGGCACTTAGAAGAACATTTTCCAATTCCGTACTTCTAGAGTTGGTTACAGGTGAACCCCATCCAGCAATTGATATCACCAGTTAACAGAATCGGTGTATGGATATTATTAAGAATGTTTGACGAATCACTAGAGGTGAATGCTTGAGTGGGGGAGATGTATAATGAGATCACAGTAATTTTAATATTGAGGTTGATTTCTATTGCAACTGTGGATTATATGTTTGAGTGAATAGATACATGTGTGTGTGGGATAGAATTGTGTATCGATAAAGCTGTACCTTGTTTCGCGTAAGTGCTCGATGCAAAGTTGTGGAAATACGATGTGTATTGTTTTGGGGGGAAGGGAGAGAGGTTGGTTTGTAGATAGACTTTCTGCAGAGTTATAATAGAAGGAGTTCATAACAGTTGGTGGAATAGCCTTTCGTCTTCCATTGCAGAACTTTTAAATAGGTTTTGTAAGAGGTGAGAGCCTTCGTTCCAATATATGCTTGGTTATATTGGTGTAAGCCAGAGTTGATGTTGCGGATGACGATGGAAGGACGCATGGGATGGGACACCCTACACCTAAGTGTATTCTTATTAAAAAAAAAACAAGCTATAGATGGAATTAGCACTAGTTATGAATACATAATACAGTTGCGTGATGGAAATTTACTGATTTTGGTAAAGTCTCTTAAAATTGCTGAAATTTTCATTTTCAAGAAAAATTCTATCAAACCTCTGTCCCATCAAGGTGTCCCTTCACCCAAACCTGAATGCCTCTAAAGGTACAGTTTATGCCTTTACCTTACAAATGTATCCGAGGAAGAAATCATCAAAGAAATGAGTGCACAAGGCGTAACTGAGGTTTACAAGTTCATGACAAAAAATTAAGGCATCTCAACTCCTACAGGTCTCATTCTCTTTACCTAGCACCGCTAGTATCGGTTAATATAATTGCAAGATCGTTAGATATTTCCCCAATCCCACGCGGTGTCAAATCTTAGGTCACACGGCCAAGAGATGCAAAACCCCTTCATCCTGCGTAAACTGCAACATGTTACCTGCAGACCCCCATGCACGCGCACCTATTGTGCGAACTGCTCTGAAGATCACACCGCATTTTCCCAAAGAAATACAAACAAGCATACGTATAAGGAATTGAATCTTGAACTCTCCTCCACGCAAACATATGCAAATATTGCAAATAATGCTCTCCAAGCCAAAACCACCTCAACAATCAAAAAAACGCCCTCAACACATTCTACAATTCAAGTTCAAAGTGAACAGCCAAGCTATACAGAAAAACAATCCACATCAACCAACAACAATAAGGACACCATCCATCCAACGAATTCCTAAACAAACTCTCAGGCACATCAAAAATCAACTGTCCAACAGAAACGAGAACAAATCAAGCCAAATCAGCGGAATATCTTACTTGATACTTTCAAAAACGTACGCCAATAAGACACCTCTTTCATGCCAACATTACTCTGCCAACGGTGCTGTTGTATCTACTTACGATACCAAAACTATGTACTTGATGTGGGACTTCGGTGAGAATTTCGTTGGCTTGGCTCACCATTGGTTAAACAACCCATCTTAGGAGCTGACTTTATTCATCACTTCGACTTGACCATCTGGTTACAAGATGCTTAGCGACAACATTACAGATTTAGGTGTTCGTGGCAGCATGGTCGGCAGTTCACAGCCAACATTGCGAACAATCGACGAAACAAACCGTTTTGCTGACATACTAAGGAACTTCGTGGACATCACGCTCGACAAGAACACTACGTCCAGCATCATGTAGTTGTCAGGGGACATCCAGTTGCGGAACGAGCCCGTCAGCGAAAAAAAACGAAAAAGCATGACGCTACCAGGGATCTGCCAGCCATCCAAAGCGAGTGGGCATCTCCTCTTCAAATAATGCAGAAGAGATCCGGATGCTGGAGGGCCTGTGGTGACCTGAAGAGAACATACCTCCAGATACCACTAGCTCCAAAGGATAGACCAAAGACGGCTATTATACACCTTTCAGCCTTTTTCAGTTTAACGTGATGACTTTCGGATTATGCAACGCCACCGCATCGTTTGCAACGCTTCATGGACATAGTTCTGTTTTTGTTATATTGATGATATTCTCATCGCGTCAACCAACGAAGAAATTCGAATTTTTATCGAAGCTGTATGCCACGCGCTTCAACAACACAAGGTCCAAGTGAAGCTAAGAAAGGCGATCAACAACACATCCAATGGACACCTCAAGCGGACGAGTCATTCGAAATATGTAAAGCCAAATTGAGGGATGCCGTACAACTAGCCCATCCACATCCAGATGTTCCCTTAGTGCTACGATGTGACGCGTCAGACATTGCTATTGGAGCTGCACTCGACCAACGCATCAGTGATCAACTTTAACCAATTGGTTTCTTCTCAAAGAAACTAAATCCGAGATAAGCCAGATACAAGGTGCACGACCGGGAGCTCTTAGCCATCTATAGAGCAGTAAAACATTCCCGACATCCCAACGAAGGCTGAGAACTCATCATCGTCACCGACCATAAGCCGTTGGTGTATGCATTCGACCAGAAATCCGATCACGGCAACTCGAAGAAATTGGCAGCTTTTCAAGAAGAATCGAATTTGTTTCGGGTGTTGACAATGTTGTAGCCGACGCTTGTTCCCGTATAGACACCGTCAATATGCCCGTCATGTTCAGCACTAGCCGCAGATTTAGCCGCAGAAGGATGATGACGAGCTAGAACTTGAGAAGTCTTCACTTAAGCTACGAGGACTGCGCATCGATAACGATAATACTGACCTAACCGTTTTGCGATCTTGGAGGCACCGACATCCGTCCATATGTGCCAATAACTCTATCCCGGTGGTAGAGCTACCAAACAACAAATTTGTAAAAACTTCGTGTGGCCAAACATATGTAAGGATATACTCTCTTTGGCTAGCTCATGCATCCAATGTCAACATAGCAAGGTAAGCAGACACGTCAAGAATATTCCGCAACATATTCCAATTCCCAGTGGCAGATTCCAGCATGTTCACATCGGTATCGTCGTTATGCCACTGGTAAATGTATATCGAATTCTCTTGACGATGATCGAGCGCTTCACGAGATGTCCAGAAGCAATACCCCTCAAAGACATCATGACGCAAACGATTGTCAAGACCTTCTCTAAGGACTGGGTGTGTAGAATTGTGGCCCCCAAAGCAATAACCACCGACAGAGGAACCCAATTCGAATCCACTTTGTTTGGGGTACTAACAAAACTTATCGGAAGCACGCGTATTAGGACAACTGCATAAAAATCATCCATAAAGTGTCATGAAGCAACAGACTGAGTCAGTGTTCTCCCAACAGTTTTATTAGGGTTACGCACCAGTACCAATGAGGATATAAGATCATCCGCTGCAGAGCTCGTTTCTCGGAATGACGCTAAGATTGCCTGGTGAATTATTAACGCACGAAGAAGTTTCGTAGGAGCCCCAGATCTTTGTTCCGAGAACACATGCAACACATGAACATCACAAGAGCATTTGTCCACAAAACGCTCTACAGCTGCACGCACTTCTTCGTCAGGATTGATGCAGTTCAGAGACCTTGTGAGCGGCCATACGATGGTCCATGTGATACGCGGTTCTGGAAAGAATTTCAGACTATGTATTCAAGAGCACCGACAACTATATCAACTGAGCAACTAAAACCAGCTTTCCACGGAAATTTCCCAGAGATGATTGAAGCTAATACAACAGCCATCACAACTCCATGGAGCAGCTCACAGCAGCAAGAACAAAATTTCAATAGCTCTCCAACAGCAGCATCCAGTTCATCTCATCCATTTTCTGGCGTGTTTGAAACATATCAAAAATAAAGGAAGACCTAAGAAAATGAGTTCTGCAAATTCAAAAAAATAAAAATACAAATATTATTACAGCTGTCACTTGGGGAGGAGTGCTTTGGCGATTGACAGGCTCATGGCGCTAGCGACGTTAAAAAGAGTTGAAGGGATGTTTGGAAGCAGTGTAATAATATCGCTAAACAGAGTCTAAGATTACAGTAGGTGGGCTAAAGGTAGTGATGCGAATATACATATGAATGAGAGCACAAACGTTCTCATGTTAGCCACTCACTATCAACTCCTACTCTACACCTTCACGTTGGTGGCTGCTGGGTGCCTAGTACCTCGGTTAGAGATTTGGCACCCTCTTTGGAAGGTTATTGGTAGTAGTGAACGAGAAAGAGGGGAGGAGTGTATTCTCACTAAAGCACTTACTCTTGATCCAAGAATTCCCTAGAATCCACGGTGGCGTCTACCAGAGTTGGTGGCGGGTGAATCCTTAATGGCCAAACGGAATAGCTCTTATCTAATCCGGCCACCTGTATAATTCATGCATGTATCTCATCGAAACACAATCCTGATAAGACTAGAATACAGCCGCACTTTGCATTCCACAAACCCGTGCGATACTTCTACAGAACGACACATTCTTATAATTTCATCTTATTTCTACTCCTCATAGTCCTCGTATCCTTTAAGTCCAATTCCAGACCCTAAACTGTAACCCATCTCAATGAAAACGCTTCTCCTACAATTCATACTGCTGATTAGACTAGAATACAGCCGCACTTTGCATTCCACAAACCCTTGCGATACTTATACAGAACGACACGTTCTTATAATTTCATCTTATTTCTACTCCTCATAGTCCTCGTATCCTATTAGTCGAATTCCAGACCCTAAACTGTAACCCATCTCAATGAAAATGCTTCTCCTACAATTCATACTGCTGATTATACTAGAATACAGCCGCACTTTGCATTCTACAAACCCGTGCGATACTTCTACAGAACGACACATTCTTATAATTTCATCTTATTTCTACTCCTCATAGTCCTCGTATCCTTTAAGTCCAATTCCAGACCCTAAAATGTAACCCATCTCTATGAAAACGCTTCTCCTACAATTCATACTGCTGATTAGACTAGAATACAGCCGCACTTTGCATTCCACAAACCCGTGCGATACTTCTACAGCACGACACATTCTTCTAATTTCATCTTATTTCTACTCCTCATAGTCCTCGTATCCTATTAGTCGAATTCCAGACCCTAAAGTGTAACCCATCTCAATGAAAATGCTTCTCCTACAATTCATACAGCTGATTAGACTAGAATACAGCCGCACTTTGCATTCCACAAACCCGTGCGATACTTCTACAGCACGACACATTCTTATAATTTCATCTTATTTCTACTCCTCATAGTCCTCGTATCCTATTAGTCGAATTCCAGACCCTAAAGTGTAACCCATCTCAATGAAAATGCTTCTCCTACAATTCATACTGCTGATTATACTAGAATACAGCCGCACTTTGCATTCCACAAACCCTTGCGATACTTATACAGAACGACACGTTCTTATAATTTCATCTTATTTCTACTCCTCATAGTCCCCGTATCCTATTAATGGAATTCCAGACCCTAAACTGTAACCCATCTCAATGAAAATGCTTCTCATGCAATTCGTGCATCAATTATCAGAACAATGCTGATAGGAGGAGTAAAGTACTGTCGCGCCTCTTATCTCGCAACCAAGTGTGGCTCCTTAACAGGAAAATATATTCTTAAGCTCTCGCTACGTGCCACTCCCCACATTCTTCGTATTCTGTTAGCTAAATGTCCGCCCGTTAGTTGTAAGCTATGAGAAAACAATTTCTAATACAAGTCACATACTAAGTACACGGATTTTCTTTTGCACTTTATTGTAAAGCAATAATTAAATTACATGAGTATTCCTTCAATTTAATGTGGAAACCCGTGTCCCATGCAATGTGGCGAGTATATCGTCCGTCATTTGCCGTAGGAGCCACCAAAGGTTTAGTCTGCGGCAATTACATTCTTGTGGTGGCCAGTTGTATTCCATCGAACTGCAGAATAAAGTTTCACAAAGTAATATACTAGTCTTTTCAAGCGTCATCCATCAAGTTCCTGCCAATTTTACCAAAGTCGTCACATTATTTGCAGTCCATCTGCAATGGTTTTTCACCTAAAAGCAATACAATTACGTTAATGATCACTGAATAGTAGTTTCAGGTACAATTTACTAAGGATTACGGCCAAAACGTCCAGCATCCACAGTGGTTTTATTCAAGATGTACTGGTATCAATGAAACCATGATGAGTACCGACCAGGTTGTTGTTTCGCTTCTTGACCCGAATACTACAGAAAAACATGAAAGAGATTCGCTTGTATTATGCCGATACACAACAGACATCCTGTCGTCTTTTATGGTTTTCCGCTGACAGTCTCCAGTATATGTAGATGGATTCTACTTAGTGAAAAGTATACTTACAGATAAGAATATGGGATACTCCATTGAAAAGTTACCAACTGAAAGAATGATAAACACAGTCGATATTTTTTTGTTTTCAATGGAATCCGTTAAGCTTTTATTCTGAATTATATGTACATACTTACATGCAATTGGTGTAACAATAAAAAGAATTTGTAATAACAGTTGAAGTTCCTTCGTATATTCTGTGGATTTCTTCTTCCAGATTGTATTCCTTCAGCGCTTAGAAGTGCAAGTTTGGTCGCATTTCCACACCACCTATGAGGTATGCATTTTGGTGCGTTAACTGATTTTTTGATTGCGCCTATTGCACCAGACTAGAAAAATTAAGATATTAATACATTTGTAATTATAAGAGTAAGCATCTTGTTCCTGAAATTGGGTTCGTGAATGTCCCTGTCAACAAATTTCAGTGCGAAATGAATTCGTTCGTCCTCATACTGTGGTTCTTCCTTCAGTCGACGTTCCTTCAAATCTAGAAAAAAAAGTTTATTGTCATAATATTATAGTAATTCACATTAATCTTAATTTTTCGAACTGTGTACCTCCCGATTAGGAAAAGCATATAAATGCAATAAATTAATTGAACATTCCATTTGTTTACATTCTTCACTCTTCAACAATTTTGCTTTTTCGATTGTCGCCAAACAAAATTCAAACAAGTGGCTGTCAAAAATGTGACAGTGGCGAGGTGGATTACTTTTGTTCTGACATTTGTTTACTTTTTAGCAAAAAAGTGTGTGAATATATGTTCGTTTCTACACAACTTTTTATATTAATGCCAATTGATTCTCCCTGTTGCACTGATTTCAAAAGTGTAACTGTATTTTGTTGCATTTGTTATGTTTAAAAGTTATAGCACTCTGAAATGTTCGCTTTGGCACATCGAATGAAGTAAACAAAGGTGGTGGGTCAGGATGGATGTGTTTGGAAATACGCTGGTGAGTTAAGGCTGTTAAAAGATTATTCTTTTATTACCGGCGGTCTCCACGAGTAGTAAATAGTATTCTATGAAAAATGGCTTTCTAGGTACGGCTCAGTTTATAGCTTGCTATAGATAGTATTCTATGGGCTGTCATTTTTTGTTTCATGTTTGTTTTGTTCGCGATAGCTGCGTGGAGAATGGATGAAATTATTAAATTTACATCAACTTCAATTCAAATTGTTTACTTCCTTCTCCAGTGATCAAAGCTATTGGTTTATAAACTCTTAACCTCATTTATCTACAAAATACAGTAAACAATAGGGAGGCGTACGAAACACCCAAAACAGCAAAAATATCCAAAAATTTAAAGACAAAATATTTTTGGACAAAATCTCCAACGAAACAAAATTTTGTGCAAAAATCTCCACGAAATCTCACCATATTCCACTGTTTATGGATATAAGTGACATAAAGCCAAATCGATAGGGGATTTTAGTCCCGGGGATTCTCTCTTTGGGGATTTTGTGGCTGGGGGTTTGAATTTGGAAATTCTGGGTTTGGGGATTTCTTCTTGGGGCTTATGTCTTGGAGATACCTGCCTCCAACCCTAAAGAATAGTGTCTTCTATACAAATATCAGAAAATATTTGCATGAACATAATTGCAAGAATAAATTCATATGTAGTAACCACTTATTTCCAATTTGATAATTATTTTTATAACACACATTTTATTTCTTAAAAAAAGAATAATCTTTTAACAGCCTTAACTCACCAGCGTATTTCCAAACACATCCGTGCTGACCCACCACCTTTGTTTACTTCATTCGATGTGCCAAAGCGAACATTTCAGAGTGCTATAACTTTTAAACATAACAAATGCAACAAAATACAGTTACACTTTTGAAATCAGTGCAACAGGGAGAATCAATTGGCATTAATATAAAAAGTTGTGTAGAAACGAACATATATTCACACACTTTTTTGCTAAAAAGTAAACAAATGTCAGAACAAAAGTAATCCACCTCGCCACTGTCACATTTTTGACAGCCACTTGTTTGAATTTTGTTTGGCGACAATCGAAAAAGCAAAATTGTTGAAGAGTGAAGAATGTAAACAAATGGAATGTTCAATTAATTTATTGCATTTATATGCTTTTCCTAATCGGGAGGTACACAGTTCGAAAAATTAAGATTAATGTGAATTACTATAATATTATGACAATAAACTTTTTTTTCTAGATTTGAAGGAACGTCGACTGAAGGAAGAACCACAGTATGAGGACGAACGAATTCATTTCGCACTGAAATTTGTTGACAGGGACATTCACGAACCCAATTTCAGGAACAAGATGCTTACTCTTATAATTACAAATGTATTAATATCTTAATTTTTCTAGTCTGGTGCAATAGGCGCAATCAAAAAATCAGTTAACGCACCAAAATGCATACCTCATAGGTGGTGTGGAAATGCGACCAAACTTGCACTTCTAAGCGCTGAAGGAATACAATCTGGAAGAAGAAATCCACAGAATATACGAAGGAACTTCAACTGTTATTACAAATTCTTTTTATTGTTACACCAATTGCATGTAAGTATGTACATATAATTCAGAATAAAAGCTTAACGGATTCCATTGAAAACAAAAAAATATCGACTGTGTTTATCATTCTTTCAGTTGGTAACTTTTCAATGGAGTATCCCATATTCTTATCTGTAAGTATACTTTTCACTAAGTAGAATCCATCTACATATACTGGAGACTGTCAGCGGAAAACCATAAAAGACGACAGGATGTCTGTTGTGTATCGGCATAATACAAGCGAATCTCTTTCATGTTTTTCTGTAGTATTCGGGTCAGGAAGCGAAACAACAACCTGGTCGGTACTCATCATGGTTTCATTGATACCAGTACATCTTGAATAAAACCACTGTGGATGCTGGACGTTTTCACCGTAATCCTTAGTAAATTGTACCTGAAACTACTATTCAGTGATCATTAACGTAATTGTATTGCTTTTAGGTGAAAAACCATTGCAGATGGACTGCAAATAATGTGACGACTTTGGTAAAATTGGCAGGAACTTGATGGATGACGCTTGAAAAGACTAGTATATTACTTTGTGAAACTTTATTCTGCAGTTCGATGGAATACAACTGGCCACCACAAGAATGTAATTGCCGCAGACTAAACCTTTGGTGGCTCCTACGGCAAATGACGGACGATATACTCGCCACATTGCATGGGACACGGGTTTCCACATTAAATTGAAGGAATACTCATGTAATTTAATTATTGCTTTGCAATAAAGTGCAAAAGAAAATCCGTGTACTTAGTATGTGACTTGTATTAGAAATTGTTTTCTCATAGCTTACAACTAACGGGCGGACATTTAGCTAACAGAATACGAAGAATGTGGGGAGTAGCACGTAGCGAGAGCTTAAGAATATATTTTCCTGTTAAGGAGCCACACTTGGTTGCGAGATAAGAGGCGCGACAGTACTTTACTCCTCCTATCAGCATTGTTCTGATAATTGATGCACGAATTGCATGAGAAGCATTTTCATTGAGATGGGTTACAGTTTAGGGTCTGGAATTCCATTAATAGGATGCGAGGACTATGAGGAGTAGAAATAAGATGAAATTATAAGAATGTGTCGTTCTGTAGAAGTATCGCACGGGCTTGTGGAATGCAAAGTGCGGCTGTATTCTAGTCTAATCAGCAGTATGAATTGTAGGAGAAGCGTTTTCATTGAGATGGGTTACAGTTTAGGGTCTGGAATTCGACTTAAAGGATACGAGGACTATGAGGAGTAGAAATAAGATGAAATTATAAGAATGTGTCGTTCTGTAGAAGTATCGCACGGGCTTGTGGAATGCAAAGTGCGGCTGTATTCTAGTCTTATCAGGATTGTGTTTCGATGAGATACATGCATGAATTATACAGGTGGCCGGATTAGATAAGAGCTATTCCGTTTGGCCATTAAGGATTCACCCGCCACCAACTCTGGTAGACGCCACCGTGGATTCTAGGGAATTCTTGGATCAAGAGTAAGTGCTTTAGTGAGAATACACTCCTCCCCTCTTTCTCGTTCACTACTACCAATAACCTTCCAAAGAGGGTGCCAAATCTCTAACCGAGGTACTAGGCACCCAGCAGCCACCAACGTGAAGGTGTAGAGTAGGAGTTGATAGTGAGTGGCTAACATGAGAACGTTTGTGCTCTCATTCATATGTATATTCGCATCACTACCTTTAGCCCACCTACTGTAATCTTAGACTCTGTTTAGCGATATTATTACACTGCTTCCAAACATCCCTTCAACTCTTTTTAACGTCGCTAGCGCCATGAGCCTGTCAATCGCCAAAGCACTCCTCCCCAAGTGACAGCTGTAATAATATTTGTATTTTTATTTTTTTGAATTTGCAGAACTCATTTTCTTAGGTCTTCCTTTATTTTTGATATGTTTCAAATACGCCGGGAAATGGATGAGATGAACTGGATGCTGCTGTTGGAGAGCTATTGAAATTTTGTTCTTGCTGCTGTGAGCTGCTCCATGGAGTTGTGATGGCTGTTGTATTAGCTTCAATCATCTCTGGGAAATTTCCGTGAAAAGCTGGTTTTAGTTGCTCAGTTGATATAGTTGTCGGTGCTCTTGAATACATAGTCTGAAATTCTTTCCAGAACCGCGTATCACATGGACCATCGTATGGCTGCTCACAAGGTCTCTGAACTGCATCAATCCTGACGAAGAAGTGCGTGCAGCTGTAGAGCGTTTTGTGGACAAATGCTCTTGTGATGTTCATGTGTTGCATGTGTTCTCGGAACAAAGATCTGGGGCTCCTACGAAACTTCTTCGTGCGTTAATAATTCACCAGGCAATCTTAGCGTCATTCCGAGAAACGAGTTCTGCAGCGGATGATCTTATATCCTCCTTGATACTGGTGCGTAACCCTAATAAAACTGTTGGGAGAACACTGACTCAGTCTGTTGCTTCATGACACTTTATGGATGATTTTTATGCAGTTGTCCTAATACGCGTGCTTCCGATAAGTTTTGTTAGTACCCCAAACAAAGTGGATTCGAATTGGGTTCCTCTGTCGGTGGTTATTGCTTTGGGGGCCTCAATTCTACACACCCAGTCCTTAGAGAAGGTCTTGACAATCGTTTGCGTCATGATGTCTTTGAGGGGTATTGCTTCTGGACATCTCGTGAAGCGGTCGATCATCGTCAAGAGAATTCGATATACATTTACCAGTGGCATAACGACGATACCGATGTGAATATGCTGGAATCTGCCACTGGGAATTGGAATATGTTGCGGAATATTCTTGACGTGTCTGCTTACCTTGCTATGTTGACATTGGATGCATGAGCTAGCCAAAGAGAGTATATCCTTACATATGTTTGGCCACACGAAGTTTTTACAAATTTGTTGTTTGGTAGCTCTACCACCGGGATAGAGTTATTGGCACATATGGACGGATGTCGGTGCCTCCAAGGTCGCAAAACGGTTAGGTCAGTATCATCGGTGCGCAGTCCTCGTAGCTTAAGTGAAGACTTCTCAAGTTTTAGCTCGTCATCATGCTTCTGCATCTCGGCTAAATTCGATTTTTGTTGAAAAGCGGCCAATTTCTTCGATTTCTGGTCGAATGCATACACCAACGGCTTATGGTCGGTGACGATGATGAGTTCTCAGCCTTCGTTGGGATGTCGGGAATGTTTTACTGCTCTATAGATGGCTAAGAGCTCCCGGTCGTGCACCTTGTATCTGGCTTATCTCGGATTTAGTTTCTTTGAGAAGAAACCAATTGGTTAAAGTTGATCACTGATGCGTTGGTCGAGTGCAGCTCCAATAGCAATGTCTGACGCGTCACATCGTAGCACTAAGGGAACATCTGGATGTGGATGGGCTAGTTGTACGGCATCCCTCAATTTAGCTTTACATTTTTCGAATGACTCGTCCGCTTGAGGTGTCCATTGGATGTGTTGTTGATCGCCTTTCTTAGCTTCACTTGGACCTTGTGTTGTTGAAGCGCGTGGCATACAGCTTCCATAAAAATTCCACGCTCCTATGAACTTTCGCAGCTTGTCCATTGTTAGTGGGTTTGGGTAATTTGTCAACGCGTCTACTCGGTCGGTGGGAGGTTTTATATCAGTTTTGTTGACTGTGTAGCCTAAGTATCTCACTTCCGGATATCAAACCAAACTGCTGGAGTTCCTAGAGGATATCCGCGATGAGGATATCATCAATATAACAAACACAGAACTCGAGTCCTCTTAGCACTGTGTCCATGAATCGTTGCACCGTATGGGCGGCGTTGCATAATTCGAAAGTCATCACGTTAAACTCACAGAGGCCGAAAGGTGTAATGACAGCCGTCTTTGGTATGTATATCCTCTGGAGCGAGTGGTATCTGGTGGTATGTTCTCTTTAGGTCCAGCATAGTAAAAATGGTGCAACCAGTGAGTTGACGACTGGAGGTGTGGAATGGGGTGTCTGTCCGGAACGGTGATATTTTTAAGGCGACGGTGGTCCCCACACGCCCTCCAGCATCCGGATCTCTCTTGCACTATTTAAAGAAGAGGTGCTCACACGCTTTTGGATGGCTGGCAGATTCCTAGTAGGGTCATGTTTTGGAATTCGTCCTTTGCCGCTTTGAGTTTTTCGCCGGCAAGCCGACGAGCTCGTTCCACAGATGTCCTCTGACAACTACATGATGCTGGACGTAGTGTTCTTGAACGGAGATATTCTTGTTAAGCGCGAAGTTCCTTACTAAGTCAGCAAAACAGTTTGTTTCGTCGATTGTTCGCAATGTTGGCTGTGAACTGCTGACCATGCTGCCACGAACACTTAAATCTGTGATGTTGTCGCTTAGCATCTTGTGACAGAATCCGATGGTCAAGTCGAAATGATGAATAAAGTCCGCTCCTAAGATGGGTTGCTTAACGTCGGCAATGATGAGCCAACCCAACGAAGTCTCAGATCAAGTACCATACCATTTGGCAGCGTAAAGTTGGCGTGAAAGAGGTGTTTTCTTGTTGGCGTACTTCTTTGGAAGTACGGAAATAGAAATGTCTGCGCCGGTATCAATCAAGTAAGATATTCCGCTGATTTGGCTTGATTTGTTCATGATAGTTCTCGTTTCTGTTGTCCCTTTGGGTTAATGGTGGAATAGTGGTGAACATATATTTTCCATTCGTCTACTCTTATATTTTCCCAATAGGTGTTGATCACGTTGAGAAAATATTTCCTAGTTGGAGGAATAGAAAGTATGTTCAATTGTTCTGAGACTGTTCTGGTAGCACTGCGTGCTAACTGGTTCCCCTTGATCCCTGAGTGCCCTGGTACCCATAGTAGCACAATTTTTTGTCTGTTCATTAGAACGTTGTTACGGATTTTAGTTATGGTTGAGGAGGAATTATGGATTCTGTTGATTGCCTTGAGTGTAGAAAGGCTATAGGCATTGTGTTTGCTACCTCTGTCGCTTTCAGGATTGCGTTAGCCTCAGTGGAATAAATTGAAAAGTAGTTTGGTAGTCTTGCACTGTATAGAATGTCACCAGCTTCCGATACGGTTGCGAGTCCAGTACCAGTATCGGATTTGGATCCATCTGTGTAGAAGAACTCGCAAGAATCCTTTCTGTATTCGTCAGTTATTTCACAGAACATTTGTGTGTAGTGTTCCTTAGGTGTGGTATTCTTATTGAATGTTGGTTGGAAACTCCCATGGGGGTATGTTACCAGGAGTGAGTGTACTGATTGTTGGAGTAATACCAATTTTACTGGCACCGTGCAGAGCGATGTAGATGGCAGAGGGAATTTCGGTGTTTTTTTACGGTGTAAGATTTTTTTGGCATCTTTGATTGGAGATCTGTGCGACTTACATATCTTTGGTGCGAGTCGTGCCGTTAAAAGATATCTGCGGTGATCTATGGATGGGAGTCCTGCTTCAGTGAGGATTTTCCTTGTTGGAGTGGTTGTAAATGCTTTCAAGTTGGTCCTAATTGCAGAGTGGTAGGTTGGTTTGATGAAGTTGAGGGTAGATTTAGCGTAAACTGCCAACCCATAGTCAATTGTGGATAACATAATGCTGCGAGTTATAAGAATAAGTGTATTAAGGTGTATAAAACCAATGATTTAGTTCGGCTAAAATGGTACGGAAGAAGAAGTTGCATTTAGATAATAAAATCAAATCGTCCGCGTATAGGCAATGGTCTATTTTTTTGTATTTGGCTATGATTTCACTTACTTATGTCGTTGTAGGCGATTATGAATTAGGTAACTGAAAGGGTTGAACCTTGCGGAATCCCGTATAAGTACATACTTTAATAAAAGTTGTTTGCTTTTACTCTGAGTTGCCTATTTGAAAGAAACGATTTAATGTATGAAAGCATTTAAGGGCCAATCTTCCATTGTGTGAGCTTTTTTACGATTACATGGATGCCGATTCTACCAAATGCCTTTTCAAAATCAAGGGACAGTACGAAGACATGATTTTTGCATGACAACGCAGAGCTAATATACTCGTCGATGTGTAATAGTGATAGTCAGTGGTACTGCGTCCATGTTTAAATGCGACTTGCTTTAGACTTAGATAATTATTTTGTTCAATAAACCAGAGAAGTCGTTTAGAGATAATTTTCTCTAAAAGTTTGCTAGTACAAGGAAGCATGGAGATTGATCTGTATCCTGTAGGATGAGTAAATTTTTTAGCAGATTTAAGGATTGGTATTGTACTGGCCACTTTCCACATCTGTGGTATAGTACCTTTATCGAAGATGCAGTTGTATGAGAGCAATATTCTCTCTTTGAGTAAATATGGTCATACCCTGGTGTTTTACCTATCAGAGTGGCTAAGCAGCTTTCTACTTCAATCAAGCTAATCTGTTTCTCTTTGGGTTTTGCAGATATACTGAGGTTTTCTACTTAGTGATGGCTATTGATAGCTAGAACTTTGCCTGATGGGCTTTTAATATCCGCGATTTTTTCGCTATTTCACTGTTCCAGCGGAAAAGGGCATTTGCTCAACGATAATTAAACAAATGTTAGTATTGTTGGGATGTTGTTTGAAAATTTTCCAAAGATTTTGTTAGTTGTTGCGCAGAATGGATAACTCAGAAGACCACCCCATGGGGTTATCTTCTTATGGAGGATAATTTTAGATTGAGAAATTGCTACGTTAGTTGCGTAAGGTTTTGGTAATCGAAGTAGCTTCTTTGTTTATGTTGGAAGAAAGACTGTAATTGTCTAAAGTATTGTACTTTGGTATAATTCCCAGTTGGGACGGTCAGTTTGAAACTTCTATGTGGATTTTTTTTTTAAACAAACGTCCAAGATCTATTTTTATCAGATGGTCGCTGCCGTGTAAATCGTCTAAAATTTCCCAGGAAGTTTTAGGAATCAATTCAGGGTAAAGTAGCTGATAAGTCGGCATGTGTCCATGTCTTATGTGTCGAGAAATGTGTTGGACTTCCGTCATTTAAAACGGAAAGGTTGGCACTTAGAAGAACATTTTCCAATTCCGTACTTCTAGAGTTGGTTACAGGTGAACCCCATCCAGCAATTGATATCACCAGTTAACAGAATCGGTGTATGGATATTATTAAGAATGTTTGACGAATCACTAGAGGTGAATGCTTGAGTGGGGGAGATGTATAATGAGATCACAGTAATTTTAATATTGAGGTTGATTTCTATTGCAACTGTGGATTATATGTTTGAGTGAATAGATAAATGTGTGTGTGGGATAGAATTGTGTATCGATAAAGCTGTACCTTGTTTCGCGTAAGTGCTCGATGCAAAGTTGTGGAAATACGATGTGTATTGTTTTGGGGGGAAGGGAGAGAGGTTGGTTTGTAGATAGACTTTCTGCAGAGTTATAATAGAAGGAGTTCATAACAGTTGGTGGAATAGCCTTTCGTCTTCCATTGCAGAACTTTTAAATAGGTTTTGTAAGAGGTGAGAGCCTTCGTTCCAATATATGCTTGGTTATATTGGTGTAAGCCAGAGTTGATGTTGCGGATGACGATGGAAGGACGCATGGGATGGGACACCCTACACCTAAGTGTATTCTTATTAAAAAAAAAACAAGCTATAGATGGAATTAGCACTGGTTATGAATACATAATACAGTTGCGTGATGGAAATTTACTGATTTTGGTAAAGTCTCTTAAAATTGCTGAAATTTTCATTTTCAAGAAAAATTCTATCAAACCTCTGTCCCATCAAGGTGTCCCTTCACCCAAACCTGAATGCCTCTAAAGGTACAATTTATGCACTTACCTTCCAAATGTATCCGAGGAAGAAATCATCAAAGAAATGAGTACACAAGGCGTAACTGAGGTTTACAAGTTCATGACAAAAAATGAAGGCATCTCAACTCCTACAGGTCTCATTCTTTTTACTTTTGATTCCCCCCCCCCCCCTACACCCCTACCTAGCACCGTTAACATCGGTTAATATAATTGCAAGGTCGTTGGATATTTCCCTATCCCCATTCGGTTTCAAAACTGGCAACTCTTTGGTCACACGGCCAAGAGATGCAAAACCCCTTCATCCTGCGTAAACTGCAACATGTTACCTGCAGACCCCCATGCACGCGCACCTATTGTGCGAACTGCTCTGAAGATCACACCGCATTTTCCCAAAGAAATACAAACAAGCATACGTATAAGGAATTGAATCTTGAACTCTCCTCCACGCAAACATATGCAAATATTGCAAATAATGCTCTCCAAGCCAAAACCACCTCAACAATCAAAAAAACGCCCTCAACACATTCTACAATTCAAGTTCAAAGTGAACAGCCAAGCTATACAGAAAAACAATCCACATCAACCAACAACAATAAGGACACCATCCATCCAACGAATTCCTAAACAAACTCTCAGGCACATCAAAAATCAACTGTCCAACAGAAACGAGAACAAATCAAGCCAAATCAGCGGAATATCTTACTTGATACTTTCAAAAACGTACGCCAATAAGACACCTCTTTCATGCCAACATTACTCTGCCAACGGTGCTGTTGTATCTACTTACGATACCAAAACTATGTACTTGATGTGGGACTTCGGCGAGAATTTCGTTGACTTGGCTCACCATTGCCGACGTTAAACAACCCATCTTAGGAGCGGACTTTATTCATCACTTCGACTTGACCATCTGGTTACAAGATGCTTAGCGACAACATTACAGATTTAGGTGTTCGTGGCAGCATGGTCGGCAGTTCACAGCCAACATTGCGAACAATCGACGAAACAAACCGTTTTGCTGACATACTAAGGAACTTCGTGGACATCACGCTCGACAAGAACACTACGTCCAGCATCATGTAGTTGTCAGGGGACATCCAGTTGCGGAACGAGCCCGTCAGCGAAAAAAAACGAAAAAGCATGACACTACCAGGGATCTGCCAGCCATCCAAAGCGAGTGGGCATCTCCTCTTCAAATAATGCAAAAGAGATCCGGATGCTGGAGGGCCTGTGGTGACCTGAAGAGAACATACCTCCAGATACCACTAGCTCCAAAGGATAGACCAAAGACGGCTATTATACACCTTTCAGCCTTTTTCAGTTTAACGTGATGACTTTCGGATTATGCAACGCCACCGCATCGTTTGCAACGCTTCATGGACATAGTTCTGTTTTTGTTATATTGATGATATCCTCATCGCGTCAACCAACGAAGAAATTCGAATTTTTATCGAAGCTGTATGCCACGCGCTTCAACAACACAAGGTCCAAGTGAAGCTAAGAAAGGCGATCAACAACACATCCAATGGACACCTCAAGCGGACGAGTCATTCGAAAAATGTAAAGCTAAATTGAGGGATGCCGTACAACTAGCCCATCCACATCCAGATGTTCCCTTAGTGCTACGATGTGACGCGTCAGACATTGCTATTGGAGCTGCACTCGACCAACGCATCAGTGATCAACTTCAACCAATTGGTTTCTTCTCAAAGAAACTAAATCCGAGATAAGCCAGATACAAGGTGCACGACCGGGAGCTCTTAGCCATCTATAGAACAGTAAAACATTTCCGACATTTCATCAAAGGCCGAGAACTCATCATCGTCACCGACCATAAGCCGTTGGTGTATGCATTCGACCAGAAATCGAAGAAATTGGCCGCTTTTCAACAAAAATCGAATTTAGCCGAGATGCAGAAGCATGATGACGAGCTAAAACTTGAGAAGTCTTCACTTAAGCTACGAGGACTGCGCACCGATGATACTGACCTAACCGTTTTGCGACCTTGGAGGCACCGACATCCGTCCATATGTGCCAATAACTCTATCCCGGTGGTAGAGCTACCAAACAACAAATTTGTAAAAACTTCGTGTGGCCAAACATATGTAAGGATATACTCTCTTTGGCTAGCTCATGCATCCAATGTCAACATAGCAAGGTAAGCAGACACGTCAAGAATATTCCGCAACATATTCCAATTCCCAGTGGCAGATTCCAGCATATTCACATCGGTATCGTCGTTATGCCACTGGTAAATGTATATCGAATTCTCTTGACGATGATCGACCGCTTCACGAGATGTCCAGAAGCAATACCCCTCAAAGACATCATGACGCAAACGATTGTCAAGACCTTCTCTAAGGACTGGGTGTGTAGAATTGAGGCCCCCAAAGCAATAACCACCGACAGAGGAACCCAATTCGAATCCACTTTGTTTGGGGTACTAACAAAACTTATCGGAAGCACGCGTATTAGGACAACTGCATAAAAATCATCCATAAAGTGTCATGAAGCAACAGACTGAGTCAGTGTTCTCCCAACAGTTTTATTAGGGTTACGCACCAGTATCAAGGAGGATATAAGATCATCCGCTGCAGAACTCGTTTCTCGGAATGACGCTAAGATTGCCTGGTGAATTATTAACGCACGAAGAAGTTTCGTAGGAGCCCCAGATCTTTGTTCCGAGAACACATGCAACACATGAACACCACAAGAGCATTTGTCCACAAAACGCTCTACAGCTGCACGCACTTCTTCGTCAGGATTGATGCAGTTCAGAGACCTTGTGAGCAGCCATACGATGGTCCATGTGGTACGCGGTTCTGGAAAGAATTTCAGACTATGTATTCAAGAGCACCGACAACTATATCAACTGAGCAACTAAAACCAGCTTTCCACGGAAATTTCCCAGAGATGATTGAAGCTAATACAACAGCCATCACAACTCCATGGAGCAGCTCACAGCAGCAAGAACAAAATTTCAATAGCTCTCCAACAGCAGCATCCAGTTCATCTCATCCATTTCCCGGCGTATTTGAAACATATCAAAAATAAAGGAAGACCTAAGAAAATGAGTTCTGCAAATTCAAAAAAATAAAAATACAAATATTATTACAGCTGTCACTTGGGGAGGAGTGCTTTGGCGATTGACAGGCTCATGGCGCTAGCGACGTTAAAAAGAGTTGAAGGGATGTTTGGAAGCAGTGTAATAATATCGCTAAACAGAGTCTAAGATTACAGTAGGTGGGCTAAAGGTAGTGATGCGAATATACATATGAATGAGAGCACAAACGTTCTCATGTTAGCCACTCACTATCAACTCCTACTCTACACCTTCACGTTGGTGGCTGCTGGGTGCCTAGTACCTCGGTTAGAGATTTGGCACCCTCTTTGGAAGGTTATTGGTAGTAGTGAACGAGAAAGAGGGGAGGAGTGTATTCTCACTAAAGCACTTACTCTTGATCCAAGAATTCCCTAGAATCCACGGTGGCGTCTACCAGAGTTGGTGGCGGGTGAATCCTTAATGGCCAAACGGAATAGCTCTTATCTAATCCGGCCACCTGTATAATTCATGCATGTATCTCATCGAAACACAATCCTGATAAGACTAGAATACAGCCGCACTTTGCATTCCACAAACCCGTGCGATACTTCTACAGAACGACACATTCTTATAATTTCATCTTATTTCTACTCCTCATAGTCCTCGTATCCTTTAAGTCCAATTCCAGACCCTAAACTGTAACCCATCTCAATGAAAACGCTTCTCCTACAATTCATACTGCTGATTAGACTAGAATACAGCCGCACTTTGCATTCTACAAACCCGTGCGATACTTATACAGAACGACACGTTCTTATAATTTCATCTTATTTCTACTCCTCATAGTCCTCGTATCCTATTAGTCGAATTCCAGACCCTAAACTGTAACCCATCTCAATGAAAATGCTTCTCCTACAATTCATACTGCTGATTATACTAGAATACAGCCGCACTTTGCATTCTACAAACCCGTGCGATACTTCTACAGAACGACACATTCTTCTAATTTCATCTTATTTCTACTCCTCATAGTCCTCGTATCCTTTAAGTCGAATTCCAGACCCTAAAATGTAACCCATCTCTATGAAAACGCTTCTCCTACAATTCATACTGCTGATTAGACTAGAATACAGCCGCACTTTGCATTCCACAAACCCTTGCGATACTTATACAGAACGACACGTTCTTATAATTTCATCTTATTTCTACTCCTCATAGTCCTCGTATCCTATTAGTCGAATTCCAGACCCTAAACTGTAACCCATCTCAATGAAAATGCTTCTCCTACAATTCATACTGCTGATTATACTAGAATACAGCCGCACTTTGCATTCTACAAACCCGTGCGATACTTCTACAGAACGACACATTCTTATAATTTCATCTTATTTCTACTCCTCATAGTCCTCGTATCCTTTAAGTCCAATTCCAGACCCTAAAATGTAACCCATCTCTATGAAAACGCTTCTCCTACAATTCATACTGCTGATTAGACTAGAATACAGCCGCACTTTGCATTCCACAAACCCGTGCGATACTTCTACAGCACGACACATTCTTCTAATTTCATCTTATTTCTACTCCTCATAGTCCTCGTATCCTATTAGTCGAATTCCAGACCCTAAAGTGTAACCCATCTCAATGAAAATGCTTCTCCTACAATTCATACAGCTGATTAGACTAGAATACAGCCGCACTTTGCATTCCACAAACCCGTGCGATACTTCTACAGCACGACACATTCTTATAATTTCATCTTATTTCTACTCCTCATAGTCCCCGTATCCTATTAATGGAATTCCAGACCCTAAACTGTAACCCATCTCAATGAAAATGCTTCTCATGCAATTCGTGCATCAATTATCAGAACAATGCTGATAGGAGGAGTAAAGTACTGTCGCGCCTCTTATCTCGCAACCAAGTGTGGCTCCTTAACAGGAAAATATATTCTTAAGCTCTCGCTACGTGCCACTCCCCACATTCTTCGTATTCTGTTAGCTAAATGTCCGCCCGTTAGTTGTAAGCTATGAGAAAACAATTTCTAATACAAGTCACATACTAAGTACACGGATTTTCTTTTGCACTTTATTGTAAAGCAATAATTAAATTACATGAGTATTCCTTCAATTTAATGTGGAAACCCGTGTCCCATGCAATGTGGCGAGTATATCGTCCGTCATTTGCCGTAGGAGCCACCAAAGGTTTAGTCTGCGGCAATTACATTCTTGTGGTGGCCAGTTGTATTCCATCGAACTGCAGAATAAAGTTTCACAAAGTAATATACTAGTCTTTTCAAGCGTCATCCATCAAGTTCCTGCCAATTTTACCAAAGTCGTCACATTATTTGCAGTCCATCTGCAATGGTTTTTCACCTAAAAGCAATACAATTACGTTAATGATCACTGAATAGTAGTTTCAGGTACAATTTACTAAGGATTACGGTGAAAACGTCCAGCATCCACAGTGGTTTTATTCAAGATGTACTGGTATCAATGAAACCATGATGAGTACCGACCAGGTTGTTGTTTCGCTTCCTGACCCGAATACTACAGAAAAACATGAAAGAGATTCGCTTGTATTATGCCGATACACAACAGACATCCTGTCGTCTTTTATGGTTTTCCGCTGACAGTCTCCAGTATATGTAGATGGATTCTACTTAGTGAAAAGTATACTTACAGATAAGAATATGGGATACTCCATTGAAAAGTTACCAACTGAAAGAATGATAAACACAGTCGATATTTTTTTGTTTTCAATGGAATCCGTTAAGCTTTTATTCTGAATTATATGTACATACTTACATGCAATTGGTGTAACAATAAAAAGAATTTGTAATAACAGTTGAAGTTCCTTCGTATATTCTGTGGATTTCTTCTTCCAGATTGTATTCCTTCAGCGCTTAGAAGTGCAAGTTTGGTCGCATTTCCACACCACCTATGAGGTATGCATTTTGGTGCGTTAACTGATTTTTTGATTGCGCCTATTGCACCAGACTAGAAAAATTAAGATATTAATACATTTGTAATTATAAGAGTAAGCATCTTGTTCCTGAAATTGGGTTCGTGAATGTCCCTGTCAACAAATTTCAGTGCGAAATGAATTCGTTCGTCCTCATACTGTGGTTCTTCCTTCAGTCGACGTTCCTTCAAATCTAGAAAAAAAAGTTTATTGTCATAATATTATAGTAATTCACATTAATCTTAATTTTTCGAACTGTGTACCTCCCGATTAGGAAAAGCATATAAATGCAATAAATTAATTGAACATTCCATTTGTTTACATTCTTCACTCTTCAACAATTTTACTTTTTCGATTGTCGCCAAACAAAATTCAAACAAGTGGCTGTCAAAAATGTGACAGTGGCGAGGTGGATTACTTTTGTTCTGACATTTGTTTACTTTTTAGCAAAAAAGTGTGTGAATATATGTTCGTTTCTACACAACTTTTTATATTAATGCCAATTGATTCTCCCTGTTGCACTGATTTCAAAAGTGTAACTGTATTTTGTTGCATTTGTTATGTTTAAAAGTTATAGCACTCTGAAATGTTCGCTTTGGCACATCGAATGAAGTAAACAAAGGTGGTGGGTCAGGATGGATGTGTTTGGAAATACGCTGGTGAGTTAAGGCTGTTAAAAGATTATTCTTTTATTACCGGCGGTCTCCACGAGTAGTAAATAGTATTCTATGAAAAATGGCTTTCTAGGTACGGCTCAGTTTATAGCTTGCTATAGATAGTATTCTATGGGCTGTCATTTTTTGTTTCATGTTTGTTTTGTTCGCGATAGCTGCGTGGAGAATGGATGAAATTATTAAATTTACATCAACTTCAATTCAAATTGTTTACTTCCTTCTCCAGTGATCAAAGCTATTGGTTTATAAACTCTTAACCTCATTTATCTACAAAATACAGTAAACAATAGGGAGGCGTACGAAACACCCAAAACAACAAAAATATCCAAAAATTTAAAGACAAAATATTTTTGGACAAAATCTCCAACGAAACAAAATTTTGTGCAAAAATCTCCACGAAATCTCACCATATTCCACTGTTTATGGATATAAGTGACATAAAGCCAAATCGATAGGGGATTTTAGTCCCGGGGATTCTCTCTTTGGGGATTTTGTGGCTGGGGGTTTGAATTTGGAAATTCTGGGTTTGGGGATTTCTTCTTGGGGCTTATGTCTTGGAGATACCTGCCTCCAACCCTAAAGAATAGTGTCTTCTATACAAATATCAGAAAATATTTGCATGAACATAATTGCAAGAATAAATTCATATGTAGTAACCACTTATTTCCAATTTGATAATTATTTTTATAACACACATTTTATTTCTTAAAAAAAGAATAATCTTTTAACAGCCTTAACTCACCAGCGTATTTCCAAACACATCCGTGCTGACCCACCACCTTTGTTTACTTCATTCGATGTGCCAAAGCGAACATTTCAGAGTGCTATAACTTTTAAACATAACAAATGCAACAAAATACAGTTACACTTTTGAAATCAGTGCAACAGGGAGAATCAATTGGCATCAAAATTAATATAAAAAGTTGTGTAGAAACAAAAATATATTCACACACTTTTTTGCTAAAAAGTAAACAAATGTCAGAACAAAAATAATCCACCTCGCCACTGTCACATTTTTGACAGCCACTTGTTTGAATTTTGTTTGGCGACAATCGAAAAAGTAAAATTGTTGAAGAGTGAAGAATGTAAACAAATGGAATGTTCAATTAATTTATTGCATTTATATGCTTTTCCTAATCGGGAGGTACACAGTTCGAAAAATTAAGATTAATGTGAATTACTATAATATTATGACAATAAACTTTTTTTTCTAGATTTGAAGGAACGTCGACTGAAGGAAGAACCACAGTATGAGGACGAACGAATTCATTTCGCACTGAAATTTGTTGACAGGGACATTCACGAACCCAATTTCAGGAACAAGATGCTTACTCTTATAATTACAAATGTATTAATATCTTAATTTTTCTAGTCTGGTGCAATAGGCGCAATCAAAAAATCAGTTAACGCACCAAAATGCATACCTCATAGGTGGTGTGGAAATGCGACCAAACTTGCACTTCTAAGCGCTGAAGGAATACAATCTGGAAGAAGAAATCCACAGAATATACGAAGGAACTTCAACTGTTATTACAAATTCTTTTTATTGTTACACCAATTGCATGTAAGTATGTACATATAATTCAGAATAAAAGCTTAACGGATTCCATTGAAAACAAAAAAATATCGACTGTGTTTATCATTCTTTCAGTTGGTAACTTTTCAATGGAGTATCCCATATTCTTATCTGTAAGTATGCTTTTCACTAAGTAGAATCCATCTACATATACTGGAGACTGTCAGCGGAAAACCATAAAAGACGACAGGATGTCTGTTGTGTATCGGCATAATACAAGCGAATCTCTTTCATGTTTTTCTGTAGTATTCGGGTCAGGAAGCGAAACAACAACCTGGTCGGTACTCATCATGGTTTCATTGATACCAGTACATCTTGAATAAAACCACTGTGGATGCTGGACGTTTTCACCGTAATCCTTAGTAAATTGTACCTGAAACTACTATTCAGTGATCATTAACGTAATTGTATTGCTTTTAGGTGAAAAACCATTGCAGATGGACTGCAAATAATGTGACGACTTTGGTAAAATTGGCAGGAACTTGATGGATGACGCTTGAAAAGACTAGTATATTACTTTGTGAAACTTTATTCTGCAGTTCGATGGAATACAACTGGCCACCACAAGAATGTAATTGCCGCAGACTAAACCTTTGGTACCCCCTGCGGCAAACGACGGACGATATACTCGGCGCATTGCATGGGACACAGGTTTCCACATTAAATTGAAGGAATACTCATGTAATTTAATTATTGCTTTACAATAAAGTGCAAAAGAAAATCCGTGTACTTAGTATGTGACTTGTATTAGAAATTGTTTTCTCATAGCTTACAACTAACGGGCATACATTTAGCTAACAGAACACGAAGAATGTGGGGAGTAGCACGTAGCGAGAGCTTAAGAATATATTTTCCTGTTAAGGAGTCACACTTTGTTGCGAGATAAGAGGCGCGACAGTACTTTACTCCTCCTATCAGCATTGTTCTGATAATTGGTGTATGAATTGTATGAGAAGCATTTTCATTGAGATGGGTTACAGTTTAGGGTCTGGAATTCCATTAATAGGATGCGAGGACTATGAGGAGTAGAAATAAGATGAAATTATAAGAATGTGTCGTGCTGTAGAAGTATCGCACGGGTTTGTGGAATGCAAAGTGCGGCTGTATTCTAGTCTAATCAGCAGTATGAATTGTAGGAGAAGCATTTTTATTGAGATGGGTTACAGTTTAGGGTCTGGAATTCGACTAATACGATGCGAGGACTATGAGGAGTAGAAATAAGATGAAATTATAAGAATGTGTCGTTCTGTAGAAGTATCGCACGGGTTTGTGGAATGCAAAGTGCGGCTGTATTCTAGTCTAATCAGCAGTATGAATTGTAGGAGAAGCATTTTTATTGAGATGGGTTACAGTTTAGGGTCTGGAATTCGACTAATACGATGCGAGGACTATGAGGAGTAGAAATAAGATGAAATTATAAGAATGTGTCGTTCTGTAGAAGTATCGCACGGGTTTGTGGAATGCAAAGTGCGGCTGTATTCTAGTCTTATCAGGATTGTGTTTCGATGAGATACATGCATGAATTATACAGGTGGCCGGATTAGATAAGAGCTATTCCGTTTGGCCATTAAGGATTCACCCGCCACCAACTCTGGTAGACGCCACCGTGGATTCTAGGGAATTCTTGGATCAAGAGTAAGTGCTTTAGTGAGAATACACTCCTCCCCTCTTTCTCGTTCACTACTACCAATAACCTTCCAAAGAGGGTGCCAAATCTCTAACCGAGGTACTAGGCACCCAGCAGCCACCAACGTGAAGGTGTAGAGTAGGAGTTGATAGTGAGTGGCTAACATGAGAACGTTTGTGCTCTCATTCATATGTATATTCGCATCACTACCTTTAGCCCACCTACTGTAATCTTAGACTCTGTTTAGCGATATTATTACACTGCTTCCAAACATCCCTTCAACTCTTTTTAACGTCGCTAGCGCCATGAACCTGTCAATCGCCAAAGCACTCCTCCCCAAGTGACAGCGATATTTGTATTTTTATTTTTTTGAATTTGCAGAACTCATTTTCTTAGGTCTTCCTTTATTTTTGATATGTTTCAAATACGCCAGGAAATGGATGAGATGAACTGGATGCTGCTGTTGGAGAGCTATTGAAATTTTGTTCTTGCTGCTGTGAGCTGCTCCATGGAGTTGTGATGGCTGTTGTATTAGCTTCAATCATCTCTGGGAAATTTCCGTGAAAAGCTGGTTTTAGTTGCTCAGTTGATATAGTTGTCGGTGCTCTTGAATACATAGTCTGAAATTCTTTCCAGAACCGCGTATCACATGGACCATCGTATGGCTGCTCACAAGGTCTCTGAACTGCATCAATCCTGACGAAGAAGTGCGTGCAGCTGTAGAGCGTTTTGTGGACAAATGCTCTTGTGATGTTCATGTGTTGCATGTGTTCTCGGAACAAAGATCTGGGGCTCCTACGAAACTTCTTCGTGCGTTAATAATTCACCAGGCAATCTTAGCGTCATTCCGAGAAACGAGTTCTGCAGCGGATGATCTTATATCCTCCTTGATACTGGTGCGTAACCCTAATAAAACTGTTGGGAGAACACTGACTCAGTCTGTTGCTTCATGACACTTTATGGATGATTTTTATGCAGTTGTCCTAATACGCGTGCTTCCGATAAGTTTTGTTAGTACCCCAAACAAAGTGGATTCGAATTGGGTTCCTCTGTCGGTGGTTATTGCTTTGGGGGCCTCAATTCTACACACCCAGTCCTTAGAGAAGGTCTTGACAATCGTTTGCGTCATGATGTCTTTGAGGGGTATTGCTTCTGGACATCTCGTGAAGCGGTCGATCATCGTCAAGAGAATTCGATATACATTTACCAGTGGCATAACGACGATACCGATGTGAATATGCTGGAATCTGCCACTGGGAATTGGAATATGTTGCGGAATATTCTTGACGTGTCTGCTTACCTTGCTATGTTGACATTGGATGCATGAGCTAGCCAAAGAGAGTATATCCTTACATATGTTTGGCCACACGAAGTTTTTACAAATTTGTTGTTTGGTAGCTCTACCACCGGGATAGAGTTATTGGCACATATGGACGGATGTCGGTGCCTCCAAGGTCGCAAAACGGTTAGGTCAGTATCATCGGTGCGCAGTCCTCGTAGCTTAAGTGAAGACTTCTCAAGTTTTAGCTCGTCATCATGCTTCTGCATCTCGGCTAAATTCGATTTTTGTTGAAAAGCGGCCAATTTCTTCGATTTCTGGTCGAATGCATACACCAACGGCTTATGGTCGGTGACGATGATGAGTTCTCAGCCTTCGTTGGGATGTCGGGAATGTTTTACTGCTCTATAGATGGCTAAGAGCTCCCGGTCGTGCACCTTGTATCTGGCTTATCTCGGATTTAGTTTCTTTGAGAAGAAACCAATTGGTTAAAGTTGATCACTGATGCGTTGGTCGAGTGCAGCTCCAATAGCAATGTCTGACGCGTCACATCGTAGCACTAAGGGAACATCTGGATGTGGATGGGCTAGTTGTACGGCATCCCTCAATTTAGCTTTACATTTTTCGAATGACTCGTCCGCTTGAGGTGTCCATTGGATGTGTTGTTGATCGCCTTTCTTAGCTTCACTTGGACCTTGTGTTGTTGAAGCGCGTGGCATACAGCTTCCATAAAAATTCCACGCTCCTATGAACTTTCGCAGCTTGTCCATTGTTAGTGGGTTTGGGTAATTTGTCAACGCGTCTACTCGGTCGGTGGGAGGTTTTATATCAGTTTTGTTGACTGTGTAGCCTAAGTATCTCACTTCCGGATATCAAACCAAACTGCTGGAGTTCCTAGAGGATATCCGCGATGAGGATATCATCAATATAACAAACACAGAACTCGAGTCCTCTTAGCACTGTGTCCATGAATCGTTGCACCGTATGGGCGGCGTTGCATAATTCGAAAGTCATCACGTTAAACTCACAGAGGCCGAAAGGTGTAATGACAGCCGTCTTTGGTATGTATATCCTCTGGAGCGAGTGGTATCTGGTGGTATGTTCTCTTTAGGTCCAGCATAGTAAAAATGGTGCAACCAGTGAGTTGACGACTGGAGGTGTGGAATGGGGTGTCTGTCCGGAACGGTGATATTTTTAAGGCGACGGTGGTCCCCACACGCCCTCCAGCATCCGGATCTCTCTTGCACTATTTAAAGAAGAGGTGCTCACACGCTTTTGGATGGCTGGCAGATTCCTAGTAGGGTCATGTTTTGGAATTCGTCCTTTGCCGCTTTGAGTTTTTCGCCGGCAAGCCGACGAGCTCGTTCCACAGATGTCCCCTGACAACTACATGATGCTGGACGTAGTGTTCTTGAACGGAGATATTCTTGTTAAGCGCGAAGTTCCTTACTAAGTCAGCAAAACAGTTTGTTTCGTCGATTGTTCGCAATGTTGGCTGTGAACTGCTGACCATGCTGCCACGAACACTTAAATCTGTGATGTTGTCGCTTAGCATCTTGTGACAGAATCCGATGGTCAAGTCGAAATGATGAATAAAGTCCGCTCCTAAGATGGGTTGCTTAACGTCGGCAATGATGAGCCAACCCAACGAAGTCTCAGATCAAGTACCATACCATTTGGCAGCGTAAAGTTGGCGTGAAAGAGGTGTTTTCTTGTTGGCGTACTTCCTTGGAAGTACGGAAATAGAAATGTCTGCGCCGGTATCAATCAAGTAAGATATTCCGCTGATTTGGCTTGATTTGTTCATGATAGTTCTCGTTTCTGTTGTCCCTTTGGGTTAATTGTGGAATAGTGGTGAACATATATTTTCCATTCGTCTACTCTTATATTTTCCCAATAGGTGTTGATCACGTTGAGAAAATATTTCCTAGTTGGAGGAATAGAAAGTATGTTCAATTGTTCTGAGACTGTTCTGGTAGCACTGCGTGCTAACTGGTTCCCCTTGATCCCTGAGTGCCCTGGTACCCATAGTAGCACAATTTTTTGTCTGTTCATTAGAACGTTGTTACGGATTTTAGTTATGGTTGAGGAGGAATTATGGATTCTGTTGATTGCCTTGAGTGTAGAAAGGCTATAGGCATTGTGTTTGCTACCTCTGTCGCTTTCAGGATTGCGTTAGCCTCAGTGGAATAAATTGAAAAGTAGTTTGGTAGTCTTGCACTGTATAGAATGTCACCAGCTTCCGATACGGTTGCGAGTCCAGTACCAGTATCGGATTTGGATCCATCTGTGTAGAAGAACTCGCAAGAATCCTTTCTGTATTCGTCAGTTATTTCACAGAACATTTGTGTGTAGTGTTCCTTAGGTGTGGTATTCTTATTGAATGTTGGTTGGAAACTCCCATGGGGGTATGTTACCAGGAGTGAGTGTACTGATTGTTGGAGTAATACCAATTTTACTGGCACCCTTTAGAGCGATGTAGATGGCAGAGGGGTATTTCGGTGTTTTTTTACGGTGTAAGATTTTTTTGGCATCTTTGATTGGAGATCTGTGCGACTTACATATCTTTGGTGCGAGTCGTGCCGTTAAAAGATATCTGCGGTGATCTATGGATGGGAGTCCTGCTTCAGTGAGGATTTTCCTTGTTGGAGTGGTTGTAAATGCTTTCAAGTTGGTCCTAATTGCAGAGTGGTAGGTTGGTTTGATGAAGTTGAGGGTAGATTTAGCGTAAACTGCCAACCCATAGTCAATTGTGGATAACATAATGCTGCGAGTTATAAGAATAAGTGTATTAAGGTGTATAAAACCAATGATTTAGTTCGGCTAAAATGGTACGGAAGAAGAAGTTGCATTTAGATAATAAAATCAAATCGTCCGCGTATAGGCAATGGTCTATTTTTTTGTATTTGGCTATGATTTCACTTACTTATGTCGTTGTAGGCGATTATGAATTAGGTAACTGAAAGGGTTGAACCTTGCGGAATCCCGTATAAGTACATACTTTAATAAAAGTTGTTTGCTTTTACTCTGAGTTGCCTATTTGAAAGAAACGATTTAATGTATGAAAGCATTTAAGGGCCAATCTTCCATTGTGTGAGCTTTTTTACGATTACATGGATGCCGATTCTACCAAATGCCTTTTCAAAATCAAGGGACAGTACGAAGACATGATTTTTGCATGACAACGCAGAGCTAATATACTCGTCGATGTGTAATAGTGATAGTCAGTGGTACTGCGTCCATGTTTAAATGCGACTTGCTTTAGACTTAGATAATTATTTTGTTCAATAAACCAGAGAAGTCGTTTAGAGATAATTTTCTCTAAAAGTTTGCTAGTACAAGGAAGCATGGAGATTGATCTGTATCCTGTAGGATGAGTAAATTTTTTAGCAGATTTAAGGATTGGTATTGTACTGGCCACTTTCCACATCTGTGGTATAGTACCTTTATCGAAGATGCAGTTGTATGAGAGCAATATTCTCTCTTTGAGTAAATATGGTCATACCCTGGTGTTTTACCTATCAGAGTGGCTAAGCAGCTTTCTACTTCAATCAAGCTAATCTGTTTCTCTTTGGGTTTTGCAGATATACTGAGGTTTTCTACTTAGTGATGGCTATTGATAGCTAGAACTTTGCCTGATGGGCTTTTAATATCCGCGATTTTTTCGCTATTTCACTGTTCCAGCGGAAAAGGGCATTTGCTCAACGATAATTAAACAAATGTTAGTATTGTTGGGATGTTGTTTGAAAATTTTCCAAAGATTTTGTTAGTTGTTGCGCAGAATGGATAACTCAGAAGACCACCCCATGGGGTTATCTTCTTATGGAGGATAATTTTAGATTGAGAAATTGCTACGTTAGTTGCGTAAGGTTTGGGTGATTGAGGTAGCTTCTTTGTTTATGTTGGAAGAAAGACTGTAATTGTCTAAAGTATTGTACTTTGGTATAATTCCCAGTTGGGACGGTCAGTTTGAAACTTCTATGTGGATTTTTTTTTTAAACAAACGTCCAAGATCTATTTTTATCAGATGGTCGCTGCCGTGTAAATCGTCTAAAATTTCCCAGGAAGTTTTAGGAATCAATTCAGGGTAAAGTAGCTGATAAGTCGGCATGTGTCCATGTCTTATGTGTCGAGAAATGTGTTGGACTTCCGTCATTTAAAACGGAAAGGTTGGCACTTAGAAGAACATTTTCCAATTCCGTACTTCTAGAGTTGGTTACAGGTGAACCCCATCCAGCAATTGATATCACCAGTTAACAGAATCGGTGTATGGATATTATTAAGAATGTTTGACGAATCACTAGAGGTGAATGCTTGAGTGGGGGAGATGTATAATGAGATCACAGTAATTTTAATATTGAGGTTGATTTCTATTGCAACTGTGGATTATATGTTTGAGTGAATAGATACATGTGTGTGTGGGATAGAATTGTGTATCGATAAAGCTGTACCTTGTTTCGCGTAAGTGCTCGATGCAAAGTTGTGGAAATACGATGTGTATTGTTTTGGGGGGAAGGGAGAGAGGTTGGTTTGTAGATAGACTTTCTGCAGAGTTATAATAGAAGGAGTTCATAACAGTTGGTGGAATAGCCTTTCGTCTTCCATTGCAGAACTTTTAAATAGGTTTTGTAAGAGGTGAGAGCCTTCGTTCCAATATATGCTTGGTTATATTGGTGTAAGCCAGAGTTGATGTTGCGGATGACGATGGAAGGACGCATGGGATGGGACACCCTACACCTAAGTGTATTCTTATTAAAAAAAAAACAAGCTATAGATGGAATTAGCACTAGTTATGAATACATAATACAGTTGCGTGATGGAAATTTACTGATTTTGGTAAAGTCTCTTAAAATTGCTGAAATTTTCATTTTCAAGAAAAATTCTATCAAACCTCTGTCCCATCAAGGTGTCCCTTCACCCAAACCTGAATGCCTCTAAAGGTACAGTTTATGCCTTTACCTTACAAATGTATCCGAGGAAGAAATCATCAAAGAAATGAGTGCACAAGGCGTAACTGAGGTTTACAAGTTCATGACAAAAAATTAAGGCATCTCAACTCCTACAGGTCTCATTCTCTTTACCTAGCACCGCTAGTATCGGTTAATATAATTGCAAGATCGTTAGATATTTCCCCAATCCCACGCGGTGTCAAATCTTAGGTCACACGGCCAAGAGATGCAAAACCCCTTCATCCTGCGTAAACTGCAACATGTTACCTGCAGACCCCCATGCACGCGCACCTATTGTGCGAACTGCTCTGAAGATCACACCGCATTTTCCCAAAGAAATACAAACAAGCATACGTATAAGGAATTGAATCTTGAACTCTCCTCCACGCAAACATATGCAAATATTGCAAATAATGCTCTCCAAGCCAAAACCACCTCAACAATCAAAAAAACGCCCTCAACACATTCTACAATTCAAGTTCAAAGTGAACAGCCAAGCTATACAGAAAAACAATCCACATCAACCAACAACAATAAGGACACCATCCATCCAACGAATTCCTAAACAAACTCTCAGGCACATCAAAAATCAACTGTCCAACAGAAACGAGAACAAATCAAGCCAAATCAGCGGAATATCTTACTTGATACTTTCAAAAACGTACGCCAATAAGACACCTCTTTCATGCCAACATTACTCTGCCAACGGTGCTGTTGTATCTACTTACGATACCAAAACTATGTACTTGATGTGGGACTTCGGCGAGAATTTCGTTGACTTGGCTCACCATTGCCGACGTTAAACAACCCATCTTAGGAGCGGACTTTATTCATCACTTCGACTTGACCATCTGGTTACAAGATGCTTAGCGACAACATTACAGATTTAGGTGTTCGTGGCAGCATGGTCGGCAGTTCACAGCCAACATTGCGAACAATCGACGAAACAAACCGTTTTGCTGACATACTAAGGAACTTCGTGGACATCACGCTCGACAAGAACACTACGTCCAGCATCATGTAGTTGTCAGGGGACATCCAGTTGCGGAACGAGCCCGTCAGCGAAAAAAAACGAAAAAGCATGACGCTACCAGGGATCTGCCAGCCATCCAAAGCGAGTGGGCATCTCCTCTTCAAATAATGCAGAAGAGATCCGGATGCTGGAGGGCCTGTGGTGACCTGAAGAGAACATACCTCCAGATACCACTAGCTCCAAAGGATAGACCAAAGACGGCTATTATACACCTTTCAGCCTTTTTCAGTTTAACGTGATGACTTTCGGATTATGCAACGCCACCGCATCGTTTGCAACGCTTCATGGACATAGTTCTGTTTTTGTTATATTGATGATATTCTCATCGCGTCAACCAACGAAGAAATTCGAATTTTTATCGAAGCTGTATGCCACGCGCTTCAACAACACAAGGTCCAAGTGAAGCTAAGAAAGGCGATCAACAACACATCCAATGGACACCTCAAGCGGACGAGTCATTCGAAATATGTAAAGCCAAATTGAGGGATGCCGTACAACTAGCCCATCCACATCCAGATGTTCCCTTAGTGCTACGATGTGACGCGTCAGACATTGCTATTGGAGCTGCACTCGACCAACGCATCAGTGATCAACTTTAACCAATTGGTTTCTTCTCAAAGAAACTAAATCCGAGATAAGCCAGATACAAGGTGCACGACCGGGAGCTCTTAGCCATCTATAGAGCAGTAAAACATTCCCGACATCCCAACGAAGGCTGAGAACTCATCATCGTCACCGACCATAAGCCGTTGGTGTATGCATTCGACCAGAAATCCGATCACGGCAACTCGAAGAAATTGGCAGCTTTTCAAGAAGAATCGAATTTGTTTCGGGTGTTGACAATGTTGTAGCCGACGCTTGTTCCCGTATAGACACCGTCAATATGCCCGTCATGTTCAGCACTAGCCGCAGATTTAGCCGCAGAAGGATGATGACGAGCTAGAACTTGAGAAGTCTTCACTTAAGCTACGAGGACTGCGCATCGATAACGATAATACTGACCTAACCGTTTTGCGATCTTGGAGGCACCGACATCCGTCCATATGTGCCAATAACTCTATCCCGGTGGTAGAGCTACCAAACAACAAATTTGTAAAAACTTCGTGTGGCCAAACATATGTAAGGATATACTCTCTTTGGCTAGCTCATGCATCCAATGTCAACATAGCAAGGTAAGCAGACACGTCAAGAATATTCCGCAACATATTCCAATTCCCAGTGGCAGATTCCAGCATATTCACATCGGTATCGTCGTTATGCCACTGGTAAATGTATATCGAATTCTCTTGACGATGATCGACCGCTTCACGAGATGTCCAGAAGCAATACCCCTCAAAGACATCATGACGCAAACGATTGTCAAGACCTTCTCTAAGGACTGGGTGTGTAGAATTGAGGCCCCCAAAGCAATAACCACCGACAGAGGAACCCAATTCGAATCCACTTTGTTTGGGGTACTAACAAAACTTATCGGAAGCACGCGTATTAGGACAACTGCATAAAAATCATCCATAAAGTGTCATGAAGCAACAGACTGAGTCAGTGTTCTCCCAACAGTTTTATTAGGGTTACGCACCAGTATCAAGGAGGATATAAGATCATCCGCTGCAGAACTCGTTTCTCGGAATGACGCTAAGATTGCCTGGTGAATTATTAACGCACGAAGAAGTTTCGTAGGAGCCCCAGATCTTTGTTCCGAGAACACATGCAACACATGAACACCACAAGAGCATTTGTCCACAAAACGCTCTACAGCTGCACGCACTTCTTCGTCAGGATTGATGCAGTTCAGAGACCTTGTGAGCGGCCATACGATGGTCCATGTGATACGCGGTTCTGGAAAGAATTTCAGACTATGTATTCAAGAGCACCGACAACTATATCAACTGAGCAACTAAAACCAGCTTTCCACGGAAATTTCCCAGAGATGATTGAAGCTAATACAACAGCCATCACAACTCCATGGAGCAGCTCACAGCAGCAAGAACAAAATTTCATCTCATCCATTTTCTGGCGTGTTTGAAACATATCAAAAATAAAGGAAGACCTAAGAAAATGAGTTCTGCAAATTCAAAAAAATAAAAATACAAATATTATTACAGCTGTCACTTGGGGAGGAGTGCTTTGGCGATTGACAGGCTCATGGCGCTAGCGACGTTAAAAAGAGTTGAAGGGATGTTTGGAAGCAGTGTAATAATATCGCTAAACAGAGTCTAAGATTACAGTAGGTGGGCTAAAGGTAGTGATGCGAATATACATATGAATGAGAGCACAAACGTTCTCATGTTAGCCACTCACTATCAACTCCTACTCTACACCTTCACGTTGGTGGCTGCTGGGTGCCTAGTACCTCGGTTAGAGATTTGGCACCCTCTTTGGAAGGTTATTGGTAGTAGTGAACGAGAAAGAGGGGAGGAGTGTATTCTCACTAAAGCACTTACTCTTGATCCAAGAATTCCCTAGAATCCACGGTGGCGTCTACCAGAGTTGGTGGCGGGTGAATCCTTAATGGCCAAACGGAATAGCTCTTATCTAATCCGGCCACCTGTATAATTCATGCATGTATCTCATCGAAACACAATCCTGATAAGACTAGAATACAGCCGCACTTTGCATTCCACAAACCCGTGCGATACTTCTACAGAACGACACATTCTTATAATTTCATCTTATTTCTACTCCTCATAGTCCTCGTATCCTTTAAGTCCAATTCCAGACCCTAAAATGTAACCCATCTCTATGAAAACGCTTCTCCTACAATTCATACTGCTGATTAGACTAGAATACAGCCGCACTTTGCATTCCACAAACCCGTGCGATACTTCTACAGCACGACACATTCTTCTAATTTCATCTTATTTCTACTCCTCATAGTCCTCGTATCCTATTAGTCGAATTCCAGACCCTAAACTGTAACCCATCTCAATGAAAACGCTTCTCCTACAATTCATACTGCTGATTAGACTAGAATACAGCCGCACTTTGCATTCCACAAACCCTTGCGATACTTATACAGAACGACACGTTCTTATAATTTCATCTTATTTCTACTCCTCATAGTCCTCGTATCCTATTAGTCGAATTCCAGACCCTAAACTGTAACCCATCTCAATGAAAATGCTTCTCCTACAATTCATACTGCTGATTATACTAGAATACAGCCGCACTTTGCATTCTACAAACCCGTGCGATACTTCTACAGAACGACACATTCTTATAATTTCATCTTATTTCTACTCCTCATAGTCCTCGTATCCTTTAAGTCCAATTCCAGACCCTAAAATGTAACCCATCTCTATGAAAACGCTTCTCCTACAATTCATACTGCTGATTAGACTAGAATACAGCCGCACTTTGCATTCCACAAACCCGTGCGATACTTCTACAGCACGACACATTCTTCTAATTTCATCTTATTTCTACTCCTCATAGTCCTCGTATCCTATTAGTCGAATTCCAGACCCTAAAGTGTAACCCATCTCAATGAAAATGCTTCTCCTACAATTCATACAGCTGATTAGACTAGAATACAGCCGCACTTTGCATTCCACAAACCCGTGCGATACTTCTACAGCACGACACATTCTTATAATTTCATCTTATTTCTACTCCTCATAGTCCTCGTATCCTATTAGTCGAATTCCAGACCCTAAAGTGTAACCCATCTCAATGAAAATGCTTCTCCTACAATTCATACTGCTGATTATACTAGAATACAGCCGCACTTTGCATTCCACAAACCCTTGCGATACTTATACAGAACGACACGTTCTTATAATTTCATCTTATTTCTACTCCTCATAGTCCCCGTATCCTATTAATGGAATTCCAGACCCTAAACTGTAACCCATCTCAATGAAAATGCTTCTCATGCAATTCGTGCATCAATTATCAGAACAATGCTGATAGGAGGAGTAAAGTACTGTCGCGCCTCTTATCTCGCAACCAAGTGTGGCTCCTTAACAGGAAAATATATTCTTAAGCTCTCGCTACGTGCCACTCCCCACATTCTTCGTATTCTGTTAGCTAAATGTCCGCCCGTTAGTTGTAAGCTATGAGAAAACAATTTCTAATACAAGTCACATACTAAGTACACGGATTTTCTTTTGCACTTTATTGTAAAGCAATAATTAAATTACATGAGTATTCCTTCAATTTAATGTGGAAACCCGTGTCCCATGCAATGTGGCGAGTATATCGTCCGTCATTTGCCGTAGGAGCCACCAAAGGTTTAGTCTGCGGCAATTACATTCTTGTGGTGGCCAGTTGTATTCCATCGAACTGCAGAATAAAGTTTCACAAAGTAATATACTAGTCTTTTCAAGCGTCATCCATCAAGTTCCTGCCAATTTTACCAAAGTCGTCACATTATTTGCAGTCCATCTGCAATGGTTTTTCACCTAAAAGCAATACAATTACGTTAATGATCACTGAATAGTAGTTTCAGGTACAATTTACTAAGGATTACGGCCAAAACGTCCAGCATCCACAGTGGTTTTATTCAAGATGTACTGGTATCAATGAAACCATGATGAGTACCGACCAGGTTGTTGTTTCGCTTCTTGACCCGAATACTACAGAAAAACATGAAAGAGATTCGCTTGTATTATGCCGATACACAACAGACATCCTGTCGTCTTTTATGGTTTTCCGCTGACAGTCTCCAGTATATGTAGATGGATTCTACTTAGTGAAAAGTATACTTACAGATAAGAATATGGGATACTCCATTGAAAAGTTACCAACTGAAAGAATGATAAACACAGTCGATATTTTTTTGTTTTCAATGGAATCCGTTAAGCTTTTATTCTGAATTATATGTACATACTTACATGCAATTGGTGTAACAATAAAAAGAATTTGTAATAACAGTTGAAGTTCCTTCGTATATTCTGTGGATTTCTTCTTCCAGATTGTATTCCTTCAGCGCTTAGAAGTGCAAGTTTGGTCGCATTTCCACACCACCTATGAGGTATGCATTTTGGTGCGTTAACTGATTTTTTGATTGCGCCTATTGCACCAGACTAGAAAAATTAAGATATTAATACATTTGTAATTATAAGAGTAAGCATCTTGTTCCTGAAATTGGGTTCGTGAATGTCCCTGTCAACAAATTTCAGTGCGAAATGAATTCGTTCGTCCTCATACTGTGGTTCTTCCTTCAGTCGACGTTCCTTCAAATCTAGAAAAAAAAGTTTATTGTCATAATATTATAGTAATTCACATTAATCTTAATTTTTCGAACTGTGTACCTCCCGATTAGGAAAAGCATATAAATGCAATAAATTAATTGAACATTCCATTTGTTTACATTCTTCACTCTTCAACAATTTTACTTTTTCGATTGTCGCCAAACAAAATTCAAACAAGTGGCTGTCAAAAATGTGACAGTGGCGAGGTGGATTACTTTTGTTCTGACATTTGTTTACTTTTTAGCAAAAAAGTGTGTGAATATATGTTCGTTTCTACACAACTTTTTATATTAATGCCAATTGATTCTCCCTGTTGCACTGATTTCAAAAGTGTAACTGTATTTTGTTGCATTTGTTATGTTTAAAAGTTATAGCACTCTGAAATGTTCGCTTTGGCACATCGAATGAAGTAAACAAAGGTGGTGGGTCAGGATGGATGTGTTTGGAAATACGCTGGTGAGTTAAGGCTGTTAAAAGATTATTCTTTTATTACCGGCGGTCTCCACGAGTAGTAAATAGTATTCTATGAAAAATGGCTTTCTAGGTACGGCTCAGTTTATAGCTTGCTATAGATAGTATTCTATGGGCTGTCATTTTTTGTTTCATGTTTGTTTTGTTCGCGATAGCTGCGTGGAGAATGGATGAAATTATTAAATTTACATCAACTTCAATTCAAATTGTTTACTTCCTTCTCCAGTGATCAAAGCTATTGGTTTATAAACTCTTAACCTCATTTATCTACAAAATACAGTAAACAATAGGGAGGCGTACGAAACACCCAAAACAACAAAAATATCCAAAAATTTAAAGACAAAATATTTTTGGACAAAATCTCCAACGAAACAAAATTTTGTGCAAAAATCTCCACGAAATCTCACCATATTCCACTGTTTATGGATATAAGTGACATAAAGCCAAATCGATAGGGGATTTTAGTCCCGGGGATTCTCTCTTTGGGGATTTTGTGGCTGGGGGTTTGAATTTGGAAATTCTGGGTTTGGGGATTTCTTCTTGGGGCTTATGTCTTGGAGATACCTGCCTCCAACCCTAAAGAATAGTGTCTTCTATACAAATATCAGAAAATATTTGCATGAACATAATTGCAAGAATAAATTCATATGTAGTAACCACTTATTTCCAATTTGATAATTATTTTTATAACACACATTTTATTTCTTAAAAAAAGAATAATCTTTTAACAGCCTTAACTCACCAGCGTATTTCCAAACACATCCGTGCTGACCCACCACCTTTGTTTACTTCATTCGATGTGCCAAAGCGAACATTTCAGAGTGCTATAACTTTTAAACATAACAAATGCAACAAAATACAGTTACACTTTTGAAATCAGTGCAACAGGGAGAATCAATTGGCATCAAAATTAATATAAAAAGTTGTGTAGAAACAAAAATATATTCACACACTTTTTTGCTAAAAAGTAAACAAATGTCAGAACAAAAATAATCCACCTCGCCACTGTCACATTTTTGACAGCCACTTGTTTGAATTTTGTTTGGCGACAATCGAAAAAGTAAAATTGTTGAAGAGTGAAGAATGTAAACAAATGGAATGTTCAATTAATTTATTGCATTTATATGCTTTTCCTAATCGGGAGGTACACAGTTCGAAAAATTAAGATTAATGTGAATTACTATAATATTATGACAATAAACTTTTTTTTCTAGATTTGAAGGAACGTCGACTGAAGGAAGAACCACAGTATGAGGACGAACGAATTCATTTCGCACTGAAATTTGTTGACAGGGACATTCACGAACCCAATTTCAGGAACAAGATGCTTACTCTTATAATTACAAATGTATTAATATCTTAATTTTTCTAGTCTGGTGCAATAGGCGCAATCAAAAAATCAGTTAACGCACCAAAATGCATACCTCATAGGTGGTGTGGAAATGCGACCAAACTTGCACTTCTAAGCGCTGAAGGAATACAATCTGGAAGAAGAAATCCACAGAATATACGAAGGAACTTCAACTGTTATTACAAATTCTTTTTATTGTTACACCAATTGCATGTAAGTATGTACATATAATTCAGAATAAAAGCTTAACGGATTCCATTGAAAACAAAAAAATATCGACTGTGTTTATCATTCTTTCAGTTGGTAACTTTTCAATGGAGTATCCCATATTCTTATCTGTAAGTATACTTTTCACTAAGTAGAATCCATCTACATATACTGGAGACTGTCAGCGGAAAACCATAAAAGACGACAGGATGTCTGTTGTGTATCGGCATAATACAAGCGAATCTCTTTCATGTTTTTCTGTAGTATTCGGGTCAGGAAGCGAAACAACAACCTGGTCGGTACTCATCATGGTTTCATTGATACCAGTACATCTTGAATAAAACCACTGTGGATGCTGGACGTTTTCACCGTAATCCTTAGTAAATTGTACCTGAAACTACTATTCAGTGATCATTAACGTAATTGTATTGCTTTTAGGTGAAAAACCATTGCAGATGGACTGCAAATAATGTGACGACTTTGGTAAAATTGGCAGGAACTTGATGGATGACGCTTGAAAAGACTAGTATATTACTTTGTGAAACTTTATTCTGCAGTTCGATGGAATACAACTGGCCACCACAAGAATGTAATTGCCGCAGACTAAACCTTTGGTGGCTCCTACGGCAAATGACGGACGATATACTCGCCACATTGCATGGGACACGGGTTTCCACATTAAATTGAAGGAATACTCATGTAATTTAATTATTGCTTTGCAATAAAGTGCAAAAGAAAATCCGTGTACTTAGTATGTGACTTGTATTAGAAATTGTTTTCTCATAGCTTACAACTAACGGGCGGACATTTAGCTAACAGAACACGAAGAATGTGGGGAGGAGCACGTAGCGAGAGCTTATGAATATATTTTCCTGTTAAGGAGCCACACTTGGTTGCGAGATAAGAGGCGCGACAGTACTTTACTCCTCCTATCAGCATTGTTCTGATAATTGATGCACGAATTGCATGAGAAGCATTTTCATTGAGATGGGTTACAGTTTAGGGTCTGGAATTCCATTAATAGGATGCGAGGACTATGAGGAGTAGAAATAAGATGAAATTATAAGAATGTGTCGTTCTGTAGAAGTATCGCACGGGCTTGTGGAATGCAAAGTGCGGCTGTATTCTAGTCTAATCAGCAGTATGAATTGTAGGAGAAGCGTTTTCATTGAGATGGGTTACAGTTTAGGGTCTGGAATTCGACTTAAAGGATACGAGGACTATGAGGAGTAGAAATAAGATGAAATTATAAGAATGTGTCGTTCTGTAGAAGTATCGCACGGGCTTGTGGAATGCAAAGTGCGGCTGTATTCTAGTCTTATCAGGATTGTGTTTCGATGAGATACATGCATGAATTATACAGGTGGCCGGATTAGATAAGAGCTATTCCGTTTGGCCATTAAGGATTCACCCGCCACCAACTCTGGTAGACGCCACCGTGGATTCTAGGGAATTCTTGGATCAAGAGTAAGTGCTTTAGTGAGAATACACTCCTCCCCTCTTTCTCGTTCACTACTACCAATAACCTTCCAAAGAGGGTGCCAAATCTCTAACCGAGGTACTAGGCACCCAGCAGCCACCAACGTGAAGGTGTAGAGTAGGAGTTGATAGTGAGTGGCTAACATGAGAACGTTTGTGCTCTCATTCATATGTATATTCGCATCACTACCTTTAGCCCACCTACTGTAATCTTAGACTCTGTTTAGCGATATTATTACACTGCTTCCAAACATCCCTCCAACTCTTTTTAACGTCGCTAGCGCCATGAACCTGTCAATCGCCAAAGCACTCCTCCCCAAGTGACAGCGATATTTGTATTTTAATTTTTTTGAATTTGCAGAACTCATTTTCTTAGGTCTTCCTTTATTTTTGATATGTTTCAAATACGCCGGGAAATGGATGAGATGAACTGGATGCTGCTGTTGGAGAGCTATTGAAATTTTGTTCTTGCTGCTGTGAGCTGCTCCATGGAGTTGTGATGGCTGTTGTATTAGCTTCAATCATCTCTGGGAAATTTCCGTGAAAAGCTGGTTTTAGTTGCTCAGTTGATATAGTTGTCGGTGCTCTTGAATACATAGTCTGAAATTCTTTCCAGAACCGCGTATCACATGGACCATCGTATGGCTGCTCACAAGGTCTCTGAACTGCATCAATCCTGACGAAGAAGTGCGTGCAGCTGTAGAGCGTTTTGTGGACAAATGCTCTTGTGATGTTCATGTGTTGCATGTGTTCTCGGAACAAAGATCTGGGGCTCCTACGAAACTTCTTCGTGCGTTAATAATTCACCAGGCAATCTTAGCGTCATTCCGAGAAACGAGTTCTGCAGCGGATGATCTTATATCCTCCTTGATACTGGTGCGTAACCCTAATAAAACTGTTGGGAGAACACTGACTCAGTCTGTTGCTTCATGACACTTTATGGATGATTTTTATGCAGTTGTCCTAATACGCGTGCTTCCGATAAGTTTTGTTAGTACCCCAAACAAAGTGGATTCGAATTGGGTTCCTCTGTCGGTGGTTATTGCTTTGGGGGCCTCAATTCTACACACCCAGTCCTTAGAGAAGGTCTTGACAATCGTTTGCGTCATGATGTCTTTGAGGGGTATTGCTTCTGGACATCTCGTGAAGCGGTCGATCATCGTCAAGAGAATTCGATATACATTTACCAGTGGCATAACGACGATACCGATGTGAATATGCTGGAATCTGCCACTGGGAATTGGAATATGTTGCGGAATATTCTTGACGTGTCTGCTTACCTTGCTATGTTGACATTGGATGCATGAGCTAGCCAAAGAGAGTATATCCTTACATATGTTTGGCCACACGAAGTTTTTACAAATTTGTTGTTTGGTAGCTCTACCACCGGGATAGAGTTATTGGCACATATGGACGGATGTCGGTGCCTCCAAGGTCGCAAAACGGTTAGGTCAGTATCATCGGTGCGCAGTCCTCGTAGCTTAAGTGAAGACTTCTCAAGTTTTAGCTCGTCATCATGCTTCTGCATCTCGGCTAAATTCGATTTTTGTTGAAAAGCGGCCAATTTCTTCGATTTCTGGTCGAATGCATACACCAACGGCTTATGGTCGGTGACGATGATGAGTTCTCAGCCTTCGTTGGGATGTCGGGAATGTTTTACTGCTCTATAGATGGCTAAGAGCTCCCGGTCGTGCACCTTGTATCTGGCTTATCTCGGATTTAGTTTCTTTGAGAAGAAACCAATTGGTTAAAGTTGATCACTGATGCGTTGGTCGAGTGCAGCTCCAATAGCAATGTCTGACGCGTCACATCGTAGCACTAAGGGAACATCTGGATGTGGATGGGCTAGTTGTACGGCATCCCTCAATTTAGCTTTACATTTTTCGAATGACTCGTCCGCTTGAGGTGTCCATTGGATGTGTTGTTGATCGCCTTTCTTAGCTTCACTTGGACCTTGTGTTGTTGAAGCGCGTGGCATACAGCTTCCATAAAAATTCCACGCTCCTATGAACTTTCGCAGCTTGTCCATTGTTAGTGGGTTTGGGTAATTTGTCAACGCGTCTACTCGGTCGGTGGGAGGTTTTATATCAGTTTTGTTGACTGTGTAGCCTAAGTATCTCACTTCCGGATATCAAACCAAACTGCTGGAGTTCCTAGAGGATATCCGCGATGAGGATATCATCAATATAACAAACACAGAACTCGAGTCCTCTTAGCACTGTGTCCATGAATCGTTGCACCGTATGGGCGGCGTTGCATAATTCGAAAGTCATCACGTTAAACTCACAGAGGCCGAAAGGTGTAATGACAGCCGTCTTTGGTATGTATATCCTCTGGAGCGAGTGGTATCTGGTGGTATGTTCTCTTTAGGTCCAGCATAGTAAAAATGGTGCAACCAGTGAGTTGACGACTGGAGGTGTGGAATGGGGTGTCTGTCCGGAACGGTGATATTTTTAAGGCGACGGTGGTCCCCACACGCCCTCCAGCATCCGGATCTCTCTTGCACTATTTAAAGAAGAGGTGCTCACACGCTTTTGGATGGCTGGCAGATTCCTAGTAGGGTCATGTTTTGGAATTCGTCCTTTGCCGCTTTGAGTTTTTCGCCGGCAAGCCGACGAGCTCGTTCCACAGATGTCCTCTGACAACTACATGATGCTGGACGTAGTGTTCTTGAACGGAGATATTCTTGTTAAGCGCGAAGTTCCTTACTAAGTCAGCAAAACAGTTTGTTTCGTCGATTGTTCGCAATGTTGGCTGTGAACTGCTGACCATGCTGCCACGAACACTTAAATCTGTGATGTTGTCGCTTAGCATCTTGTGACAGAATCCGATGGTCAAGTCGAAATGATGAATAAAGTCCGCTCCTAAGATGGGTTGCTTAACGTCGGCAATGATGAGCCAACCCAACGAAGTCTCAGATCAAGTACCATACCATTTGGCAGCGTAAAGTTGGCGTGAAAGAGGTGTTTTCTTGTTGGCGTACTTCCTTGGAAGTACGGAAATAGAAATGTCTGCGCCGGTATCAATCAAGTAAGATATTCCGCTGATTTGGCTTGATTTGTTCATGATAGTTCTCGTTTCTGTTGTCCCTTTGGGTTAATGGTGGAATAGTGGTGAACATATATTTTCCATTCGTCTACTCTTATATTTTCCCAATAGGTGTTGATCACGTTGAGAAAATATTTCCTAGTTGGAGGAATAGAAAGTATGTTCAATTGTTCTGAGACTGTTCTGGTAGCACTGCGTGCTAACTGGTTCCCCTTGATCCCTGAGTGCCCTGGTACCCATAGTAGCACAATTTTTTGTCTGTTCATTAGAACGTTGTTACGGATTTTAGTTATGGTTGAGGAGGAATTATGGATTCTGTTGATTGCCTTGAGTGTAGAAAGGCTATAGGCATTGTGTTTGCTACCTCTGTCGCTTTCAGGATTGCGTTAGCCTCAGTGGAATAAATTGAAAAGTAGTTTGGTAGTCTTGCACTGTATAGAATGTCACCAGCTTCCGATACGGTTGCGAGTCCAGTACCAGTATCGGATTTGGATCCATCTGTGTAGAAGAACTCGCAAGAATCCTTTCTGTATTCGTCAGTTATTTCACAGAACATTTGTGTGTAGTGTTCCTTAGGTGTGGTATTCTTATTGAATGTTGGTTGGAAACTCCCATGGGGGTATGTTACCAGGAGTGAGTGTACTGATTGTTGGAGTAATACCAATTTTACTGGCACCGTGCAGAGCGATGTAGATGGCAGAGGGAATTTCGGTGTTTTTTTACGGTGTAAGATTTTTTTGGCATCTTTGATTGGAGATCTGTGCGACTTACATATCTTTGGTGCGAGTCGTGCCGTTAAAAGATATCTGCGGTGATCTATGGATGGGAGTCCTGCTTCAGTGAGGATTTTCCTTGTTGGAGTGGTTGTAAATGCTTTCAAGTTGGTCCTAATTGCAGAGTGGTAGGTTGGTTTGATGAAGTTGATGGTAGATTTAGCGTAAACTGCCAACCCATAGTCAATTGTGGATAACATAATGCTGCGAGTTATAAGAATAAGTGTATTAAGGTGTATAAAACCAATGATTTAGTTCGGCTAAAATGGTACGGAAGAAGAAGTTGCATTTAGATAATAAAATCAAATCGTCCGCGTATAGGCAATGGTCTATTTTTTTGTATTTGGCTATGATTTCACTTACTTATGTCGTTGTAGGCGATTATGAATTAGGTAACTGAAAGGGTTGAACCTTGCGGAATCCCGTATAAGTACATACTTTAATAAAAGTTGTTTGCTTTTACTCTGAGTTGCCTATTTGAAAGAAACGATTTAATGTATGAAAGCATTTAAGGGCCAATCTTCCATTGTGTGAGCTTTTTTACGATTACATGGATGCCGATTCTACCAAATGCCTTTTCAAAATCAAGGGACAGTACGAAGACATGATTTTTGCATGACAACGCAGAGCTAATATACTCGTCGATGTGTAATAGTGATAGTCAGTGGTACTGCGTCCATGTTTAAATGCGACTTGCTTTAGACTTAGATAATTATTTTGTTCAATAAACCAGAGAAGTCGTTTAGAGATAATTTTCTCTAAAAGTTTGCTAGTACAAGGAAGCATGGAGATTGATCTGTATCCTGTAGGATGAGTAAATTTTTTAGCAGATTTAAGGATTGGTATTGTACTGGCCACTTTCCACATCTGTGGTATAGTACCTTTATCGAAGATGCAGTTGTATGAGAGCAATATTCTCTCTTTGAGTAAATATGGTCATACCCTGGTGTTTTACCTATCAGAGTGGCTAAGCAGCTTTCTACTTCAATCAAGCTAATCTGTTTCTCTTTGGGTTTTGCAGATATACTGAGGTTTTCTACTTAGTGATGGCTATTGATAGCTAGAACTTTGCCTGGTGGGCTTTTAATATCCGCGATTTTTTCGCTATTTCACTGTTCCAGCGGAAAAGGGCATTTGCTCAACGATAATTAAACAAATGTTAGTATTGTTGGGATGTTGTTTGAAAATTTTCCAAAGATTTTGTTAGTTGTTGCGCAGAATGGATAACTCAGAAGACCACCCCATGGGGTTATCTTCTTATGGAGGATAATTTTAGATTGAGAAATTGCTACGTTAGTTGCGTAAGGTTTTGGTAATCGAAGTAGCTTCTTTGTTTATGTTGGAAGAAAGACTGTAATTGTCTAAAGTATTGTACTTTGGTATAATTCCCAGTTGGGACGGTCAGTTTGAAACTTCTATGTGGATTTTTTTTTTAAACAAACGTCCAAGATCTATTTTTATCAGATGGTCGCTGCCGTGTAAATCGTCTAAAATTTCCCAGGAAGTTTTAGGAATCAATTCAGGGTAAAGTAGCTGATAAGTCGGCATGTGTCCATGTCTTATGTGTCGAGAAATGTGTTGGACTTCCGTCATTTAAAACGGAAAGGTTGGCACTTAGAAGAACATTTTCCAATTCCGTACTTCTAGAGTTGGTTACAGGTGAACCCCATCCAGCAATTGATATCACCAGTTAACAGAATCGGTGTATGGATATTATTAAGAATGTTTGACGAATCACTAGAGGTGAATGCTTGAGTGGGGGAGATGTATAATGAGATCACAGTAATTTTAATATTGAGGTTGATTTCTATTGCAACTGTGGATTATATGTTTGAGTGAATAGATACATGTGTGTGTGGGATAGAATTGTGTATCGATAAAGCTGTACCTTGTTTCGCGTAAGTGCTCGATGCAAAGTTGTGGAAATACGATGTGTATTGTTTTGGGGGGAAGGGAGAGAGGTTGGTTTGTAGATAGACTTTCTGCAGAGTTATAATAGAAGGAGTTCATAACAGTTGGTGGAATAGCCTTTCGTCTTCCATTGCAGAACTTTTAAATAGGTTTTGTAAGAGGTGAGAGCCTTCGTTCCAATATATGCTTGGTTATATTGGTGTAAGCCAGAGTTGATGTTGCGGATGACGATGGAAGGACGCATGGGATGGGACACCCTACACCTAAGTGTATTCTTATTAAAAAAAAAACAAGCTATAGATGGAATTAGCACTAGTTATGAATACATAATACAGTTGCGTGATGGAAATTTACTGATTTTGGTAAAGTCTCTTAAAATTGCTGAAATTTTCATTTTCAAGAAAAATTCTATCAAACCTCTGTCCCATCAAGGTGTCCCTTCACCCAAACCTGAATGCCTCTAAAGGTACAGTTTATGCACTTACCTTCCAAATGTATCCGAGGAAGAAATCATCAAAGAAATGAGTACACAAGGCGTAACTGAGGTTTACAAGTTCATGACAAAAAATGAAGGCATCTCAACTCCTACAGGTCTCATTCTTTTTACTTTTGATTCCCCCCCCCCCCCCTACACCCCTACCTAGCACCGTTAACATCGGTTAATATAATTGCAAGGTCGTTGGATATTTCCCTATCCCCATTCGGTTTCAAAACTGGCAACTCTTTGGTCACACGGCCAAGAGATGCAAAACCCCTTCATCCTGCGTAAACTGCAACATGTTACCTGCAGACCCCCATGCACGCGCACCTATTGTGCGAACTGCTCTGAAGATCACACCGCATTTTCCCAAAGAAATACAAACAAGCATACGTATAAGGAATTGAATCTTGAACTCTCCTCCACGCAAACATATGCAAATATTGCAAATAATGCTCTCCAAGCCAAAACCACCTCAACAATCAAAAAAACGCCCTCAACACATTCTACAATTCAAGTTCAAAGTGAACAGCCAAGCTATACAGAAAAACAATCCACATCAACCAACAACAATAAGGACACCATCCATCCAACGAATTCCTAAACAAACTCTCAGGCACATCAAAAATCAACTGTCCAACAGAAACGAGAACAAATCAAGCCAAATCAGCGGAATATCTTACTTGATACTTTCAAAAACGTACGCCAATAAGACACCTCTTTCATGCCAACATTACTCTGCCAACGGTGCTGTTGTATCTACTTACGATACCAAAACTATGTACTTGATGTGGGACTTCGGCGAGAATTTCGTTGACTTGGCTCACCATTGCCGACGTTAAACAACCCATCTTAGGAGCGGACTTTATTCATCACTTCGACTTGACCATCTGGTTACAAGATGCTTAGCGACAACATTACAGATTTAGGTGTTCGTGGCAGCATGGTCGGCAGTTCACAGCCAACATTGCGAACAATCGACGAAACAAACCGTTTTGCTGACATACTAAGGAACTTCGTGGACATCACGCTCGACAAGAACACTACGTCCAGCATCATGTAGTTGTCAGGGGACATCCAGTTGCGGAACGAGCCCGTCAGCGAAAAAAAACGAAAAAGCATGACACTACCAGGGATCTGCCAGCCATCCAAAGCGAGTGGGCATCTCCTCTTCAAATAATGCAAAAGAGATCCGGATGCTGGAGGGCCTGTGGTGACCTGAAGAGAACATACCTCCAGATACCACTAGCTCCAAAGGATAGACCAAAGACGGCTATTATACACCTTTCAGCCTTTTTCAGTTTAACGTGATGACTTTCGGATTATGCAACGCCACCGCATCGTTTGCAACGCTTCATGGACATAGTTCTGTTTTTGTTATATTGATGATATCCTCATCGCGTCAACCAACGAAGAAATTCGAATTTTTATCGAAGCTGTATGCCACGCGCTTCAACAACACAAGGTCCAAGTGAAGCTAAGAAAGGCGATCAACAACACATCCAATGGACACCTCAAGCGGACGAGTCATTCGAAAAATGTAAAGCTAAATTGAGGGATGCCGTACAACTAGCCCATCCACATCCAGATGTTCCCTTAGTGCTACGATGTGACGCGTCAGACATTGCTATTGGAGCTGCACTCGACCAACGCATCAGTGATCAACTTCAACCAATTGGTTTCTTCTCAAAGAAACTAAATCCGAGATAAGCCAGATACAAGGTGCACGACCGGGAGCTCTTAGCCATCTATAGAACAGTAAAACATTTCCGACATTTCATCAAAGGCCGAGAACTCATCATCGTCACCGACCATAAGCCGTTGGTGTATGCATTCGACCAGAAATCGAAGAAATTGGCCGCTTTTCAACAAAAATCGAATTTAGCCGAGATGCAGAAGCATGATGACGAGCTAAAACTTGAGAAGTCTTCACTTAAGCTACGAGGACTGCGCACCGATGATACTGACCTAACCGTTTTGCGACCTTGGAGGCACCGACATCCGTCCATATGTGCCAATAACTCTATCCCGGTGGTAGAGCTACCAAACAACAAATTTGTAAAAACTTCGTGTGGCCAAACATATGTAAGGATATACTCTCTTTGGCTAGCTCATGCATCCAATGTCAACATAGCAAGGTAAGCAGACACGTCAAGAATATTCCGCAACATATTCCAATTCCCAGTGGCAGATTCCAGCATATTCACATCGGTATCGTCGTTATGCCACTGGTAAATGTATATCGAATTCTCTTGACGATGATCGACCGCTTCACGAGATGTCCAGAAGCAATACCCCTCAAAGACATCATGACGCAAACGATTGTCAAGACCTTCTCTAAGGACTGGGTGTGTAGAATTGAGGCCCCCAAAGCAATAACCACCGACAGAGGAACCCAATTCGAATCCACTTTGTTTGGGGTACTAACAAAACTTATCGGAAGCACGCGTATTAGGACAACTGCATAAAAATCATCCATAAAGTGTCATGAAGCAACAGACTGAGTCAGTGTTCTCCCAACAGTTTTATTAGGGTTACGCACCAGTATCAAGGAGGATATAAGATCATCCGCTGCAGAACTCGTTTCTCGGAATGACGCTAAGATTGCCTGGTGAATTATTAACGCACGAAGAAGTTTCGTAGGAGCCCCAGATCTTTGTTCCGAGAACACATGCAACACATGAACATCACAAGAGCATTTGTCCACAAAACGCTCTACAGCTGCACGCACTTCTTCGTCAGGATTGATGCAGTTCAGAGACCTTGTGAGCAGCCATACGATGGTCCATGTGGTACGCGGTTCTGGAAAGAATTTCAGACTATGTATTCAAGAGCACCGACAACTATATCAACTGAGCAACTAAAACCAGCTTTCCACGGAAATTTCCCAGAGATGATTGAAGCTAATACAACAGCCATCACAACTCCATGGAGCAGCTCACAGCAGCAAGAACAAAATTTCAATAGCTCTCCAACAGCAGCATCCAGTTCATCTCATCCATTTTCTGGCGTGTTTGAAACATATCAAAAATAAAGGAAGACCTAAGAAAATGAGTTCTGCAAATTCAAAAAAATAAAAATACAAATATTATTACAGCTGTCACTTGGGGAGGAGTGCTTTGGCGATTGACAGGCTCATGGCGCTAGCGACGTTAAAAAGAGTTGAAGGGATGTTTGGAAGCAGTGTAATAATATCGCTAAACAGAGTCTAAGATTACAGTAGGTGGGCTAAAGGTAGTGATGCGAATATACATATGAATGAGAGCACAAACGTTCTCATGTTAGCCACTCACTATCAACTCCTACTCTACACCTTCACGTTGGTGGCTGCTGGGTGCCTAGTACCTCGGTTAGAGATTTGGCACCCTCTTTGGAAGGTTATTGGTAGTAGTGAACGAGAAAGAGGGGAGGAGTGTATTCTCACTAAAGCACTTACTCTTGATCCAAGAATTCCCTAGAATCCACGGTGGCGTCTACCAGAGTTGGTGGCGGGTGAATCCTTAATGGCCAAACGGAATAGCTCTTATCTAATCCGGCCACCTGTATAATTCATGCATGTATCTCATCGAAACACAATCCTGATAAGACTAGAATACAGCCGCACTTTGCATTCCACAAACCCGTGCGATACTTCTACAGAACGACACATTCTTATAATTTCATCTTATTTCTACTCCTCATAGTCCTCGTATCCTTTAAGTCCAATTCCAGACCCTAAACTGTAACCCATCTCAATGAAAACGCTTCTCCTACAATTCATACTGCTGATTAGACTAGAATACAGCCGCACTTTGCATTCCACAAACCCTTGCGATACTTATACAGAACGACACGTTCTTATAATTTCATCTTATTTCTACTCCTCATAGTCCTCGTATCCTATTAGTCGAATTCCAGACCCTAAACTGTAACCCATCTCAATGAAAATGCTTCTCCTACAATTCATACTGCTGATTATACTAGAATACAGCCGCACTTTGCATTCTACAAACCCGTGCGATACTTCTACAGAACGACACATTCTTCTAATTTCATCTTATTTCTACTCCTCATAGTCCTCGTATCCTTTAAGTCGAATTCCAGACCCTAAAATGTAACCCATCTCTATGAAAACGCTTCTCCTACAATTCATACTGCTGATTAGACTAGAATACAGCCGCACTTTGCATTCCACAAACCCTTGCGATACTTATACAGAACGACACGTTCTTATAATTTCATCTTATTTCTACTCCTCATAGTCCTCGTATCCTATTAGTCGAATTCCAGACCCTAAACTGTAACCCATCTCAATGAAAATGCTTCTCCTACAATTCATACTGCTGATTATACTAGAATACAGCCGCACTTTGCATTCTACAAACCCGTGCGATACTTCTACAGAACGACACATTCTTATAATTTCATCTTATTTCTACTCCTCATAGTCCTCGTATCCTTTAAGTCCAATTCCAGACCCTAAAATGTAACCCATCTCTATGAAAACGCTTCTCCTACAATTCATACTGCTGATTAGACTAGAATACAGCCGCACTTTGCATTCCACAAACCCGTGCGATACTTCTACAGCACGACACATTCTTCTAATTTCATCTTATTTCTACTCCTCATAGTCCTCGTATCCTATTAGTCGAATTCCAGACCCTAAAGTGTAACCCATCTCAATGAAAATGCTTCTCCTACAATTCATACAGCTGATTAGACTAGAATACAGCCGCACTTTGCATTCCACAAACCCGTGCGATACTTCTACAGCACGACACATTCTTATAATTTCATCTTATTTCTACTCCTCATAGTCCCCGTATCCTATTAATGGAATTCCAGACCCTAAACTGTAACCCATCTCAATGAAAATGCTTCTCATGCAATTCGTGCATCAATTATCAGAACAATGCTGATAGGAGGAGTAAAGTACTGTCGCGCCTCTTATCTCGCAACCAAGTGTGGCTCCTTAACAGGAAAATATATTCTTAAGCTCTCGCTACGTGCCACTCCCCACATTCTTCGTATTCTGTTAGCTAAATGTCCGCCCGTTAGTTGTAAGCTATGAGAAAACAATTTCTAATACAAGTCACATACTAAGTACACGGATTTTCTTTTGCACTTTATTGTAAAGCAATAATTAAATTACATGAGTATTCCTTCAATTTAATGTGGAAACCCGTGTCCCATGCAATGTGGCGAGTATATCGTCCGTCATTTGCCGTAGGAGCCACCAAAGGTTTAGTCTGCGGCAATTACATTCTTGTGGTGGCCAGTTGTATTCCATCGAACTGCAGAATAAAGTTTCACAAAGTAATATACTAGTCTTTTCAAGCGTCATCCATCAAGTTCCTGCCAATTTTACCAAAGTCGTCACATTATTTGCAGTCCATCTGCAATGGTTTTTCACCTAAAAGCAATACAATTACGTTAATGATCACTGAATAGTAGTTTCAGGTACAATTTACTAAGGATTACGGTGAAAACGTCCAGCATCCACAGTGGTTTTATTCAAGATGTACTGGTATCAATGAAACCATGATGAGTACCGACCAGGTTGTTGTTTCGCTTCCTGACCCGAATACTACAGAAAAACATGAAAGAGATTCGCTTGTATTATGCCGATACACAACAGACATCCTGTCGTCTTTTATGGTTTTCCGCTGACAGTCTCCAGTATATGTAGATGGATTCTACTTAGTGAAAAGTATACTTACAGATAAGAATATGGGATACTCCATTGAAAAGTTACCAACTGAAAGAATGATAAACACAGTCGATATTTTTTTGTTTTCAATGGAATCCGTTAAGCTTTTATTCTGAATTATATGTACATACTTACATGCAATTGGTGTAACAATAAAAAGAATTTGTAATAACAGTTGAAGTTCCTTCGTATATTCTGTGGATTTCTTCTTCCAGATTGTATTCCTTCAGCGCTTAGAAGTGCAAGTTTGGTCGCATTTCCACACCACCTATGAGGTATGCATTTTGGTGCGTTAACTGATTTTTTGATTGCGCCTATTGCACCAGACTAGAAAAATTAAGATATTAATACATTTGTAATTATAAGAGTAAGCATCTTGTTCCTGAAATTGGGTTCGTGAATGTCCCTGTCAACAAATTTCAGTGCGAAATGAATTCGTTCGTCCTCATACTGTGGTTCTTCCTTCAGTCGACGTTCCTTCAAATCTAGAAAAAAAAGTTTATTGTCATAATATTATAGTAATTCACATTAATCTTAATTTTTCGAACTGTGTACCTCCCGATTAGGAAAAGCATATAAATGCAATAAATTAATTGAACATTCCATTTGTTTACATTCTTCACTCTTCAACAATTTTACTTTTTCGATTGTCGCCAAACAAAATTCAAACAAGTGGCTGTCAAAAATGTGACAGTGGCGAGGTGGATTACTTTTGTTCTGACATTTGTTTACTTTTTAGCAAAAAAGTGTGTGAATATATGTTCGTTTCTACACAACTTTTTATATTAATGCCAATTGATTCTCCCTGTTGCACTGATTTCAAAAGTGTAACTGTATTTTGTTGCATTTGTTATGTTTAAAAGTTATAGCACTCTGAAATGTTCGCTTTGGCACATCGAATGAAGTAAACAAAGGTGGTGGGTCAGGATGGATGTGTTTGGAAATACGCTGGTGAGTTAAGGCTGTTAAAAGATTATTCTTTTATTACCGGCGGTCTCCACGAGTAGTAAATAGTATTCTATGAAAAATGGCTTTCTAGGTACGGCTCAGTTTATAGCTTGCTATAGATAGTATTCTATGGGCTGTCATTTTTTGTTTCATGTTTGTTTTGTTCGCGATAGCTGCGTGGAGAATGGATGAAATTATTAAATTTACATCAACTTCAATTCAAATTGTTTACTTCCTTCTCCAGTGATCAAAGCTATTGGTTTATAAACTCTTAACCTCATTTATCTACAAAATACAGTAAACAATAGGGAGGCGTACGAAACACCCAAAACAACAAAAATATCCAAAAATTTAAAGACAAAATATTTTTGCACAAATTCTCCAACGAAACAAAATTTTGTGCAAAAATCTCCACGAAATCTCACCATATTCCACTGTTTATGGATATAAGTGACATAAAGCCAAATCGATAGGGGATTTTAGTCCCGGGGATTCTCTCTTTGGGGATTTTGTGGCTGGGGGTTTGAATTTGGAAATTCTGGGTTTGGGGATTTCTTCTTGGGGCTTATGTCTTGGAGATACCTGCCTCCAACCCTAAAGAATAGTGTCTTCTATACAAATATCAGAAAATATTTGCATGAACATAATTGCAAGAATAAATTCATATGTAGTAACCACTTATTTCCAATTTGATAATTATTTTTATAACACACATTTTATTTCTTAAAAAAAGAATAATCTTTTAACAGCCTTAACTCACCAGCGTATTTCCAAACACATCCGTGCTGACCCACCACCTTTGTTTACTTCATTCGATGTGCCAAAGCGAACATTTCAGAGTGCTATAACTTTTAAACATAACAAATGCAACAAAATACAGTTACACTTTTGAAATCAGTGCAACAGGGAGAATCAATTGGCATCAAAATTAATATAAAAAGTTGTGTAGAAACAAAAATATATTCACACACTTTTTTGCTAAAAAGTAAACAAATGTCAGAACAAAAATAATCCACCTCGCCACTGTCACATTTTTGACAGCCACTTGTTTGAATTTTGTTTGGCGACAATCGAAAAAGTAAAATTGTTGAAGAGTGAAGAATGTAAACAAATGGAATGTTCAATTAATTTATTGCATTTATATGCTTTTCCTAATCGGGAGGTACACAGTTCGAAAAATTAAGATTAATGTGAATTACTATAATATTATGACAATAAACTTTTTTTTCTAGATTTGAAGGAACGTCGACTGAAGGAAGAACCACAGTATGAGGACGAACGAATTCATTTCGCACTGAAATTTGTTGACAGGGACATTCACGAACCCAATTTCAGGAACAAGATGCTTACTCTTATAATTACAAATGTATTAATATCTTAATTTTTCTAGTCTGGTGCAATAGGCCTCTGGGTCTACTGGGGAAACTGAACAGCAATCAAAAAATCAGTTAACGCACCAAAATGCATACCTCATAGGTGGTGTGGAAATGCGACCAAACTTGCACTTCTAAGCGCTGAAGGAATACAATCTGGAAGAAGAAATCCACAGAATATACGAAGGAACTTCAACTGTTATTACAAATTCTTTTTATTGTTACACCAATTGCATGTAAGTATGTACATATAATTCAGAATAAAAGCTTAACGGATTCCATTGAAAACAAAAAAAATATCGACTGTGTTTATCATTCTTTCAGTTGGTAACTTTTCAATGGAGTATCCCATATTCTTATCTGTAAGTATACTTTTCACTAAGTAGAATCCATCTACATATACTGGAGACTGTCAGCGGAAAACCATAAAAGACGACAGGATGTCTGTTGTGTATCGGCATAATACAAGCGAATCTCTTTCATGTTTTTCTGTAGTATTCGGGTCAGGAAGCGAAACAACAACCTGGTCGGTACTCATCATGGTTTCATTGATACCAGTACATCTTGAATAAAACCACTGTGGATGCTGGACGTTTTGGCCGTAATCCTTAGTAAATTGTACCTGAAACTACTATTCAGTGATCATTAACGTAATTGTATTGCTTTTAGGTGAAAAACCATTGCAGAAGGACTGAAAATAATGAGACGACTTTGGTAAAGTTTGCAGGAATTTGATGGGTGACGCTTGAAAAGACTAGTATATTACTTTGTGGAACTTTATTCTGCAGTTCGATGGAATACAACTGGCCACCACAAGAATGTAATTGCCGCAGACTAAACCTTTGGTGGCTCCTACGGCAAATGACGGACGATATACTCGCCACATTGCATGGGACACGGGTTTCCACATTAAATTGAAGGAATACTCATGTAATTTAATTATTGCTTTACAATAAAGTGCAAAAGAAAATCCGTGTACTTAGTATGTGACTTGTATTAGAAATTGTTTTCTCATAGCTTACAACTAACGGGCATACATTTAGCTAACAGAACACGAAGAATGTGGGGAGGAGCACGTAGCAAGAGCTTAAGAATATATTTTCCTGTTAAGGAGCCACACTTGGTTGCGAGATAAGAGGCGCGACAGTACTTTACTCCTCCTATCAGCATTGTTCTGATAATTGATGCACGAATTGCATGAGAAGCATTTTCATTGAGATGGGTTACAGTTTAGGGTCTGGAATTCCATTAATAGGATACGGGGACTATGAGGAGTAGAAATAAGATGAAATTATAAGAACGTGTCGTTCTGTATAAGTATCGCAAGGGTTTGTGGAATGCAAAGTGCGGCTGTATTCTAGTATAATCAGCAGTATGAATTGTAGGAGAAGCATTTTCATTGAGATGGGTTACAGTTTAGGGTCTGGAATTCCATTAATAGGATACGGGGACTATGAGGAGTAGAAATAAGATGAAATTATAAGAACGTGTCTTTCTGTAGAAGTATCGCACGGGTTTGTGGAATGCAAAGTGCGGCTGTATTCTAGTCTAATCAGCAGTATGAATTGTAGGAGAAGCATTTTTATTGAGATGGGTTACAGTTTAGGGTCTGGAATTCGACTAATAGGATGCGAGGACTATGAGGAGTAGAAATAAGATGAAATTATAAGAACGTGTCGTTCTGTAGAAGTATCGCACGGGTTTGTGGAATGCAAAGTGCGGCTGTATTCTAGTCTAATCAGCAGTATGAATTGTAGGAGAAGCATTTTTATTGAGATGGGTTACAGTTTAGGGTCTGGAATTCGACTAATAGGATGCCAGGACTATGAGGAGTAGAAATAAGATGAAATTATAAGAATGTGTCGTTCTGTAGAAGTATCGCACGGGTTTGTGGAATGCAAAGTGCGGCTGTATTCTAGTCTAATCAGCAGTATGAATTGTAGGAGAAGCATTTTCATTGAGATGGGTTACAGTTTAGGGTCTGGAATTCGACTTAAAGGATACGAGGACTATGAGGAGTAGAAATAGGATGAAATTATAAGAATGTGTCGTTCTGTAGAAGTATCGCACGGGTTTGTGGAATGCAAAGTGCGGCTGTATTCTAGTCTAATCAGCAGTATGAATTGTATAAGAAGCATTTTCATTGAGATGGGTTACAGTTTAGGGTCTGGAATTCGACTTAAAGGATACAAGGACTATGAGGAGTAGAAATAAGATAAAATTATAAGAATGTGTCGTTCTGTATAAGTATCGCACGGGTTTGTGGAATGCAAAGTGCGGCTGTATTCTAGTCTAATCAGCAGTATGAATTGTAGGAGAAGCATTTTCATTGAGATGGGTTACAGTTTAGGGTCTGGAATTCGACTTAAAGGATACGAGGACTATGAGGAGTAGAAATAGGATGAAATTATAAGAATGTGTCGTTCTGTAGAAGTATCGCACGGGTTTGTGGAATGCAAAGTGCGGCTGTATTCTAGTCTAATCAGCAGTATGAATTGTAGGAGAAGCATTTTTATTGAGATGGGTTACAGTTTACTGTCTGGAATTCGACTAATAGGATGCGAGGACTATGAGGAGTAGAAATAAGATGAAATTATAAGAATGTGTCGTTCTGTAGAAGTATCGCACGGGTTTGTGGAATGCAAAGTGCGGCTGTATTCTAGTCTTATCAGCATTGTGTTTCGATGAGATACATGTATGAATTGTAGGAGAAGCGTTTTCATTGAGATGGGTCACAGTTTAGGGTCTGGAATTCGGCTAATAGGATACGAGGACTATGAGGAGTAGAAATAAGATAAAATTATAAGAATGTGTCGTTCTGTATAAGTATCGCACGGGTTTGTGGAATGCAAAGTGCGGCTGTATTCTAGTCTAATCAGCAGTATGAATTGTAGGAGAAGCATTTTCATTGAGATGGGTTACAGTTTAGGGTCTGGAATTCGACTTAAAGGATACGAGGACTATGAGGAGTAGAAATAGGATGAAATTATAAGAATGTGTCGTTCTGTAGAAGTATCGCACGGGTTTGTGGAATGCAAAGTGCGGCTGTATTCTAGTCTAATCAGCAGTATGAATTGTAGGAGAAGCATTTTTATTGAGATGGGTTACAGTTTACTGTCTGGAATTCGACTAATAGGATGCGAGGACTATGAGGAGTAGAAATAAGATGAAATTATAAGAATGTGTCGTTCTGTAGAAGTATCGCACGGGTTTGTGGAATGCAAAGTGCGGCTGTATTCTAGTCTTATCAGCATTGTGTTTCGATGAGATACATGTATGAATTGTAGGAGAAGCGTTTTCATTGAGATGGGTCACAGTTTAGGGTCTGGAATTCGGCTAATAGGATACGAGGACTATGAGGAGTAGAAATAAGATAAAATTATAAGAATGTGTCGTTCTGTATAAGTATCGCACGGGTTTGTGGAATGCAAAGTGCGGCTGTATTCTAGTCTAATCAGCAGTATGAATTGTAGGAGAAGCATTTTCATTGAGATGGGTTACAGTTTAGGGTCTGGAATTCGACTTAAAGGATACGAGGACTATGAGGAGTAGAAATAGGATGAAATTATAAGAATGTGTCGTTCTGTAGAAGTATCGCACGGGTTTGTGGAATGCAAAGTGCGGCTGTATTCTAGTCTAATCAGCAGTATGAATTGTATAAGAAGCATTTTCATTGAGATGGGTTACAGTTTAGGGTCTGGAATTCGACTTAAAGGATACGAGGACTATGAGGAGTAGAAATAGGATGAAATTATAAGAATGTGTCGTTCTGTAGAAGTATCGCACGGGTTTGTGGAATGCAAAGTGCGGCTGTATTCTAGTCTAATCAGCAGTATGAATTGTATAAGAAGCATTTTCATTGAGATGGGTTACAGTTTAGGGTCTGGAATTCGACTTAAAGGATACGAGGACTATGAGGAGTAGAAATAGGATGAAATTATAAGAATGTGTCGTTCTGTAGAAGTATCGCACGGGTTTGTGGAATGCAAAGTGCGGCTGTATTCTAGTCTAATCAGCAGTATGAATTGTAGGAGAAGCATTTTCATTGAGATGGGTTACAGTTTAGGGTCTGGAGTTCGACTTATAGGATACGAGGACTATGAGGAGTAGAAATAGGATGAAATTATAAGAATGTGTCGTTCTGTAGAAGTATCGCACGGGTTTGTGGAATGCAAAGTGCGGCTGTATTCTAGTCTAATCAGCAGTATGAATTGTAGGAGAAGCATTTTTATTGAGATGGGTTACAGTTTAGGGTCTGGAATTCGACTAATAGGATGCCAGGACTATGAGGAGTAGAAATAAGATGAAATTATAAGAACGTGTCGTTCTGTAGAAGTATCGCACGGGTTTGTGGAATGCAAAGTGCGGCTGTATTCTAGTCTAATCAGCAGTATGAATTGTAGGAGAAGCATTTTTATTGAGATGGGTTACAGTTTAGGGTCTGGAATTCGACTAATAGGATGCCAGGACTATGAGGAGTAGAAATAAGATGAAATTATAAGAATGTGTCGTTCTGTAGAAGTATCGCACGGGTTTGTGGAATGCAAAGTGCGACTGTATTCTAGTCTAATCAGCAGTATGAATTGTAGGAGATGCATTTTCATTGAGATGGGTTACAGTTTAGGGTCTGGAGTTCGACTTATAGGATACGAGGACTATGAGGAGTAGAAATAGGATGAAATTATAAGAATGTGTCGTTCTGTAGAAGTATCGCACGGGTTTGTGGAATGCAAAGTGCGGCTGTATTCTAGTATAATCAGCAGTATGAATTGTAGGAGAAGCATTTTTATTGAGATGGGTTACAGTTTAGGGTCTGGAATTCGACTAATACAATGCGAGGACTATGAGGAGTAGAAATAAGATGAAATTATAAGAATGTGTCGTTCTGTAGAAGTATCGCACGGGTTTGTGGAATGCAAAGTGCGGCTGTATTCTAGTCTAATCAGCAGTATGAATTGTAGGAGAAGCATTTTCATTGAGATGGGTTACAGTTTAGGGTCTGGAATTCGACTTAAAGGATACGAGGACTATGAGGAGTAGAAATAGGATGAAATTATAAGAATGTGTCGTTCTGTAGAAGTATCGCACGGGTTTGTGGAATGCAAAGTGCGGCTGTATTCTAGTCTAATCAGCAGTATGAATTGTAGGAGAAGCATTTTCATTGAGATGGGTTACAGTTTAGGGTCTGGAATTCGACTTAAAGGATACGAGGACTATGAGGAGTAGAAATAGGATGAAATTATAAGAATGTGTCGTTCTGTAGAAGTATCGCACGGGTTTGTGGAATGCAAAGTGCGGCTGTATTCTAGTCTAATCAGCAGTATGAATTGTATAAGAAGCATTTTCATTGAGATGGGTTACAGTTTAGGGTCTGGAATTCGACTTAAAGGATACGAGGACTATGAGGAGTAGAAATAAGATAAAATTATAAGAATGTGTCGTTCTGTATAAGTATCGCACGGGTTTGTGGAATGCAAAGTGCGGCTGTATTCTAGTCTAATCAGCAGTATGAATTGTAGGAGAAGCATTTTCATTGAGATGGGTTACAGTTTAGGGTCTGGAATTCGACTTAAAGGATACGAGGACTATGAGGAGTAGAAATAGGATGAAATTATAAGAATGTGTCGTTCTGTAGAAGTATCGCACGGGTTTGTGGAATGCAAAGTGCGGCTGTATTCTAGTCTAATCAGCAGTATGAATTGTATAAGAAGCATTTTCATTGAGATGGGTTACAGTTTAGGGTCTGGAATTCGACTTAAAGGATACGAGGACTATGAGGAGTAGAAATAGGATGAAATTATAAGAATGTGTCGTTCTGTAGAAGTATCGCACGGGTTTCTGGAATGCAAAGTGCGGCTGTATTCTAGTCTAATCAGCAGTATGAATTGTAGGAGAAGCATTTTTATTGAGATGGGTTACAGTTTAGGGTCTGGAATTCGACTTATAGGATACGAGGACTATGAGGAGTAGAAATAGGATGAAATTATAAGAATGTGTCGTTCTGTAGAAGTATCGCACGGGTTTGTGGAATGCAAAGTGCGGCTGTATTCTAGTCTAATCAGCAGTATGAATTGTAGGAGAAGCATTTTTATTGAGATGGGTTACAGTTTAGGGTCTGGAATTCGACTAATAGGATGCGAGGACTATGAGGAGTAGAAATAAGATGAAATTATAAGAATGTGTCGTTCTGTAGAAGTATCGCACGGGTTTGTGGAATGCAAAGTGCGGCTGTATTCTAGTCTAATCAGCAGTATGAATTGTAGGAGAAGCATTTTCATTGAGATGGGTTACAGTTTAGGGTCTGGAATTCGACTTAAAGGATACGAGGACTATGAGGAGTAGAAATAGGATGAAATTATAAGAATGTGTCGTTCTGTAGAAGTATCGCACGGGTTTGTGGAATGCAAAGTGCGGCTGTATTCTAGTCTAATCAGCAGTATGAATTGTATAAGAAGCATTTTCATTGAGATGGGTTACAGTTTAGGGTCTGGAATTCGACTTAAAGGATACGAGGACTATGAGGAGTAGAAATAGGATGAAATTATAAGAATGTGTCGTTCTGTAGAAGTATCGCACGGGTTTCTGGAATGCAAAGTGCGGCTGTATTCTAGTCTAATCAGCAGTATGAATTGTAGGAGAAGCATTTTTATTGAGATGGGTTACAGTTTAGGGTCTGGAATTCGACTTATAGGATACGAGGACTATGAGGAGTAGAAATAGGATGAAATTATAAGAATGTGTCGTTCTGTAGAAGTATCGCACGGGTTTGTGGAATGCAAAGTGCGGCTGTATTCTAGTCTAATCAGCAGTATGAATTGTAGGAGAAGCATTTTTATTGAGATGGGTTACAGTTTAGGGTCTGGAATTCGACTTATAGGATACGAGGACTATGAGGAGTAGAAATAGGATGAAATTATAAGAATGTGTCGTTCTGTAGAAGTATCGCACGGGTTTGTGGAATGCAAAGTGCGGCTGTATTCTAGTCTAATCAGCAGTATGAATTGTAGGAGAAGCATTTTCATTGAGATGGGTTACAGTTTAGGGTCTGGAATTCGACTTAAAGGATACGAGGACTATGAGGAGTAGAAATAGGATGAAATTATAAGAATGTGTCGTTCTGTATAAGTATCGCACGGGTTTGTGGAATGCAAAGTGCGGCTGTATTCTAGTCTAATCAGCAGTATGAATTGTAGGAGAAGCATTTTCATTGAGATGGGTTACAGTTTAGGGTCTGGAATTCGACTTAAAGGATACGAGGACTATGAGGAGTAGAAATAGGATGAAATTATAAGAATGTGTCGTTCTGTAGAAGTATCGCACGGGTTTGTGGAATGCAAAGTGCGGCTGTATTCTAGTCTAATCAGCAGTATGAATTGTATAAGAAGCATTTTCATTGAGATGGGTTACAGTTTAGGGTCTGGAATTCGACTTAAAGGATACGAGGACTATGAGGAGTAGAAATAGGATGAAATTATAAGAATGTGTCGTTCTGTAGAAGTATCGCACGGGTTTCTGGAATGCAAAGTGCGGCTGTATTCTAGTCTAATCAGCAGTATGAATTGTAGGAGAAGCATTTTTATTGAGATGGGTTACAGTTTAGGGTCTGGAATTCGACTTATAGGATACGAGGACTATGAGGAGTAGAAATAGGATGAAATTATAAGAATGTGTCGTTCTGTAGAAGTATCGCACGGGTTTGTGGAATGCAAAGTGCGGCTGTATTCTAGTCTAATCAGCAGTATGAATTGTATAAGAAGCATTTTCATTGAGATGGGTTACAGTTTAGGGTCTGGAATTCGACTTAAAGGATACGAGGACTATGAGGAGTAGAAATAGGATGAAATTATAAGAATGTGTCGTTCTGTAGAAGTATCGCACGGGTTTCTGGAATGCAAAGTGCGGCTGTATTCTAGTCTAATCAGCAGTATGAATTGTAGGAGAAGCATTTTTATTGAGATGGGTTACAGTTTAGGGTCTGGAATTCGACTTATAGGATACGAGGACTATGAGGAGTAGAAATAGGATGAAATTATAAGAATGTGTCGTTCTGTAGAAGTATCGCACGGGTTTCTGGAATGCAAAGTGCGGCTGTATTCTAGTCTAATCAGCAGTATGAATTGTAGGAGAAGCATTTTTATTGAGATGGGTTACAGTTTAGGGTCTGGAATTCGACTAATAGGATGCGAGGACTATGAGGAGTAGAAATAAGATGAAATTATAAGAATGTGTCGTTCTGTAGAAGTATCGCACGGGTTTGTGGAATGCAAAGTGCGGCTGTATTCTAGTCTAATCAGCAGTATGAATTGTAGGAGAAGCATTTTCATTGAGATGGGTTACAGTTTAGGGTCTGGAATTCGACTTATAGGATACGAGGACTATGAGGAGTAGAAATAGGATGAAATTATAAGAATGTGTCGTTCTGTAGAAGTATCGCACGGGTTTGTGGAATGCAAAGTGCGGCTGTATTCTAGTATAATCAGCAGTATGAATTGTAGGAGAAGCATTTTCATTGAGATGGGTTACAGTTTAGGGTCTGGAATTCGACTTAAAGGATACGAGGACTATGAGGAGTAGAAATAGGATGAAATTATAAGAATGTGTCGTTCTGTAGAAGTATCGCACGGGTTTGTGGAATGCAAAGTGCGGCTGTATTCTAGTCTAATCAGCAGTATGAATTGTATAAGAAGCATTTTCATTGAGATGGGTTACAGTTTAGGGTCTGGAATTCGACTTAAAGGATACGAGGACTATGAGGAGTAGAAATAGGATGAAATTATAAGAACGTGTCGTTCTGTAGAAGTATCGCACGGGTTTGTGGAATGCAAAGTGCGGCTGTATTCTAGTATAATCAGCAGTATGAATTGTAGGAGAAGCATTTTCATTGAGATGGGTTACAGTTTAGGGTCTGGAATTCGACTTAAAGGATACGAGGACTATGAGGAGTAGAAATAGGATGAAATTATAAGAATGTGTCGTTCTGTAGAAGTATCGCACGGGTTTGTGGAATGCAAAGTGCGGCTGTATTCTAGTCTAATCAGCAGTATGAATTGTATAAGAAGCATTTTCATTGAGATGGGTTACAGTTTAGGGTCTGGAATTCGACTTAAAGGATACGAGGACTATGAGGAGTAGAAATAGGATGAAATTATAAGAATGTGTCGTTCTGTAGAAGTATCGCACGGGTTTCTGGAATGCAAAGTGCGGCTGTATTCTAGTCTAATCAGCAGTATGAATTGTAGGAGAAGCATTTTCATTGAGATGGGTTACAGTTTAGGGTCTGGAATTCGACTAATAGGATGCGAGGACTATGAGGAGTAGAAATAAGATGAAATTATAAGAATGTGTCGTTCTGTAGAAGTATCGCACGGGTTTGTGGAATGCAAAGTGCGGCTGTATTCTAGTCTTATCAGCATTGTGTTTCGATGAGATACATGTGTGAATTGTAGGAGAAGCGTTTTCATTGAGATGGGTCACAGTTTAGGGTCTGGAATTCGACTAATAGGATGCGAGGACTATGAGGAGTAGAAATAAGATGAAATTATAAGAATGTGTCGTTCTGTAGAAGTATCGCACGGGTTTGTGGAATGCAAAGTGCGGCTGTATTCTAGTCTTATCAGCATTGTGTTTCGATGAGATACATGTATGAATTGTAGGAGAAGCGTTTTCATTGAGATGGGTCACAGTTTAGGGTCTGGAATTCGACTAATATTATGCCAGGACTATGAGGAGTAGAAATAAGATAAAATTATAAGAATGTGTCGTTCTGTATAAGTATCGCACGGGTTTGTGGAATGCAAAGTGCGGCTGTATTCTAGTCTAATCAGCAGTAAGAATTGTAGGAGAAGCGTTTTCATTGAGATGGGTTACAGTTTAGGGTCTGGAATTCGACTAATAGGATGCGAGGACTATGAGGAGTAGAAATAAGATGAAATTATAAGAATGTGTCGTTCTGTAGAAGTATCGCACGGGTTTGTGGAATGCAAAGTGCGGCTGTATTCTAGTATAATCAGCAGTATGAATTGTAGGAGAAGCATTTTCATTGAGATGGGTTACAGTTTAGGGTCTGGAATTCGACTTAAAGGATACGAGGACTATGAGGAGTAGAAATAAGATGAAATTATAAGAATGTGTCGTTCTGTAGAAGTATCGCACGGGTTTGTGGAATGCAAAGTGCGGCTGTATTCTAGTGTAATCAGCAGTATGAATTGTATAAGAAGCATTTTCATTGAGATGGGTTACAGTTTAGGGTCTGGAATTCGACTTTAAGGATACGAGGACTATGAGGAGTAGAAATAAGATGAAATTATAAGAATGTGTCGTTCTGTAGAAGTATCGCACGGGTTTGTGGAATGCAAAGTGCGGCTGTATTCTAGTCTTATCAGCATTGTGTTTCGATGAGATACATGTATGAATTGTAGGAGAAGCGTTTTCATTGAGATGGGTCACAGTTTAGGGTCTGGAATTCGACTAATATTATGCCAGGACTATGAGGAGTAGAAATAAGATAAAATTATAAGAATGTGTCGTTCTGTATAAGTATCGCACGGGTTTGTGGAATGCAAAGTGCGGCTGTATTCTAGTCTAATCAGCAGTAAGAATTGTATAAGAAGCGTTTTCATTGAGATGGGTTACAGTTTAGGGTCTGGAATTCGACTAATAGGATGCGAGGACTATGAGGAGTAGAAATAAGATGAAATTATAAGAATGTGTCGTTCTGTATAAGTATCGCACGGGTTTGTGGAATGCAAAGTGCGGCTGTATTCTAGTATAATCAGCAGTATGAATTGTAGGAGAAGCATTTTCATTGAGATGGGTTACAGTTTAGGGTCTGGAATTCGACTTAAAGGATACGAGGACTATGAGGAGTAGAAATAAGATGAAATTATAAGAATGTGTCGTTCTGTAGAAGTGTCGCACGGGTTTGTGGAATGCAAAGTGCGGCTGTATTCTAGTCTTATCAGCATTGTGTTTCGATGAGATACATGTATGAATTGTAGGAGAAGCGTTTTCATTGAGATGGGTCACAGTTTAGGGTCTGGAATTCGACTTAAAGGATACGAGGACTATGAGGAGTAGAAATAAGATGAAATTATAAGAATGTGTCGTTCTGTAGAAGTATCGCACGGGTTTGTGGAATGCAAAATGCGGCTGTATTCTAGTCTAATCAGCAGTATGAATTGTAGGAGAAGCATTTTCATTGAGATGGGTTACAGTTTAGGGTCTGGAATTCGACTTAAAGGATACGAGGACTATGAGGAGTAGAAATAAGATGAAATTATAAGAATGTGTCGTTCTGTAGAAGTATCGCACGGGTTTGTGGAATGCAAAGTGCGGCTGTATTCTAGTATAATCAGCAGTATGAATTGTAGGAGAAGCATTTTCATTGAGATGGGTTACAGTTTAGGGTCTGGAATTCGACTTTAAGGATACGAGGACTATGAGGAGTAGAAATAAGATGAAATTATAAGAATGTGTCGTTCTGTAGAAGTATCGCACGGGTTTGTGGAATGCAAAGTGCGGCTGTATTCTAGTCTTATCAGCATTGTGTTTCGATGAGATACATGTATGAATTGTAGGAGAAGCGTTTTCATTGAGATGGGTCACAGTTTAGGGTCTGGAATTCGACTAATATTATGCCAGGACTATGAGGAGTAGAAATAAGATAAAATTATAAGAATGTGTCGTTCTGTAGAAGTATCGCACGGGTTTGTGGAATGCAAAGTGCGGCTGTATTCTAGTATAATCAGCAGTATGAATTGTAGGAGAAGCATTTTCATTGAGATGGGTTACAGTTTAGGGTCTGGAATTCGACTTTAAGGATACGAGGACTATGAGGAGTAGAAATAAGATGAAATTATAAGAATGTGTCGTTCTGTAGAAGTATCGCACGGGTTTGTGGAATGCAAAGTGCGGCTGTATTCTAGTCTTATCAGCATTGTGTTTCGATGAGATACATGTATGAATTGTAGGAGAAGCGTTTTCATTGAGATGGGTTACAGTTTAGGGTCTGGAATTCGACTTAAAGGATACGAGGACTATGAGGAGTAGAAATAAGATGAAATTATAAGAATGTGTCGTTCTGTAGAAGTATCGCACGGGTTTGTGGAATGCAAAGTGCGGCTGTATTCTAGTATAATCAGCAGTATGAATTGTAGGAGAAGCATTTTCATTGAGATGGGTTACAGTTTAGGGTCTGGAATTCGACTTTAAGGATACGAGGACTATGAGGAGTAGAAATAAGATGAAATTATAAGAATGTGTCGTTCTGTAGAAGTATCGCACGGGTTTGTGGAATGCAAAGTGCGGCTGTATTCTAGTCTTATCAGCATTGTGTTTCGATGAGATACATGTATGAATTGTAGGAGAAGCGTTTTCATTGAGATGGGTCACAGTTTAGGGTCTGGAATTCGACTAATATTATGCCAGGACTATGAGGAGTAGAAATAAGATAAAATTATAAGAATGTGTCGTTCTGTATAAGTATCGCACGGGTTTGTGGAATGCAAAGTGCGGCTGTATTCTAGTCTAATCAGCAGTATGAATTGTAGGAGAAGCATTTTCATTGAGATGGGTTACAGTTTAGGGTCTGGAATTCGACTTAAAGGATACGAGGACTATGAGGAGTAGAAATAAGATGAAATTATAAGAATGTGTCGTTCTGTAGAAGTATCGCACGGGTTTGTGGAATGAAAAGTGCGGCTGTATTCTAGTATAATCAGCAGTATGAATTGTAGGAGAAGCATTTTCATTGAGATGGGTTACAGTTTAGGGTCTGGAATTCGACTTAAAGGATACGAGGACTATGAGGAGTAGAAATAGGATGAAATTATAAGAATGTGTCGTTCTGTAGAAGTATCGCACGGGTTTGTGGAATGCAAAGTGCGGCTGTATTCTAGTCTAATCAGCAGTATGAATTGTATAAGAAGCATTTTCATTGAGATGGGTTACAGTTTAGGGTCTGGAATTCGACTTAAAGGATACGAGGACTATGAGGAGTAGAAATAGGATGAAATTATAAGAATGTGTCGTTCTGTAGAAGTATCGCACGGGTTTGTGGAATGCAAAGTGCGGCTGTATTCTAGTCTAATCAGCAGTATGAATTGTATAAGAAGCATTTTCATTGAGATGGGTTACAGTTTAGGGTCTGGAATTCGACTTAAAGGATACGAGGACTATGAGGAGTAGAAATAAGATAAAATTATAAGAATGTGTCGTTCTGTATAAGTATCGCACGGGTTTGTGGAATGCAAAGTGCGGCTGTATTCTAGTCTAATCAGCAGTATGAATTGTAGGAGAAGCATTTTCATTGAGATGGGTTACAGTTTAGGGTCTGGAATTCGACTTAAAGGATACGAGGACTATGAGGAGTAGAAATAAGATGAAATTATAAGAATGTGTCGTTCTGTAGAAGTATCGCACGGGTTTGTGGAATGAAAAGTGCGGCTGTATTCTAGTCTTATAAGCATTGTGTTTCGATGAGATACATGTATGAATTGTAGGAGAAGCGTTTTCATTGAGATGGGTCACAGTTTAGGGTCTGGAATTCGACTAATAGGATGCGAGGACTATGAGGAGTAGAAATAAGATGAAATTATAAGAATGTGTCGTTCTGTAGAAGTATCGCACGGGTTTGTGGAATGCAAAGTGCGGCTGTATTCTAGTCTTATCAGCATTGTGTTTCGATGAGATACATGTATGAATTGTAGGAGAAGCGTTTTCATTGAGATGGGTCACAGTTTAGGGTCTGGAATTCGACTAATAGGATGCGAGGACTATGAGGAGTAGAAATAAGATGAAATTATAAGAATGTGTCGTTCTGTAGAAGTATCGCACGGGTTTGTGGAATGCAAAGTGCGGCTGTATTCTAGTCTAATCAGCAGTATGAATTGTAGGAGAAGCATTTTCATTGAGATGGGTTACAGTTTAGGGTCTGGAATTCGACTTAAAGGATACGAGGACTATGAGGAGTAGAAATAAGATGAAATTATAAGAATGTGTCGTTCTGTAGAAGTATCGCACGGGTTTGTGGAATGAAAAGTGCGGCTGTATTCTAGTCTTATAAGCATTGTGTTTCGATGAGATACATGTATGAATTGTAGGAGAAGCGTTTTCATTGAGATGGGTCACAGTTTAGGGTCTGGAATTCGACTAATAGGATGCGAGGACTATGAGGAGTAGAAATAAGATGAAATTATAAGAATGTGTCGTTCTGTAGAAGTATCGCACGGGTTTGTGGAATGCAAAGTGCGGCTGTATTCTAGTCTTATCAGCATTGTGTTTCGATGAGATACATGTATGAATTGTAGGAGAAGCATTTTCATTGAGATGGGTCACAGTTTAGGGTCTGGAATTCGACTAATAGGATGCGAGGACTATGAGGAGTAGAAATAAGATGAAATTATAAGAATGTGTCGTTCTGTAGAAGTATCGCACGGGTTTGTGGAATGCAAAGTGCGGCTGTATTCTAGTCTTATCAGCATTGTGTTTCGATGAGATACATGTATGAATTGTAGGAGAAGCGTTTTCATTGAGATGGGTTACAGTTTAGGGTCTGGAATTCGACTAATAGGATGCGAGGACTATGAGGAGTAGAAATAAGATGAAATTATAAGAATGTGTCGTTCTGTAGAAGTATCGCACGGGTTTGTGGAATGAAAAGTGCGGCTGTATTCTAGTCTTATAAGCATTGTGTTTCGATGAGATACATGTATGAATTGTAGGAGAAGCGTTTTCATTGAGATGGGTCACAGTTTAGGGTCTGGAATTCGACTAATAGGATGCGAGGACTATGAGGAGTAGAAATAAGATGAAATTATAAGAATGTGTCGTTCTGTAGAAGTATCGCACGGGTTTGTGGAATGCAAAGTGCGGCTGTATTCTAGTCTTATCAGCATTGTGTTTCGATGAGATACATGTATGAATTGTAGGAGAAGCGTTTTCATTGAGATGGGTTACAGTTTAGGGTCTGGAATTCGACTAATAGGATGCGAGGACTATGAGGAGTAGAAATAAGATGAAATTATAAGAATGTGTCGTTCTGTATAAGTATCGCACGGGTTTGTGGAATGAAAAGTGCGGCTGTATTCTAGTCTTATAAGCATTGTGTTTCGATGAGATACATGTATGAATTGTAGGAGAAGCGTTTTCATTGAGATGGGTCACAGTTTAGGGTCTGGAATTCGACTAATAGGATGCGAGGACTATGAGGAGTAGAAATAAGATGAAATTATAAGAATGTGTCGTTCTGTAGAAGTATCGCACGGGTTTGTGGAATGCAAAGTGCGGCTGTATTCTAGTCTTATCAGCATTGTGTTTCGATGAGATACATGTATGAATTGTAGGAGAAGCGTTTTCATTGAGATGGGTTACAGTTTAGGGTCTGGAATTCGACTAATAGGATGCGAGGACTATGAGGAGTAGAAATAAGATGAAATTATAAGAATGTGTCGTTCTGTAGAAGTATCGCACGGGTTTGTGGAATGAAAAGTGCGGCTGTATTCTAGTCTTATAAGCATTGTGTTTCGATGAGATACATGTATGAATTGTAGGAGAAGCGTTTTCATTGAGATGGGTCACAGTTTAGGGTCTGGAATTCGACTAATAGGATGCGAGGACTATGAGGAGTAGAAATAAGATGAAATTATAAGAATGTGTCGTTCTGTAGAAGTATCGCACGGGTTTGTGGAATGCAAAGTGCGGCTGTATTCTAGTCTTATCAGCATTGTGTTTCGATGAGATACATGTATGAATTGTAGGAGAAGCGTTTTCATTGAGATGGGTTACAGTTTAGGGTCTGGAATTCGACTAATAGGATGCGAGGACTATGAGGAGTAGAAATAAGATGAAATTATAAGAATGTGTCGTTCTGTATAAGTATCGCACGGGTTTGTGGAATGAAAAGTGCGGCTGTATTCTAGTCTTATAAGCATTGTGTTTCGATGAGATACATGTATGAATTGTAGGAGAAGCGTTTTCATTGAGATGGGTTACAGTTTAGGGTCTGGAATTCGACTTAAAGGATACGAGGACTATGAGGAGTAGAAATAAGATGAAATTATAAGAATGTGTCGTTCTGTAGAAGTATCGCACGGGTTTGTGGAATGCAAAGTGCGGCTGTATTCTAGTATAATCAGCAGTATGAATTGTAGGAGAAGCATTTTCATAGAGATGGGTTACATTTTAGGGTCTGGAATTGGACTTAAAGGATACGAGGACTATGAGGAGTAGAAATAAGATGAAATTATAAGAATGTGTCGTTCTGTAGAAGTATCGCACGGGTTTGTGGAATGCAAAGTGCGGCTGTATTCTAGTCTTATCAGCATTGTGTTTCGATGAGATACATGTATGAATTGTAGGAGAAGCGTTTTCATTGAGATGGGTTACAGTTTAGGGTCTGGAATTCGACTTAAAGGATACGAGGACTATGAGGAGTAGAAATAAGATGAAATTATAAGAATGTGTCGTTCTGTAGAAGTATCGCAAGGGTTTGTGGAATGCAAAGTGCGGCTGTATTCTAGTATAATCAGCAGTATGAATTGTAGGAGAAGCATTTTCATAGAGATGGGTTACATTTTAGGGTCTGGAATTGGACTTAAAGGATACGAGGACTATGAGGAGTAGAAATAAGATGAAATTATAAGAATGTGTCGTTCTGTAGAAGTATCGCACGGGTTTGTGGAATGCAAAGTGCGGCTGTATTCTAGTCTTATCAGCATTGTGTTTCGATGAGATACATGTATGAATTGTAGGAGAAGCGTTTTCATTGAGATGGGTTACAGTTTAGGGTCTGGAATTCGACTAATAGGATGCGAGGACTATGAGGAGTAGAAATAAGATGAAATTATAAGAATGTGTCGTTCTGTAGAAGTATCGCACGGGTTTGTGGAATGAAAAGTGCGGCTGTATTCTAGTCTTATAAGCATTGTGTTTCGATGAGATACATGTATGAATTGTAGGAGAAGCGTTTTCATTGAGATGGGTCACAGTTTAGGGTCTGGAATTCGACTAATAGGATGCGAGGACTATGAGGAGTAGAAATAAGATGAAATTATAAGAATGTGTCGTTCTGTAGAAGTATCGCACGGGTTTGTGGAATGCAAAGTGCGGCTGTATTCTAGTCTTATCAGCATTGTGTTTCGATGAGATACATGTATGAATTGTAGGAGAAGCGTTTTCATTGAGATGGGTTACAGTTTAGGGTCTGGAATTCGACTAATAGGATGCGAGGACTATGAGGAGTAGAAATAAGATGAAATTATAAGAATGTGTCGTTCTGTATAAGTATCGCACGGGTTTGTGGAATGAAAAGTGCGGCTGTATTCTAGTCTTATAAGCATTGTGTTTCGATGAGATACATGTATGAATTGTAGGAGAAGCGTTTTCATTGAGATGGGTCACAGTTTAGGGTCTGGAATTCGACTAATAGGATGCGAGGACTATGAGGAGTAGAAATAAGATGAAATTATAAGAATGTGTCGTTCTGTAGAAGTATCGCACGGGTTTGTGGAATGCAAAGTGCGGCTGTATTCTAGTCTTATCAGCATTGTGTTTCGATGAGATACATGTATGAATTGTAGGAGAAGCGTTTTCATTGAGATGGGTTACAGTTTAGGGTCTGGAATTCGACTAATAGGATGCGAGGACTATGAGGAGTAGAAATAAGATGAAATTATAAGAATGTGTCGTTCTGTAGAAGTATCGCACGGGTTTGTGGAATGAAAAGTGCGGCTGTATTCTAGTCTTATAAGCATTGTGTTTCGATGAGATACATGTATGAATTGTAGGAGAAGCGTTTTCATTGAGATGGGTCACAGTTTAGGGTCTGGAATTCGACTAATAGGATGCGAGGACTATGAGGAGTAGAAATAAGATGAAATTATAAGAATGTGTCGTTCTGTAGAAGTATCGCACGGGTTTGTGGAATGCAAAGTGCGGCTGTATTCTAGTCTTATCAGCATTGTGTTTCGATGAGATACATGTATGAATTGTAGGAGAAGCGTTTTCATTGAGATGGGTTACAGTTTAGGGTCTGGAATTCGACTAATAGGATGCGAGGACTATGAGGAGTAGAAATAAGATGAAATTATAAGAATGTGTCGTTCTGTAGAAGTATCGCACGGGTTTGTGGAATGCAAAGTGCGGCTGTATTCTAGTCTTATCAGCATTGTGTTTCGATGAGATACATGTATGAATTGTAGGAGAAGCGTTTTCATTGAGATGGGTTACAGTTTAGGGTCTGGAATTCGACTTAAAGGATACGAGGACTATGAGGAGTAGAAATAAGATGAAATTATAAGAATGTGTCGTTCTGTAGAAGTATCGCACGGGTTTGTGGAATGCAAAGTGCGGCTGTATTCTAGTATAATCAGCAGTATGAATTGTAGGAGAAGCATTTTCATAGAGATGGGTTACATTTTAGGGTCTGGAATTGGACTTAAAGGATACGAGGACTATGAGGAGTAGAAATAAGATGAAATTATAAGAATGTGTCGTTCTGTAGAAGTATCGCACGGGTTTGTGGAATGCAAAGTGCGGCTGTATTCTAGTATAATCAGCAGTATGAATTGTAGGAGAAGCATTTTCATAGAGATGGGTTACATTTTAGGGTCTGGAATTGGACTTAAAGGATACGAGGACTATGAGGAGTAGAAATAAGATGAAATTATAAGAATGTGTCGTTCTGTAGAAGTATCGCACGGGTTTGTGGAATGCAAAGTGCGGCTGTATTCTAGTCTTATCAGCATTGTGTTTCGATGAGATACATGTATGAATTGTAGGAGAAGCGTTTTCATTGAGATGGGTTACAGTTTAGGGTCTGGAATTCGACTTAAAGGATACGAGGACTATGAGGAGTAGAAATAAGATGAAATTATAAGAATGTGTCGTTCTGTAGAAGTATCGCACGGGTTTGTGGAATGCAAAGTGCGGCTGTATTCTAGTATAATCAGCAGTATGAATTGTAGGAGAAGCATTTTCATAGAGATGGGTTACATTTTAGGGTCTGGAATTGGACTTAAAGGATACGAGGACTATGAGGAGTAGAAATAAGATGAAATTATAAGAATGTGTCGTTCTGTAGAAGTATCGCACGGGTTTGTGGAATGCAAAGTGCGGCTGTATTCTAGTATAATCAGCAGTATGAATTGTAGGAGAAGCATTTTCATAGAGATGGGTTACATTTTAGGGTCTGGAATTGGACTTAAAGGATACGAGGACTATGAGGAGTAGAAATAAGATGAAATTATAAGAATGTGTCGTTCTGTAGAAGTATCGCACGGGTTTGTGGAATCCAAAGCGCGGCTGTATTCTAGTCTAATCAGGATTGTGTTTCGATGAGATACATGCATGAATTATACAGGTGGCCGGATTAGATAAGAGCTATTCCGTTTGGCCATTAAGGATTCACCCGCCACCAACTCTGGTAGACGCCACCGTGGATTCTAGGGAATTCTTGGATCAAGAGTAAGTGCTTTAGTGAGAATACACTCCTCCCCTCTTTCTCGTTCACTACTACCAATAACCTTCCAAAGAGGTTGCCAAATCTCTAGCCGAGTTACTAGGCACCCAGCAGCCACCAACGTGAAGGTGTAGAGTAGGAGTTGATAGTGAGTGGCTAACATGAGAACGTTTGTGCTCTCATTCATATGTATATTCGCATCACTACCTTTAGCCCACCTACTGTAATCTTAGACTCTGTTTAGCGATATTATTACACTGCTTCCAAACATCCCTTCAACTCTTTTTAACGTCGCTAGCGCCATGAGCCTGTCAATCGCCAAAGCACTCCTCCCCAAGTGACAGCTATAATAATATTTGTATTTTTATTTTTTTGAATTTGCAGAACTCATTTTCTTAGGTCTTCCTTTATTTTTGATATGTTTCAAATACGCCAGGAAATGGATGAGATGAACTGGATGCTGCTGTTGGAGAGCTATTGAAATTTTGTTCTTGCTGCTGTGAGCTGCTCCATGGAGTTGTGATGGCTGTTTTATTAGCTTCAATCATCTCTGGGAAATTTCCGTGAAAAGCTGGTTTTAGTTGCTCAGTTGATATAGTTGTCGGTGCTCTTGAATACATAGTCTGAAATTCTTTCCAGAACCGCGTATCACATGGACCATCGTATGGCTGCTCACAAGGTCTCTGAACTGCATCAATCCTGACGAAGAAGTGCGTGCAGCTGTAGAGCGTTTTGTGGACAAATGCTCTTGTGATGTTCATGTGTTGCATGTGTTCTCGGAACAAAGATCTGGGGCTCCTACGAAACTTCTTCGTGCGTTAATAATTCACCAGGCAATCTTAGCGTCATTCCGAGAAACGAGTTCTGCAGCGGATGATCTTATATCCTCCTTGATACTGGTGCGTAACCCTAATAAAACTGTTGGGAGAACACTGACTCAGTCTGTTGCTTCATGACACTTTATGGATGATTTTTATGCAGTTGTCCTAATACGCGTGCTTCCGATAAGTTTTGTTAGTACCCCAAACAAAGTGGATTCGAATTGGGTTCCTCTGTCGGTGGTTATTGCTTTGGGGGCCTCAATTCTACACACCCAGTCCTTAGAGAAGGTCTTGACAATCGTTTGCGTCATGATGTCTTTGAGGGGTATTGCTTCTGGACATCTCGTGAAGCGGTCGATCATCGTCAAGAGAATTCGATATACATTTACCAGTGGCATAACGACGATACCGATGTGAATATGCTGGAATCTGCCACTGGGAATTGGAATATGTTGCGGAATATTCTTGACGTGTCTGCTTACCTTGCTATGTTGACATTGGATGCATGAGCTAGCCAAAGAGAGTATATCCTTACATATGTTTGGCCACACGAAGTTTTTACAAATTTGTTGTTTGGTAGCTCTACCACCGGGATAGAGTTATTGGCACATATGGACGGATGTCGGTGCCTCCAAGGTCGCAAAACGGTTAGGTCAGTATCATCGGTGCGCAGTCCTCGTAGCTTAAGTGAAGACTTCTCAAGTTTTAGCTCGTCATCATGCTTCTGCATCTCGGCTAAATTCGATTTTTGTTGAAAAGCGGCCAATTTCTTCGATTTCTGGTCGAATGCATACACCAACGGCTTATGGTCGGTGACGATGATGAGTTCTCAGCCTTCGTTGGGATGTCGGGAATGTTTTACTGCTCTATAGATGGCTAAGAGCTCCCGGTCGTGCACCTTGTATCTGGCTTATCTCGGATTTAGTTTTTTTGAGAAGAAACCAATTGGTTGAAGTTGATCACTGATGCGTTGGTCGAGTGCAGCTCCAATAGCAATGTCTGACGCGTCACATCGTAGCACTAAGGGAACATCTGGATGTGGATGGGCTAGTTGTACGGCATCCCTCAATTTAGCTTTACATTTTTCGAATGACTCGTCCGCTTGAGATGTCCATTGGATGTGTTGTTGATCGCCTTTCTTAGCTTCACTTGGACCTTGTGTTGTTGAAGCGCGTGGCATACAGCTTCCATAAAAATTCCACGCTCCTATGAACTTTCGCAGCTTGTCCATTGTTAGTGGGTTTGGGTAATTTGTCAACGCGTCTACTCGGTCGGTGGGAGGTTTTATATCAGTTTTGTTGACTGTGTAGCCTAAGTATCTCACTTCCGGATATCAAACCAAACTGCTGGAGTTCCTAGAGGATATCCGCGATGAGGATATCATCAATATAACAAACACAGAACTCGAGTCCTCTTAGCACTGTGTCCATGAATCGTTGCACCGTATGGGCGGCGTTGCATAATTCGAAAGTCATCACGTTAAACTCACAGAGGCCGAAAGGTGTAATGACAGCCGTCTTTGGTATGTATATCCTCTGGAGCGAGTGGTATCTGGTGGTATGTTCTCTTTAGGTCCAGCATAGTAAAAATGGTGCAACCAGTGAGTTGACGACTGGAGGTGTGGAATGGGGTGTCTGTCCGGAACGGTGATATTTTTAAGGCGACGGTGGTCCCCACACGCCCTCCAGCATCCGGATCTCTCTTGCACTATTTAAAGAAGAGGTGCTCACACGCTTTTGGATGGCTGGCAGATTCCTAGTAGGGTCATGTTTTGGAATTCGTCCTTTGCCGCTTTGAGTTTTTCGCCGGCAAGCCGACGAGCTCGTTCCACAGATGTCCCCTGACAACTACATGATGCTGGACGTAGTGTTCTTGAACGGAGATATTCTTGTTAAGCGCGAAGTTCCTTACTAAGTCAGCAAAACAGTTTGTTTCGTCGATTGTTCGCAATGTTGGCTGTGAACTGCTGACCATGCTGCCACGAACACTTAAATCTGTGATGTTGTCGCTTAGCATCTTGTGACAGAATCCGATGGTCAAGTCGAAATGATGAATAAAGTCCGCTCCTAAGATGGGTTGCTTAACGTCGGCAATGATGAGCCAACCCAACGAAGTCTCAGATCAAGTACCATACCATTTGGCAGCGTAAAGTTGGCGTGAAAGAGGTGTTTTCTTGTTGGCGTACTTCTTTGGAAGTACGGAAATAGAAATGTCTGCGCCGGTATCAATCAAGTAAGATATTCCGCTGATTTGGCTTGATTTGTTCATGATAGTTCTCGTTTCTGTTGTCCCTTTGGGTTAATGGTGGAATAGTGGTGAACATATATTTTCCATTCGTCTACTCTTATATTTTCCCAATAGGTGTTGATCACGTTGAGAAAATATTTCCTAGTTGGAGGAATAGAAAGTATGTTCAATTGTTCTGAGACTGTTCTGGTAGCACTGCGTGCTAACTGGTTCCCCTTGATCCCTGAGTGCCCTGGTACCCATAGGAGCACAATTTTTTGTCTGTTCATTAGAACGTTGTTACGGATTTTAGTTATGGTTGAGGAGGAATTATGGATTCTGTTGATTGCCTTGAGTGTAGAAAGGCTATAGGCATTGTGTTTGCTACCTCTGTCGCTTTCAGGATTGCGTTAGCCTCAGTGGAATAAATTGAAAAGTAGTTTGGTAGTCTTGCACTGTATAGAATGTCACCAGCTTCCGATACGGTTGCGAGTCCAGTACCAGTATCGGATTCGGATCCATCTGTGTAGAAGAACTCGCAAGAATCCTTTCTGTATTCGTCAGTTATTTCACAGAACATTTGTGTGTAGTGTTCCTTAGGTGTGGTATTCTTATTGAATGTTGGTTGGAAACTCCCATGGGGGTATGTTACCAGGAGTGAGTGTAGTGATTGTTGGAGTAATACCAATTTTACTGGCACCCTTTAGAGCGATGTAGATGGCAGAGGGGAATTTCGGTGTTTTTTTACGGTGTAAGATTTTTTTGGCATCTTTGATTGGAGATCTGTGCGACTTACATATGTATCTTTGGTGCGAGTCGTGCCGTTAAAAGATATCTGCGGTGATCTATGGATGGGAGTCCTGCTTCAGTGAGGATTTTCCTTGTTGGAGTGGTTGTAAATGCTTTCAAGTTGGTCCTAATTGCAGAGTGGTAGGTTGGTTTGATGAAGTTGATGGTAGATTTAGCGTAAACTGCCAACCCATAGTCAATTGTGGATAACATAATGCTGCGAGTTATAAGAATAAGTGTATTAAGGTGTATAAAACCAATGATTTAGTTCGGCTAAAATGGTACGGAAGAAGAAGTTGCATTTAGATAATAAAATCAAATCGTCCGCGTATAGGCAATGGTCTATTTTTTTGTATTGGCTATGATTTCACTTACTTATGTCGTTGTAGGCGATTATGAATTAGGTAACTGAAAGGGTTGAACCTTGCGGAATCCCGTATAAGTACATACTTTAATAAAAGTTGTTTGCTTTTACTCTGAGTTGCCTATTTGAAAGAAACGATTTAATGTATGAAAGCATTTAAGGGCCAATCTTCCATTGTGTGAGCTTTTTTACGATTACATGGATGCCGATTCTACCAAATGCCTTTTCAAAATCAAGGGACAGTACGAAGACATGATTTTTGCATGACAACGCAGAGCTAATATACTCGTCGATGTGTAATAGTGATAGTCAGTGGTACTGCGTCCATGTTTAAATGCGACTTGCTTTAGACTTAGATAATTATTTTGTTCAATAAACCAGAGAAGTCGTTTAGAGATAATTTTCTCTAAAAGTTTGCTAGTACAAGGAAGCATGGAGATTGATCTGTATCCTGTAGGATGAGTAAATTTTTTAGCAGATTTAAGGATTGGTATTGTACTGGCCACTTTCCACATCTGTGGTATAGTACCTTTATCGAAGATGCAGTTGTATGAGAGCAATATTCTCTCTTTGAGTAAATATGGTCATACCCTGGTGTTTTACCTATCAGAGTGGCTAAGCAGCTTTCTACTTCAATCAAGCTAATCTGTTTCTCTTTGGGTTTTGCAGATATACTGAGGTTTTCTACTTAGTGATGGCTATTGATAGCTAGAACTTTGCCTGATGGGCTTTTAATATCCGCGATTTTTTCGCTATTTCACTGTTCCAGCGGAAAAGGGCATTTGCTCAACGATAATTAAACAAATGTTAGTATTGTTGGGATGTTGTTTGAAAATTTTCCAAAGATTTTGTTAGTTGTTGCGCAGAATGGATAACTCAGAAGACCACCCCATGGGGTTATCTTCTTATGGAGGATAATTTTAGATTGAGAAATTGCTACGTTAGTTGCGTAAGGTTTGGGTGATTGAGGTAGCTTCTTTGTTTATGTTGGAAGAAAGACTGTAATTGTCTAAAGTATTGTACTTTGGTATAATTCCCAGTTGGGACGGTCAGTTTGAAACTTCTATGTGGATTTTTTTTTTAAACAAACGTCCAAGATCTATTTTTATCAGATGGTCGCTGCCGTGTAAATCGTCTAAAATTTCCCAGGAAGTTTTAGGAATCAATTCAGGGTAAAGTAGCTGATAAGTCGGCATGTGTCCATGTCTTATGTGTCGAGAAATGTGTTGGACTTCCGTCATTTAAAACGGAAAGGTTGGCACTTAGAAGAACATTTTCCAATTCCGTACTTCTAGAGTTGGTTACAGGTGAACCCCATCCAGCAATTGATATCACCAGTTAACAGAATCGGTGTATGGATATTATTAAGAATGTTTGACGAATCACTAGAGGTGAATGCTTGAGTGGGGGAGATGTATAATGAGATCACAGTAATTTTAATATTGAGGTTGATTTCTATTGCAACTGTGGATTATATGTTTGAGTGAATAGATACATGTGTGTGTGGGATAGAATTGTGTATCGATAAAGCTGTACCTTGTTTCGCGTAAGTGCTCGATGCAAAGTTGTGGAAATACGATGTGTATTGTTTTGGGGGGAAGGGAGAGAGGTTGGTTTGTAGATAGACTTTCTGCAGAGTTATAATAGAAGGAGTTCATAACAGTTGGTGGAATAGCCTTTCGTCTTCCATTGCAGAACTTTTAAATAGGTTTTGTAAGAGGTGAGAGCCTTCGTTCCAATATATGCTTGGTTATATTGGTGTAAGCCAGAGTTGATGTTGCGGATGACGATGGAAGGACGCATGGGATGGGACACCCTACACCTAAGTGTATTCTTATTAAAAAAAAAACAAGCTATAGATGGAATTAGCACTAGTTATGAATACATAATACAGTTGCGTGATGGAAATTTACTGATTTTGGTAAAGTCTCTTAAAATTGCTGAAATTTTCATTTTCAAGAAAAATTCTATCAAACCTCTGTCCCATCAAGGTGTCCCTTCACCCAAACCTGAATGCCTCTAAAGGTACAGTTTATGCCTTTACCTTACAAATGTATCCGAGGAAGAAATCATCAAAGAAATGAGTGCACAAGGCGTAACTGAGGTTTACAAGTTCATGACAAAAAATTAAGGCATCTCAACTCCTACAGGTCTCATTCTCTTTACCTAGCACCGCTAGTATCGGTTAATATAATTGCAAGATCGTTAGATATTTCCCCAATCCCACGCGGTGTCAAATCTTAGGTCACACGGCCAAGAGATGCAAAACCCCTTCATCCTGCGTAAACTGCAACATGTTACCTGCAGACCCCCATGCACGCGCACCTATTGTGCGAACTGCTCTGAAGATCACACCGCATTTTCCCAAAGAAATACAAACAAGCATACGTATAAGGAATTGAATCTTGAACTCTCCTCCACGCAAACATATGCAAATATTGCAAATAATGCTCTCCAAGCCAAAACCACCTCAACAATCAAAAAAACGCCCTCAACACATCCTACAATTCAAGTTCGAAGTGAACAGCCAAGCTATACAGAAAAACAATTCACACAACGAATTCCTAAACAACCTCCCAGGCACATCAAACATCAATTGTCCAACAGAAACGAGAACTATCATGAACAAATCAAGCCAAATCAGCGGAGTATCTTACTTGATACTTCCAAAGCAGTAGAGCAACAAGAAAACACCACATCCGATGGACACCTCAAGCGGACGAGTCATTCGAAAAATGTAAAGCCAAATTGAGGGATACCGTACAATAAGCCCATCCACACCAGGTGCTCCCTTAGTGCTATAATGTGACGCGTCAGACATTGCTATTGGAGCTGCACTCGACCAACACATCAGTGATCTACTTCAACCACTTGGTTTCTTCTCAAAAAAACGTAATCCGAGATAAGCCAGATACAAGGTGCACGACCGGGAGCTCTTAGCCATCTATAGAGCAGTTAAACATTCCCGACATCCCAACGAAGGCTGAGAACTCATCATCGTCACCGACCATAAGCCGTTGGTGTATTCATTCGACCAGAAATCGAAGAAATTGGCCGCTTTTCAACAAGAATCGAATTTGTCTCGGGTGTTGACAATGCTGTAGCCGACGCTTGTTCCCGTATAGACACCGTCAACATGCCCGTCATGTTCAGCACTAGCCGTAGATTTAGCCGCAGAAGGATGATGACGAGCTAGAACTTCAGAAGTCTTCACTTAAGCTACGAGGACTGCGCATCGATAACGATAATACTGACCTAACCGTTTTGCGATCTTGGAGGCACCGACATCCGTCCATATGTGCCAATAACTCTATCCCGGTGGTAGAGCTACCAAACAACAAATTTGTAAAAACTTCGTGTGGCCAAACATATGTAAGGATATACTCTCCTTGGCTAGCTCATGCATCCCATGTCAACATAGCAAGGTAAGCAGACACGTCAAGAATATTCCGCAACATATTCCCATTCCCAGTGGCAGATTCCAGCATATTCACATCGGTATCGTCGTTATGCCACTGGTAAATGTATATCGAATTCTCTTGACGATGATCGACCGCTTCACGAGATGTTCAGAAGCAATACCCCTCAAAGACATCATGACGCAAACGATTGTCAAGACCTTCTCTAAGGACTGGGTGTGTAGAATTGAGGCCCCCAAAGCTATAACCACCGACAGAGGAACCCAATTCGAATCCATTTTGTTTGGGGTACTAACAAAACTTGTCTGAAGCACGCGTATTAGGACAACTGCATAAAAATCATCCATAAAGTGTCATGAAGCAACAGACTGAGTCAGTGTTCTCCCAACAGTTTTATTAGGGTTATGCACCAGTACCAATGAGGATATAAGATCATCCGCTGCAGAACTCGTTTCTCGGAATGACGCTAAGATTGCCTGGTGAATTATTAACGCACGAAGAAGTTTCGTAGGAGCCCCAGATCTTTGTTCCGAGAACACATGCAACACATGAACATCACAAGAGCATTTGTCCACAAAACGCTCTACAGCTGCACGCACTTCTTCGTCAGGATTGATGCAGTTCAGAGACCTTGTGAGCAGCCATACGATGGTCCATGTGATACGCGGTTCTGGAAAGAATTTCAGACTATGTATTCAAGAGCACCGACAACTATATCAACTGAGCAACTAAAACTTTTCACGGAAATTTCCCAGAGATGATTGAAGCTAATAAAACAGCCATCACAACTCCATGGAGCAGCTCACAGCAGCAAGAACAAAATTTCAATAGCTCTCCAACAGCAGCATCCAGTTCATCTCATCCATTTCCTGGCGTATTTGAAACATATCAAAAATAAAGGAAGACCTAAGAAAATTAGTTCTGCAAATTCAAAAAAATAAAAATACAAATATCATAGCTGTCACTTGGGGAGGAGTGCTTTGGCGATTGACAGGTTCATGGCGCTAGCGACGTTAAAAAGAGTTGGAGGGATGTTTGGAAGCTGAAAAAACCAACAGTGTAATCATATCGCTAAACAGAGTCTAATTACTAATAAATTTTTACTAATAAAAATAAATAGAGTTTAAGAGTTCATTTCATATATAAAACAGTAGATTTTAGTTATATACGTTACAGTGGTGGTACTACGGTTCCCCCACAATTGCCATACCAGCAGTTGCTTCACGAAGACCAGACATCAATACAAGTACATTGTTCCATTTTTAAACAAAACGACAGTTGGATTTATAAAGGACATTCAGTCTCCTTTTGGTCTTGAGATTAGGATGTAACCCTTTAAGTTAATATAATCAGTAGCCAAAGAGATTTTCATCCAATAAACAGTATTAAAAGTGTTTCGATTGTTTTTTATAATTGATTTGCTAGTGGAAATCCCCACACAAATGCCGGGGGAACTGTAGTACCTCCACTATATCTTAGATAAATTAAGAGCTACTCCTCAATGTTTGCATGCGGGCACTTAAATTTTATTTGTATTTGTTAAGAAATCTGTGGACTCTATTTTGCGTTATTTTCGTATCGCTGGCATAGGCTCCTTAACTCCTAATTTTCGCTATTTTAAAAAAAATCATCGCCAGCGTCATAAAGCTTGAAACGTCGTTCGACTAGCGCCAATCATCGAAAGTCGTCAATAGCGGTAGCTGTGAGTTACAAAATGGCATATGCTAAATCTATGGAGTTGTTTACTTTCTTAGGAACTCGCAGATAGATGACATTAATGGTAACCATTGCCATACGTTTATACTTAACCAGATACAATCGCTTTCATTCCACTTTCTACCTAAATTGATGCTGAAGGTGGACAAGATTGTTCTCTTTTCCTCGATAATTCTTATTTAGTACCTCAGATACATATATACGCGATTGAACATGTTAGAAAACAGCTTAGTTCTCATGTTTCCTAAGTTTATTCTAGGCCATCCTATCCGAAATCATTGACTTGACATACAATTATCCATTTCTATCCGTGTCGACTATTTTCCCAAACAGATTACAGGAGGTGTGCTAATGGTAGTGATGCGAATATACATATGTATGAGAGCACAAACGTTCTCATGTTAGCCTCTCACTATCAACTCCTACTCTACACCTCCACGTTGGTGACTGCTGGCTGCTGGTACTAGGCACCCAGAAATTTGGAAACCTCTTTGGAAGGTTGTTGGTAGTAGTGAACGAGAAAGAGGAGACTAGTGTATTCTCACTAAAGCACTTACTCTTGATCCAAGAATTCCCTAGAATCCACGGTGGCGTCTACCAGTTCCAGTCAGGTCGAACTATTAGTGTTACCCCTGTATGAGCTCCTTCGACATTTTTGAATCACAGATCTATAGGGATCTCCAATACCGAGTCAGAGTGTTGGAAAAGAGTTAATGGCGGATGAACCCTCAATGGGCCAAAGGCAGGGCTCGTATCCCCGAAATGGGTTACTAACTTCGAAAAATCCGGCCCCTTGTCCTAAGAATGAATGCCGGATCCAAAGGAGACCCCCTAAATTGCGCCAGTTACCGAGGTATCAGTCTCCTCAACATCGAGTACAAGATCCTATCTGCCATATTGTCTGAACTTTTGAAACCCTTCGTCAATAACTTCCATCAATGTGGTTTCACACCAGTAAGCCCACAATCGATCAAATCTTCACACTTCGGCAGATCCTGCAAAAAACTCAAGAAATCCAAATCGATACCCATCATCTTTTCATCGATTTGAAGGCGATTTGCATATGACAGCATCTTCAGAGACGAGCTATACAGAACCATGTCTAGCTTTGGTATTCCTGCTGCTCCATCAAGTTCGGTAATGACTTCAAGGAGAACTTTGATATCAAAAAACGATTTAGATAAGAAAAAGTGCTGGCATGTCACTTCTTTAACAACATACTTGAAAGAATTGTGCGAATCTCACAAACCACCACCGACGGCACAATCTTTCAAAAGTCTGTGCAACTACTTAGGTACGCCGACGATACTGACATATTTAGTAGAACTCAGCAGCCTGTCACTCGCTATTATTGCAATGGATGCTGCCAAAATGGATTTAGCGGCAAAACCAAGTATATGATGTCAACGAGAAGGGACACACAACATCGACGAATTGGACAGATTGGTATCAACTCTAAAAACAACACCTCAGCAGAAGAAAAAAGAATAACTCTTGCCAATCGCTGTTTCTTTGTGCTGAGAAGGCAATTGGGTAGAAGAGCCATATCCGGAAGAACTAAGGTGACTCTGTATAAGACCTTGAACATCGCAGAACGTCGCTTCGAGAGATTCTTCGTAAAATTTTCGTTCCCGTTTGCGTTGACGGGCTATAAAGGAAGAGATTCAACGACGAACTACATAAACGAGCTGTACAGCGAACATCGACCTAGTCGAAAAATTACGTATCTGTCGTTTGAGATGGCTAGAGCACCAGTGCTCCAGTCCATAGAGTTTCCGAATCAAACCCAGAGGAACAACGCAGTAGAGGAAGTTCCCGCACAAGTAGAAGGGGACCTCAACCGACTTCGAGGCAGTTTGCTAAGCACCGGCCTAACTGGAGATGCTTGTTAGTGGAGGCACAGATTCACCCCGAACTGTAGCGCCACCTAAGTAAGTATGAATTGCTCCCACTCTGGTGTTTCATGAGGAATTCATAACCCCATACAACCTATAGCCTAAAACCAATAAGGTTACATAAATGAATTGAATGCAAATGCATTGAAAATGAAAATGAAAATGAAATGAATTCGCTGTTCTACAAGCTCCGTTCAGTCCGAATTGCCTTACCCTTGTAAGGTACCCTCGCAACTCACCTCACAATTCATACAAACCATTACCATTCGACATTCCATAGGAAATCCTGTAAAACTGTACTTCAACCGAACACAGCAAAACCAAACTCCCATTTCATGCAAAAAAATTAAAATTTTTATTCAAAATCCAAACGAAAAATTACAAATTGAATTCATACACTTTGAAAGAAATTACAGAAATAATTAAAATCCACATTAAATATATGCAAATAAGGCACAAAAAGATAAACGTAAATGAATTGATGTGCATTTGCATGTGCATGTGCATGTGCATGTGATCCATTAGTCATCTCGCATCTGTCCATTCATTTGTGGCGGCTCTTCTGGTTCATCGCCTTGCTGGTCACCATCGACATTCAACATTGCCAGCACTTGATCACCCAAGTCCTCTCTTAATTCCACCAAATCAAATACATCATTATTTTCGAGCATTTCATGGTCCGATTCGGATCCATTATCATTATCGAGATGTGCATACCCATTGTAGAATTGAAACGGATTTATATTGCCCGCCGGCAATCTTCCCAAACGAAGTTCACCCAACATGTTATGTACATGATCGCGAAAACGTGGACGATGTACTCCATTCGGGTCTTGATTGGCCGGTTCAACTGCTGCACCTGCTGCAACTGCTGCACCTGGTGCAATAACTGGTGCAACAACTGGTGCACCTGGTGCAACTCCATTCATTTGGGGGACTCTGTTTGGTCGTAATACTGCATTTACTGGATGCTCTGGATTGAATGGTAAGAATGGTGGTACCACAGCCATTGGTGGGACAGCAGCCATTGCTGGGACTATAGCCACTGGTGCAACTGGTTCTGGACGAGGAAACAATGCTGCTCCCTCCTCATCATCGGGGACATTATGCTCTGGATTCATTTTTAATAATTGTTTCTTGATTTTCTGACAAAAAACCAAAAAAAAAAAAAAATAAAATAAAAATTATTATCTTAATTTTATTCACTAATTTATAGACAATACAATTTACTTACCAAAACTCCGGCTAAAAACTTATTCATCCAACTCGCAGGAACTGTAGACGCTAAATGAATTCTCTAAACTAACGCACATCCGGAGGAGAAATTTGAATTTGTCACCAGTTTCGCGGATAGCTGCGATTTGAAAAAGTTCCAACAAGGTACTAACGCCTCGGAAGGGTTTTAAAAATATTTATAGTAACCTTTGCATACACATTTGCCATGGAAGAGAGAAAGAGAAAGGTAGCCACGCTTTGGGATAGCTTATATGTTCATACAGATGCATATTATGTACATACCTGTTGGAAAGACAAGCAGAAGCGCGACAAAAGTTTATGTGTTTCCATTATACCACCGCCGTCGCCGCGTCACAGTGGGGCAAGATACCTGAAAAACTGGCAATAATTCATCCGATGGATTAAGCTGAAATTAATTTTATTAAGTAATTATTAGTTGTTAGTGTATATTAAAACTAAATTTGATTCTTTTAAAATAAATGTTTAAATTGCTTTTTGTGGAAGTTATTAGTATTAAATGAAACACGTCCTCGTTACATTTTTCAGGAGAAACTTTTCTGGAAAATTGTTGCCGATATTTCTTCAAATCATTGTTCTTTGCCTCTTGAGGCTCTTTCGATAGTTAGCAATGCAGCCGAAATTAGATCCATAAATCAGTAACTTGTGGATAGTTGAAGGCATATAAAATCAAGGGTAAGAGCCTACAATTACATTGGAATTGGAGGCAATGCAGACGAAGTTACATCTGGACTATGAATCAGTAACTTGTGGACAGTTGATGGTATATAAAACCAAGAGTAAGAGTCTACAGAATATATGGCTGTATCAAGTGTAAACTACCAATACAGGGTGAAGTTTTTCGATCAAATTTTTGTCGAAACCCAAGATTTCGGATGGCACACTTTCTGAAAAATCGCTTTGCAGTGTAACCATCGTTTGAGTTTCCAAAACCAGGTTTAGGTTGATCAAGAGTCCCATTCGATCTGTGAATTCCTTCTGTATGCGTGGTTTGTTTGATACTACTATGTTTTCATCTACTTTTCGTGTGTTGCCATTTTTTTTTTTATTGGAAACTTATAGCCCACATGCAAAAGGCATTCAAAAGTTCAAATCCAATGTTCAAATCTAATGCAACACTGACAAGTCAAACGATGCCTATCAAGGAATGCTTTGACCGGCGGTACCGTAGGGGGAACAGAACAGAGTTAGGAGGGGGTGTTTTAACCACGGAAACATGGATAACTCATAACTCGTAGCACGGGCTATGGAGTATCTATAAAGGATTTCACCCCTCCAGAGCATCAAAAAAAAAAAAAAAAAAAGCCAAAAGGATAATGTACTTGAATTGTAGGGTTTCGACATCATTTTGTCGATGGCACTGAAATCTTTGGAACATGCTCCGCACAGAAGAGACGGTATCGGTCAAGGCATTACAAACTTTACCGTCTACTATTGTAAAAATCAATTTATGTATGTGATACTTTTAGGACTTGTTTTTCACCATTAACTGCAGAATGACATAAGCTTTGGAATATGCACTGCAGATGAGAGACGTGTGTGTTCTTTGGAACATGCTCCGCACAGAAGAGACGGTATCGGTCAAGGCATTACAAACTTTACCGTCTACTATTGTAAAAATCAATTTATGTATGTGATACTTTTAGGACTTGTTTTTCACCATTAACTGCAGAATGACATAAGCTTTGGAATATGCACTGCAGATGAGACAATCGGTCAAGGCATTATAAACTTTTCCGTAACCATAACCATTGTAACAATTAGACTTTTAGAACTTGTTCTTCAATATTAACTGCAGAATGGTATAAGCTTTCAATTTGGTTATCTTTGTTTAACTTCTGAGAAACTGAAAGTATGTAGGTACCTGATGGACGAAGGATGTCCTTTTTATTGGAGTTCCAACAAATCAATTGAAGATGTACAACATTAGTATCCATTTCAATAGATTTTTGTTTATACAAACTGTGGCCTGAACTTCCGTCAAATCTACACTTTGAAATTAAGCATAAACTATTTAGTTTAGTCACTTTTCAATTTTTCAATGTGCAGATGATTTCTTTTCGTGATTCATCAGAGCTTGAAACGATACTTCCACTGAAGTAGGAGTAATTACTTACTTACTTAGGTGGCGCTACATGAGTAATTCTAATATCCTCTCTATTTGGATAACATTTTAGAAAGGAAATCTTTCAGGAACCTTCGCCCTTATTACATCATATTGATGCCTTGTAAGCTTAGCATCCACCATAACTGAAAGGGCATCTTCTCCTGACATCTACGCTTTTTTATAATCAGTTGCACGGTGAGGTGAACGTATCATGTTCTCCACCAGTTTGGCACGAAGCTCGTAAATTTATTATCACTGCGAATCAAAGTTGCAAAGTAAATATTGTCAGTTCAAAGGTAAAAGTCACTAAGTGCATTTTTTTAGAGGCTTTTGATGTAATGTACAAGTTTTCAGGGATCTTCGTGAGGCTTTCTAACTTAAAATTATGATTAAATAGTATATTTTGCTTTAAGTGGGTAAATAACCATTCAGAATGGATCATCATTATGTTGTTAAAACAGTATAAAGTCAAACAGACTCAGCTCTAAAAAAAAAAAATGTCACTTAATGAGTTTTACCTTTGAACCGACGATATGTTCCTTCTTATATTTTCCGTTTCAGGGCGTTTGCTTTGATCAGGACTCTCCTCAAACGATATCTCGCTATCTCCTCAAACGAGGCCTCGCTGTTTAGCGGTTTTCGATGTCTCAAGTCATTCTTGATTTTTTTTCTCTTTGAACCGAGATTCTTTTCACGCTGATCGTAACCAGTTTTCTTTGAGTCTTACTGAAAATATAAAAATTTTATGGTTAACTTCAGGACAATTGGCCCAGTCTTGAAGGTGTTCTTTTAGAAATTAAATTTTGTCTTCCAATGTCTTCGGATGCCCTGATCTCTTCAATATCTCATATATACTCCTTCCTGGAAAGAAACATGTCCATTAAATGTGAACCTATAACAAAATTAGAGCGATTTACATTTCTAAATGAATATCCTAAAAAAATTTTACTTTATAGATCATTCAAATGCGCACCGATTTTATTCTAAAACATATACTACAAGCAAGACTGAACATCCGTTTAAAAGGATCAAGCTATCGCTGTAGTTTTACTTTAATCATTTCGAGTGCAATTTTATATTTCTTTAAAATAAATATGTATATTCACCAGATGTCATAAGAAATACTGAATTTTTTGCCACCTTTTGTATATGCGATATCCCACTGTATACCGCCATTAAAGATGGTGGTAATATACCTGGAAATTTATACAATAGCAAATATTTGTGCTTGTGCACGTATGCATGTACATAATGGATATGTAAATGAAAACGTGCAAAAAACGGTAAATGAATTTGTTTCCATTTGTGGAAATATTCCAAAATTGTTATTTTTAAAAAATAAACGAATAGTTACTATAATTTGCCATAAAAATTGTGAACAAAGGGGGTAGTTTACATAACTTAGATTTATGTACTTTGTTGGTTGTTGCTTTATCTATACATTATGTATATACGTATGGATGTACATCTATTTATTGAGAAATTATCTTTACTTACTTATGTATGTACTTAGGTGACGCTACATTTAGAGGTGAACTTGGGACGACTGTACTATTATTATTATTTGACGATGGGGTACATGTCCCCATTAGAGTTTCCCTTGGATTTCGATTCCTTTTGGAATCATTTTGAGGATTATGTACATACCTAGAGCACTCTCTCTAATCCAGTTTCCTTTGAGAATCTAAGGATGAGAGCTGGCTTTTGTGACGGTATTCTCTTATGTGGGTCAGAGATTTCACCACATGTTCTGGGATTTCACTGAATTCATCGAAGAATCTGCAGAGAAATTCTTCAGATAGGAAGCCAGTTGGGATACATGTTCATGCTGATACATGCGTCGAATCATTTTCGGTTGTATTGCCTTAGAAGTTTTTTTTTGATTTGCCTCATTCCATGAGCGTTATTCCAGGTTCTTGCCCTGTTTTCCCTTTCTTGTTTCCTGAATTCTTCTTTGAGGTTACAATCCCCTTGTCCGCAGAATGGTTTGGGATCTATGACGGTTTTTGATGCTCCATTTTTTTGCTGGGGAATAGGCCAATTTATTGCCCTCTATTCCCACATGGCGAGGTCACCTTGTTTCATTAAGTTTTTGCAGGCATTTCCACACAAGTTTGAACTTAATGTTATAGGAGTCAAGTACCATGATAGCTGTCTGACATTATAGTTACCTATATCACAGTTGGCGATTTCTGGGCCTCAACCAACAAGCCTCTACAGTTAGCGCGATCTTTGGCTAACTGCCTCCAGTTGCGCACTCCAAGTTGGTTGAGGTCCTCTTCCATTTGTGCGCACTACCTAAGGCGAGATCTTCCTCTAGTATTGTCTTGTTGACATATTGTCCATACTCTGGCAAAAAACTGCGCCAGACTCTGAACTTAATCTTTGAACTTCTTCAGGCTTTTGTTTGTAGATTTCACATGTCCGTAGCCTTGTTCATTTGGCTTTGTTAAACTTTGAAGGCAGCTGAGTTCTGCATTCCACCAAGGGGGACGATTTGTCATTCGTCATTCGTGCTGCGATGAGGAAGAAATGTTAGGTTTAGTGTAGATTTGGGAAGAATACAAGCGCGGATGTTACTTGTGTTTCTGTATCATCACTTATCCAAGGTTCCTGGAGAAGTGTCTTTCATTAAGACGGAGTTTCATTGTAGCAGAATCTAGAGTTGGTTGGGCTGGGTGGATGTCCCCTTTTAGCAGGGACGCACTTAGACCAAAATGGAGGTCCATTCTGATACCACTATGAGCACCGGAGACCCACATGGAGACTTCCCAGATGGGACAGAAAGCAGGGCAACCATTTTTGGTATAAAACCATGCATGATGCTGATGTACCAGTTTGAGCATCATTGTTTTCTGGTACAGACCTCTCCACAACGGTAGCGTTTAGGTCCTTGGGTGATGATGGTTCATCATAGCAGTTGTTGAGGTACGGTTCGAGACAAAGGGAACCACTTCTACTTCTTTAAGACCGCACTTGATCTTAGAGCCCTTGGCTTGGAGTAGAGGGAGAGACTCGGTAGTCAACGAGACAACCAGCGAGCGGTCGGTTTTCTTCGCTTCTTCTGGTTTCTTAGAGCTTTGGTCGTTGATCCCATTTATTTCCAATTGGTTTCCAATTGGATATTCGAGGTCGTTGACCAATTGGATTCCAATTGGATATTCGAGGTCGTTGACCTCATAAATTTCAAATTGGATTCCAATTGGATATCGGGGTCGTTGACCAATTGGATTCCAACTGGATATTCGGGGTCGTTGACCAATTGGATTCCAACTGGATATTCGGGGTCGTTGACCAATTGGTTTCCAACTGGATATTCGGGGTCGTTGACCAATTGGATTCCAATTGGATATTCGTGGTCGTTGACCCCATCTATTTCTAATTGGATTCCAATGAGACCTTGCAGGTTGAGGGATTTGACTCCGGTCCACTGCCTTAAGCTGGGCAGATTTTCCTAATAAGGTAATGAAGTCGACCGAATTTTTGGTAGTCACAGGCTATTACCATAACATAGCCTTGGTGCCAGACAGCAGCTTTAAAGGTGGATGGAGAGTTTGGATGCGTGGTGATTCCCTTGTGAAGGCAGTTCATCACACTGCCTTTAAAGAGCCTCCATTTGTCGTAGGGGATCATCACTTTGTCGTTGGACAAATCTACTATCGCGAGGACGAGGTTATACTTTTGGTATTCTTCTACGCATTAGACTCCTCGTCAGCGGATCTGCGCCTTTTGGGCCCGATTCTTGTCGCAACGAGAGATTGCCTCACAGCTTGGTGATGAGTCCTTAGCTTAGGACTACTCTTTTGATGAGAAGGAGTGGAAGGAAAAGAGAGATGTGAGAGACTCTTAATTTTTGAGCCTCCTCTTGCGAATCGTTCATCGTCACAATCGCACGGTAGGGATGTGATACATTCTTGATGTAGATTTCAAGCATCCTGAGCTCTTACTAAGCCATCACACCGCGACAAGGTCGTGATTGAATTTTATAGGTACATTCGCACACTCTATAGAGTATAGATAGATTGGCAAGAATCTAAAGCAAGCAGGATTAAAGAAAAAGAAATGAAAAGAGGGATGTCACAGAAGCCAATTTTTTAGAATTGAAGTCGAAGCCTGTGCAGGGCTTGGAACTCGGACGGAGAATGCTAATGAACTGGGGAGACATTGATCCGAAGGAATATAGAACTGTCACAGAAGCAAACGTTAGATGGAGTTCCTTATTAACACTTATGCTCATTTGATTTCAGATAAAGCCATAGTTCAGGTAGGAATTGGACCAACTTTTCAACAAACTCAGAACTCAGTACAGCAAGAAAATTATTGTCACCCTACTTGCAACAAGGTGAACAGAATTAGAAAAGCAAATTATAGGATAAAAACGTATCCGGTGAATAGTTATGCTAAGGCTCATGGTAGATATTCTTCTGTTTGGCACTCTATCACCAAAGACACAGATTGCTTTCGTAGCTTGTCTCATCATCGGACTCCATATACCTTCGATATCCTAGCTACGAACGGTGTACTCGGTTTGAAGTCAAAGTCGATATTTGTTTTTTTTTTTTTTTTTCTGGGTTTGATTTGGATTGTCCGAGGGGAGGAATTGATCAAGGATCATCAGAGGTCTGATGGGGTCTTTGATGGTCTCTAAAAGATGATCAGCTACATCACAACAGAACAGCAAAGAGTTAGCTTGCTAAACAGTGTGAATCAGCGAGAAAAAAACAAAGCGAGGACCTATACCAAAATTTATTTAGCTGAAGAAGGTCCAAACTCACTATCAACATTAATATTGCAAAAAAGGTTTAAATCTCCAGCAATTCCAGGACAGAATCAGTCATCCGCTAGCCATCTTCATAAATTCTCGAGAACTACAAAGATAGATGCGAGCTTAGTTCAAAGCAACAGAATCAAAAAGAAGTAACATTTTAAAATGTGAAAGAAAATCTCTGGTTGTTCGGTCGTATAGGTAATGCATTGGCTGTACATTAGTTTAATGGCTGGCAATGGAAGAAAAATTTAGAAAATAAGAACCTCTCCCACTTAAGCGATGAAACACGCTTTAAAGCCCACCGGCCTGAAGGCCATTAAAAAACGATTACCTGGCATACTGTGGGAACTCCTAAGACCCTTCGTCAACACCCTGACCAATCCCAGTTTGGCTTCAGGCCAGGAAAGTCGAGATTGTCAAGATTGTCAAGATTGATTTGGCATAGATTTCAGCCTGAAAGATACTGTTGCTTTTGCCCATGGATTCAGAGTATTTGATTCGGAATACTTCTGCTCCAGTTCCTTCATCAATTCTTGATCCATCTGTGTACCACTTTGTTTGTAGATAGTGGATACATTGCTGCAACATTGTTGAACCTTTTATTGCTGTCGTCTCTAGGAAAGGCCAGGAGTGGTAGTTTTTTTTAGCAGTGCATCGAATTGCCTCGATGTTATCCACTTATCTCTTCCTATTCCTTCTTTGGCCATTGTTAGGATCGTTTTATTTACACATTCTTCAACAACAAGATACAACGGAGCCAGTTTCAATAGTACCTCCATGACTGCAGTTGGACAAGTTCTGATGGACCCTGTAATACAGAGGCTTGCCAGTCTTCAGACCTTATTGAGTGTCTCCCTCATGGTGACCAGACTGATTGCTCCATATGAGATCATTAGTTTTAAAATAGCAATATACATCCATCTAAGGATGGTCGGGCTACATGCCCAGGATTTGCTCGCTAGGCTTCGACAAATCATTACAGACCGCGTGGCCTTCCTGGTTATCTATTCTGTGTGTTTTTTTCCAGATGAGTTTACTGTTTAGGTTTAGTCCCAGATATTTAACTTCTTTGACTAGTGTCAGTATTGTTCCCGAGAGAATTAGCGGCCCACTTGGCATGGGTCTACACCGAAAATGGTTGCCCTGGCTTCTGTCCCATCTGGGAAGTTTCAATGTAGATCTCCGGTGCTGGTAATCCGGTTTGTCCATATCACAATGGACCTCCCTTTTAGTCTAAGTGCATCTCTGCTAAGCTAAGCATCTCTGCTAAGCCCAACCCTAGGCTTAGCCAAGCCGTCAAACACCATTCTCGAGTCCCTTTTGTATAATATCGCACAGGGTTTCCTCATATGCCTGACAGTTGATTCCATAGTTTGTTAAGTTCTCAAGTAACTCATCCACAACGTGGCTCCACATTAAGGGAGAAATATCTCCTCCTTCTGGGCATCCATTTGCTGTGCTAACCTTGATGATACCTTTTGATGTATGGACTCAGAAGTTCATACATCCACTTGGATACTGTGCTGTTGACCTTTCTGTTAAAATTCAAAATTGTAAAGTGCTGTCGTGCGCACAAGTTTACGCTGTACTTTGCCCTTGAATATGAAGACATACCAGGATAAGGGAAAGCCGATGAATTGGGTAGAAGAGATTCGCAGAGACCTCGCAGAATTGATTCATGCGATGTGTTATCGAATGCTCCTTCGATGTCCAAGAATGCTTTGAATAGTTTCAGTCAGCTTTGGCACAGAGCAGTCTCTGTGGATCTGCCTGCTCTGTAGGCATGCTGACGGTGATGAAGAGGAGATGTACGTACGTAGTACATCCTTTCTTAAATAATTATCCACAGCCTTTTCCATCGTTTTGAAAAGGAACTTCGGTAGACTTTGGTCTTTCTTCTTCATTTTCGGAATGAACACTACCTTCTATGAGTGATGCCAATTGGCGTTTTAACACCCATTTTCGACTGTCTGCAACTTTTCACGGTTGACCACCTTCTTTGGTGTTCCGTCACGGCCCAGTTGCTAATTAGGTGTTCTACCATCGCTCTGCAAATTGCAGCAAATGATTCCGGACCATAGAAAGTATTATAAAAATTCATTTCCAATGAAAGTGGGAGGGTGAATTCGAAATGAACATTTCATACCGATAAACGTATATGTCTACATGTAGAATTAACGTGACGTTCCACTTGATTTATCATTCTTATAGTTCCGTATCGCGTTTATAAATAAAACACTACTACATACCTATACAATCAACGTAATGGATGACATTTTGTTGAAAACTTCAAACCAACTCATGACGGCGTTCATGTTGTCTGACATCTACAGCTAGTGACAGTGACAGTTAATTTAATTAATTGTCGACCAACACAGCATTTTAAATTTAGATTCTCCTCTTGGTATTTAATTAATAGAACCGCCCCTCTATAGGCGGTTCTTAGAAAGATAATAAATAATTGGGAGAAAGTTTTACTAAGACAGGTAGTTGACCATGAAAATGGTTGTCAACCTGTCAACCTTACGTACCTGTTGAAGATTAAATAAAAAAAAAAAACGAGTTTCTTATCGAACCAACCCATAACGTGTGGCACACGTATACTCGTATAAAGAACAAACATTCACAAATCTACAAACTGTAGGTAGGTACTTGCTGGAAGTATTTTCAGATAATCTGCTACTTCTTGTATGTAGACTCTTGTGTTATGAATCATTCTTTCACTCATAACGTAAGTAAATGTTGGTATTTTATTTATCAGTCATTTCTCTCTATCTCGCCTTCATGTGGATATGGAAGGCGGAACGTTTCTTTGATTCAAGCTGCCATTTTGTCAAAAATAAAGCAATTAACTCTCAGTGGCTACATGCCAAATATTTGTCAAACGAAGAAGAATTAAAAAAAAATCAAAGGCAACCTAGGTGGATTCTATCTATTTTTTGAAGAAGACACGATTTACACAAGCTTTACCTAACACCTGTCAAGCCTTTAAAAAGGGTGTGACATGTGAAGTCTTTGAGGCTTATGAATAGGCCTTACGAGTAGGCTAACAAAAGGGTAGCTACTGCGATTGAAGTCCGTCCGGGAGGTCATAAAATTCCGTCTTGATAGGGGCGTATGGACATATTATGCTGATGTGGATCATAACCGGGCGATCGATGATCGGTTTAGAATCAATTTTCGTTTTCCCAAGACGAATCCGCATCCTAACATGTGCAGTCTTTTGTGATAGCTGTAGTAAACCCTGTGTCCTTCCTTACTATTCATTGGTGATTGGAATCTGCAGCTATGGTGATGTCCTCAGATACCTGCAAAGATCAGATAGTTATTGTATGACTTGGTAGTAAAATCTTCTTAAACTTCTATATACATCCCTCCCCATCAAGACGCACTTACATTTTATTAATTGCCATGAGCCAGAGTAAAGAAGAAATGCCTAGAGATGGCTCCTTCTATGTCCAGAACGGTACCAAGAGTGTATTCTTTATAGTGGAGAGCCTTTGTCATTGTGGCCACCATTTCATGAGGACCCGTCTCAGTAGACCGGCCTTAGAGGTAACCATGCTGGGATTTCGACAATAGAGGGCTTTCAAAGTTTCAATTTCGAATGTTAAGGCCTAGGCTAATAGGCCTGAGATCCTCGGTGAATTCATCGACCCTCGTCGGTTCACTTTAACATGTCTCCAGGACGCAGGGACATGATTTAAATATAAGCTGCTCCTATACATCGCTAGTAAGCAGGGAAGGGTTATGCCTTGTAGCAGTTTCTGATAGCAATGCTATCAAGGCCGGTTGACTTATAAGGGGAGAAGCTATTTATAGACCAGGACAGTGCAAGAAGAGTACTAGCTTGTTCTGCATCACTGTCTCTGCAATATGGAATGTGTTTCAATGATTTCGCAGTAGAAACAGTCCAGTTTCCATCGGCTTTCTCAAAATGGATGAATTTTACTGGGCCTCGATAGATTGGCCAATCTAATGGGCTTCCTATACACAGTCCTTATAAGGCTGAACATGTCGTTCCATTGGAGGCCCCGTAGAGCAAATCTGATGAATCTGCGTTGAACAGCTTCGATCCGGAGAGAGTGGATGTCATGGTAGGGAGACCACACTTGACTAGCATACTCAAGAATAGGTCTGACGTAGAGGGGTTAGAAATATCTTTAGATCAGCGTCTTACGAAACCGAGCATTGAGTTGGCCTATCATGTCACGGATGACACCCAAATCGAGTAGTACGGGGGTGACAAGCTCGTCACCGATGAAATATGACAGATAGGCTGGTGGAAGACGTTTACAGGAGTTCAAGGAATTTTTTTTGACACCATGTTGAATAATTATTAAGCTCAGCTTGGAGAAAATGAGAGAGTTCGTTTGAACTGATATTTGTTTGAAGATTTTCATGTCATCAGCGTAGATGGAAATATTTGAGTTTTTAATGATGCAGTTAACATATGAAAATCAGCGGACCTAGGTGGTTACCTTGAGCAACTCCGAAGGTGGCTGTTATATGGTCAGATACAGAGGATCTAAATAGCACCTTGTATTGTCGTACTTCGTTAGCATCTTGTATTGTGTGGATTAATAAACCCTGCACGAGCACTTTGTAGATGCGAGCGGCGGCGTTTAGAGCTAATGTACGTAGGTGCTGAGAAGAATTGTTTAGAGTTTCGGGGAACTGGACAACAATTTGCAGTAAGTTTTGCACATCAATTGGAAGACCTTCTTGAGAGATCGATATCTTGATGTTTGGGTTGCTTTTCCTATCAACACTGGTAGAGTCGGGTTTATCGTGCTGATAGGCAAGGAAAAGACGTAGATTATAGTAAATTCTATGTAGCGGCCGTCATCACACCAAATTCAGCAAACTGCCTTTTAAGTTTAGCAGTGAGAGGTAGCATCGAATCTAGAAAGCCAGAGGATGAGGCAATGAGAAACCAGATCATACAGAGAGTGCCTGAGCTTAGCAATCACCATCCACAAACACCAACAATCTGTGGAACCTGTATTGCGACATCATCAAAGGGGTAGCAGAGACCATCAAAGACTACCATACACCACCCAAAAAAAGCTCAGAAAAGGTGACTGAAAATGCACACATATGTGTAAGCGATGCAGCGCAAAACAAGGCCAGCTAGAGAAGAGTATCGTGCCAGAAGAAGCGAGGAGCAGTCTCTCAGTTTAAGGATATCGAAGAGTTTAAGTATACGAGCAACATCCAGATGTTTTTTTTAGGAAAGTCAAGCAACTGGCAGCTGACTTCAAGCCCGGAACACAGGCTCTTCGAAACAATGAAGGAAACCTACATAGTCTCAGGGATTAGTGCATGTAGTAGCAGCTACTTAATGAGCATGAGATACAGAGAAGAAAGCCCAGTTTTGAAGAGGTTGGCTCAGCTATCAAAAAGCCAAAAAACAACAAGGCCGCCGGTTCTAATGGTGGTGATGCTTCGGTAGGATGCATGCGCCAGATCATCAACCAAGAATGAGTGGATGAAGTCATGCCCTATCTGCAAGAAATGCGATCCTATATTTTGTAAGTACTATCGAGGCATATCCCTGCTTAATGTCGCATGTAAGATCCTATCCTTCGTCGGATTTTCGGTCCCGTATGCAAGGATTGCGAATGAATGAGAAGATACAATCGCGAATTCTATGAGCTGTACCAAGATGTGGATGTAGTCCAAAAAGCCAAAACACGTCGATTGCACTGACTTGAACACATCGATCGAATGGACAATAATGAACCACCAAAGTGGATCTTCGAACTGTCCACAGGTTGCGAGGAAACCCAAAAAAGCTCTTCAAAACCCGCTCAGCTCCCTCCTTAGATTGTCAGTCTAATTATTGTCTATGGAAACCGTCCTGCTTAAGTGTGTATTTTGAGTGAACGACCTTGACTCAGTGTTTTTTACTGAAAAAAAAAAAAAAAACCAGAAAACTACCAGAAACTCAGTCATTTAACTTGTTTAGCAACCATTACGAAGAAAATGTAAACTCCTTTCATACGATATTGATTTGCAAAATCAGCAAAAGTATCTATAAATGTATCTAAGCGTTATTTGATCGTCTTTTTCCTTATAAATGACGTGTGGACTTTGTTTGTTTACCTTTAAAATATCATATTGCCCGACTTCTGAGAATTCCAATTGAACCAGACTTCCAATGAAAATAGACAACACCCTTAGATATAGAAAATTTTAAACAACACTACGTACATACATATGTACATATTATATATATATGTACGAGTGTGTATATATTTATTAAATACTTTTTCAAATGCAATTACATGAGCATTCTTGGATTAGATACTGATCTTGTTACATAGGTTTATATATATGAATTTGAATTTGATCATTTCATTCGTAGGTACATAGGTACTTGTTTAGTTAATAACAGCCATTACGCTGAGGTCAACGAGGCACCATAATATGAAAATTATAGCACAAATCATTACCACTGTAAAAATGGACATGATTAAACGCATGACCCTAGTATCCCTGACACGAGCATGAGCCCTACGGACGCGCAAGACCTTTGTCGGCTTGTAATATCCTCCGCACTTCCTACGAGTTGACATGATGGCAAGTTGTTTCTTATGAATTGGTTCTGAAACAATAAGAAATGGATGAATTTTTTTTAAAAAATAAAAAAAAAAAAAATCTTAAGTGTTTGAAAAAATAATTACTTGAATTGCGTTTGAACTTTTTAACACTCTCCTTCCACACTACACTTTGGTGAATTGTTCACGTTTCAGGCTTAGGCGATCATCTAAAACTGATTTAATTTGTGCGATCGTTGCTAGGTCTATGCACAATAATATCGAGCATGCGTAATCAATTTATTTCCAGTCGATCAGGGGCGTGCGTTTGATAGGAGAATGTAGAGATACTTTCACCCAAGTGAGGGTTTTTAAAAGATTCACTTTGATTTTGTATCGATTTTTTTGGTGAATTACTTGGAATGGGTAGGGTACCTGTTGTGTGCCATCATAAGTTGGACAGAGTATACTCTAAATATTAGCATTCTTCCGAAAATGGTTTTAGATAGCAAACAAATGATTTTTTTTTTTCGTTTGTAAGTCCAACATGATTTTTTTTCGAAGTTCACCATGTCCTACAGGTACTGTGCGTTATAGTGCATCCACTGCATCCACAGGTTGATACCTAAATGAACGAAATCAATCCGAAACTTCCCTTCCTACGAAAGGCTACAAAAAACTACCAATTTTCGTTACATTAACTTCTCTAACCTGCATCTCTAGATACAGACTTCGAGACTTCTCCCACTTGGCGTGCCTAATCTGATAGTGGGCAATTCGATCCACACGTTGATACCTAAATGAACGAAATCAATCCGAAACTTCCCTTACTACGAAAGGCTACAAAAAACTACCGATTTTCGTTACATTAACTTTTTTAGCCTGTCTCTGTAGGTACAGACCAAAATTTGGTCGTCGCAAGCTTGTAGTTTGACGTAGGCTTGGTGCCATGCCAGCCAGCATCTTTGAAGGTGGGTTGAGAGTTAGGAGCCTCCATTTGTCGTAAGAGATTCTCCCTTCGTAGTGAGACAAATCTACAATAGCGACGACGAGGCTAACCTCAACCGCCTCGCAGAGGGTTTTAGTCTTCTTCGAGGCGTTGGACTCTTCGTTTGTGGATCTGTGGCTTTTGGGCCCAGTTCCTATCGTAACGAGAGATTGGCTCCCAGCTTGATTCATTGAACCAGGTCCACTGATTGAGTCGTTAGCTTGGGGGCTACTCTTCCGATGAGAGGGATTCGCTTTATGGATGGTGAAGTGGTTTGATGTACCTAGGCACGGTACGGTGACTTTTCTTTAGAATTTTCGAGGTTTCATCGATTAAGAAGCCTTAGACAATTGGCAATCAATTCATTTAGAATATCATTGCTAACTGGCACGTATGGCAGAAGGTCTCCATTTCAAATGGAGGCGATTTTTCATATTTTAGACTTTTTGGAGGATTTCTTATGGCCATCTGGCTTCTTGGTGAATTGAAATTTGAATTGAGGCATGGTAGGTATTCGGAAGTTCAATCCACATATATACGATCTCGCATGTCAACTCTTTTATTCCTGTAAGTATGTACATACTAATTCAACCTGCTTATAACTCTAATAAGGTCTAATATTGTTATATAACAATTATCCCCAACCTAATGGTGTCCAACAAAGTATCTGCAGATATAAAAAAAGTATATACACTTCTTTAAACACGCCCGAGAACTGGGCGTTGTCTTGCGCAATGTCCTGTTGAGTAGAAAAAAAAGTTTATCTATTACTCTTTGTTTTTATGTTTCAAAAACTATCTAAGTGCATCTGTACAGTCCTGTTGCTATGAATTCTATAAGCTTTAACAAGAAATAGTATCTGTCTATAGAAAGGAAGGCCTAGTACAGTAATGAGGATTTCACCACAAGTTAAAAATCAAAGCTATTCGAGGCAAGAGTTCACACAAGCAGTTCATAAGGAGCCCTAGTCTTCCGCTCCTTAGTCGGATTACAGCAACTTAGAAGTAGAGACTTCAAAGGCGACAGTTGGATAAAACCAATCTAGAATCAGTGACAACGGAGTTCACTGATAAAGAGAAAACAAGTGAAGTAGTTCGCTTGCATTCTCGACCACCAATTCACCTTGAAGTCACTAGCATTCATTGCAATCACTTGAACTCATTGAAGTCTTTTAAATCATCTGAAGTCATTGAACATTTAATGAAACGAAAACAAATTCAATAACTTGAATGACGTCAAAAACTTGAATGACTTCAGATGACTTTAAAGACTTCAATGAGTTCAAGTGAATGCAATGAATGCTAGTGAATTCAAGGATGACTTTAATGAATGCGGAGCATTCAAAATAAATTAGAATCTTGACTTCACAATGAATGATGATTTAGTTTTTCTAAGTTGAAAATTCATTGAATTGAAACAAATCCACGTGAATTCTTAATATGACTACAATGAATGCATTCCACAATGATTGCATTCTTTTACAGCCCTGCTAAACATAATGGACGAGGAAAGGCTACCACCGAACGTGGAAATTTTGCTCCAAGTTCCAGGTGCGCCATTGAATAATACTCCCACTGCTCTTGTGGAGCCTTGTGCTGATAGCGATCTACGTAAAGGAGTCCTACTTGGACAAAGTTTATGGATTAATGAACTTACAAAGCAGATACTGGACATGGATTCACAAGATAAGGAAAAGACGGCTTTCTCGGAGGGACAGGGACTCCGTTCGAACGCTTAATGGATGCCACACTACAAAGGAGTTTCGTTCCAAAATGGACTCGTCCACCTCAATGACATTATTGTCTTCTCACACACTTTCTTAGAACACTTGGTTCATTTGGAAGTAGTCTTTGCAAGGCTCAAAGGGAAAGTGGCATATCTATGCCATATAGCCACTGGCGATGGACTTCAAACAGATCCCAGAAAGGTGGATGCTGTGTGTAACTAGACTCAGTCAAAGTGTGAGGCTGATGTATGCAGCTTTTTGGGACTCTACTCCTTCTATCGAAAATTTATACCCGGATTCAGCACAGTGGCCAAGCCCGTATCGGAATTTACAGTGGAACGTAATCGTTTTACATGGGAAAACGAGACTGAAACCGCATTTAAAGTGCGGTTGCACCTATTTTATCTTTTCCAACAGCTAAAGACGTCTTCACCTGAGACACTGATGCATCCAACGTCGGAAGTGGCACAAAAACGAGGATACGTAGTAGTTTTCGAAAGGAATTATTGTTCTACGATCTAAGAGGTGGTGCCACATGCCACAAAACACTTTCACCACTACTTGTTTGGCCAGAGGTTCTTGCAATGTACCAAGATCATTCCTCTATCTGATGGATCCTTAATTTTAAAAAAAACACAGAAGGGCAGATTGCTAGGAGGTTAGAGCATCATTAAGGGTCTAAACATGCGAATGCAGATGCAAGGCATACGGATGAAAAGATTCTATTGACGGAGATAGTTCTAGAAGAACTTAAAGCAAAACAAGAGAAGGATGTGGATCTAATACAGGTATCAACTTAGGCACAAGAAACTGAAAGACCCAGCAGAGAATCAGTCATGGGTGAAATTTCAATCCTAAAAGCCTATTGGTCGCAGTTTGATTCGCCTTTGCTGAAGGACGGTATTCTGTGTCGAGTTTGGACTTTCAAGAACTCAATCCACAATCACTTGTTCCGGAAATCTTGACGGCATTCCACAATTCTTCCAGTGGAGACCATCTAAGACAAGGTAAGACACTTAATGAAATTAAAGAACGATTTTATTGGACAGGTCGAATCAGTGACGCCAAAAATGCTGTTTCACAAAAGGATCCAAGCTAAAAAATCGAAGGAGCTCCTTTCGAGCGAGTAGCGATAGATGTATTGGTGCCTTTTCCACTACTTTCCCAAGTGTTTAGAATGCTTTGCTTTACCTAATCAGACGAGTGGACTGATTGAGAATAATATTTTGTAGATACGGCGTACAGCAGTTTTTTCACTCTGATCAGGGACGAAACTTTGAGTCAGAGCTTTTTACCAAAATCACGTAGAGGCTAGTAATCCGATGGAATGGTCGAGCGTTTAAATCGTACGCTGTTAGACTATTTGTCCAAATTCGTGGAAAAACATTACACTTATCCACGAAGCCACCGGTTTCTCTCCAGCGAAAATATTTCTTGGGCATCAGTTGCGTCTACCAGTGGATTTGGAATTTGGTATCCCCGCCGAGCCTTCAACATCGCAGCTAGAATATATCCAGTACCTGGAAGACAAGAACCTTCAACAGAATGCTACAAAAATGAAAACCAGACACGATCGTCGATGCAATCTACCATCTTTCCAGGTCGGTTACACTCTCCAATCTTTTTGGGATTATCTGTCAGTTGTTCCTCTTCACAGTTTGCAAATTGGATCTTCACCACTTCTAACCGTACAACAATACAATACCTAAGTGGAATCCTTGCGGCACTCCATTCTCAGTACATTTTTTCATCGGACGATATCTATTGGACGCTTGCAGGATGGTGAGTTTTTGTTTTATATTCTATCAATCGGAATGCATTTTGTTAGATAGTTCAGAAGATACTTTAAGCTCATGACAGAGTGATACTTTCGGATCAGAAAATACACGAAACATAGAAGAAACTAATTGAAAAACCTCTTGGTAGAGTGAAAAAATCAGCCAGAGGTACGCTGTCTATCCAACCATTAGTAAGTTAAATCCATTAAAATCCGAAACCAATTAGTCTAATCAACTGACACATATCTTTTGGAACGAAGTGAACCCCTTCAGTGATTCACTATCCGTTTGTGCCGACGCCACTGATTATTTATTGATAGATACAAGTTGATAGATAGATTTTTTCGTATTCCAATATCACAGTTACTGTCGCACAATTTACATATACATTGAATTGATTTTTATATATCTTTCTATTGGAATGTTGTCCATAAGATACATGGATACACCCATACATAGTACATGAGAAGAATTTATTAAAATGTTCATTTGAAGGAAACTATGAAAATTTAAGGAAATTTAAGGAAACTGATCATTTATGTTTGTATCTGGAATGTAATAATAATCCCAGGCTTCATCTATCTATGAAAACTATTACGAGATATCCTCATCGAACTCATACATGAATTATAGTTTCCTACACCAATAGTATGTATCTACATACACTTGACTTGAGTATATACGAACTATTCGTGGAAATCGTGGAAAAATGTATCTCTTTCTATCGAAGTAACCACAAATTGCTTACACATGCATAACTATACTGGAAAATGGTCTGATTTTCGATAAAAAAAATTGATAAAACGTTTTGAAAAAACCAAAAGCTATAATAATTTCGAAGCAATGTTGAATGAAAAAATATGTTTACAGTCAAGAAATCGTTTTTAAAATGCATAGATACACAAAAAGCATTTCAATCATTACAAGTAGATACTTTAGTTTTTGTTTTGTTTATTTATCAACAAAGAATATTTTCTTTCTTTTCGAAATGTATACAAAACCATAACCATAACCATAACCATTATGATCAATCATTACAGTATATTACGCAGCAAGATGTCAAAAGATACATTAAAGTCAATTCAAATCCACATTAGCATTGTAAATTATTAGTAATCCGTTGAGTGAGGATAAGTGACCGCAGTTTGTGCGGGAATGGGTAGTAGTAAAAAAAAAACCTATTTTTGTGTAGATGGGATGTTTATATTGAGGCAGTTTAGAATACTGAGGAAGCACTCTGTGGAGAATAACAAATCTAGATCCCATTATAGGGAGAGATGTCACTTGGCCACTGGAATCCACAACGCCACAATTAGGTCAATACAAACCAATTGTGATACCCATAGAGTAGAGATGTCCCTTGGCCACTGGTTAACCCTTGGAATCCACAACACTACACTCAGGTCAATACAGACCCATGAAGATACCCATAGGGAAGAGATGTCCCTTGCCCACTGGTTAACCCTAGTTCTACCAAATATGGGTCCTATGAACCAGTTGATTTGATGTAGTTCAAGATGTCGTTGATTGTCATTCTTCTAAGTCACGAAAGAAGTGTCGCCCTAGGAATTTAAATCTAAAGTGGATAAGACGTGAACAGTGACAGAGAAAGTGGATTGTATCCTCATTGACTTCCAAATCTCCACATCCACGGATGTACCATGTCAACAGCTCATTGTAAGACCCCTGAGAACTTAATTTCAGTCTTCGACGACTAAACTTAATTCTCGAGATACATATGTGTATAAATCTCAGGATTGAGTTCAGCTCAGCATTTTTTAAATCGTCCAGTTTCGCAAGGAAAAAGCTCACAAGAGTGTCTTTGCTTCTGTTGGATATTGCTGGATCCTCTATCGTTCTTGCAGTTCCTACAGAAGTCGTTATAGGTTAGTCCTAGCCTTACTGCAGTGTCCTGTCATGAACAGATGTATGTAATAGGTACGTCGATATCTATTTCCCTGTTCAAGATGCTCAACGGTGTACTAGCCTCAGGAAGGGTAGAAGGAAATTTGCTCGTTTCTTGTCAAGTACGAGGTCTAGATATTCTAAGGGGAGTGAAAATTTCCTACAAATCTTTATTTCTTCAGTGGATTTGGTTGTATCCTACACAAGAGATTCAATTTCCGTTCCATTAATAACTATACTGCTTGGATGTGTGTTGATGATGTTCAGATTCATTTACTAGTATCCAAACGATGTTGTATACTGTTCTTAACTAAATTATCGTTTTATTTTATTGCACAGCAACAACGTACTCCACATTTGTACATCTATAGGGGTTACAGTTGCTATGGTACATGCATGTACATAGGCAAAAGCATCTCCTCATATTTTTCCATCCCGCAGCGGTGTAAACAACAGTAATGCGCAAATTTCAAAGCTCTAATCAATGAGGGACAAAAAAAAATAAACAGATACTCACCACTGACCGTTCAGATACAAAGCCCTCGTACACGCATCCATTCTAAATCAAATTCAGATACAAATCAACTTCGGAACGGATTGGAGTTTAATCAGCGAAACTGTGGAGTGTAACGTGTGAGTGATTGAATTCAAAATAAAATCAAAATAAAATTTCATCTCTTTGCAGATACATAGATACATAGATACGTAAACATGGCAACTAACCAAACCATCATCGAGAACATGGGAGTCGCCGGGGAAATAATTCACGACATCGAGAAAGCTATAATTGATAGGATCTACACGGAAGTTATTATCCTTCTTATGGCCACTTATATGGCTTCTCGAGTCCATGTTGTTCGTGCTTACAGAGTTCGTAAACGCTTCCGCTATCATCGCAGAATTGTTGTCCGTGTGGAACCAGCAGCTGACAACAATGACGAAAGGAATGTTCCAGAAGAAATGGATGTCACACTCAATAGTGTATTCAAACGTGTATCTATTGCATTTAAGAAATATTGGCCTGACTTAGCTTTCATTATTTGTCCCTTACTTTTTGTGTTCTTCCTTAACTGGTGCAAAAGGTTTGTAGTAATCGAAGATGAAGATGAAGATGAAGATGAAGATGAAGATGAAGATGAAGATGATGATACTCTGTAATTCATGTTCATGTTCGTGTACCAAACTATGGCAGGTTTAAAAAGTCGAAAATAAATTTCCTTTTTCTGTCTCAAATGGAAGTGTTTGTTGTTCTTTGTGAGTGGGAAGTGGTTTTTGTGGAGAATTTTCAGAAGATAAAGCAGCACCAGGGGTTGTGGATGTCATGTCATAAGAGTGGACACATTGGAATCTGTTTCAAGTGGTTTGTACACATATCGTAACTTCAAGTAACGTCTATTCAAATGCCTTCTTCACATCAACCGTCAATACTCATATACATACAAATGTACATATATCTTTGCCAAATTGTCACGCCACCGTAGTTTTGTAAATATTTCTTGGAATTTTGCACTCATCCCGAAGGGGTAACGTTGTAAACATTTGAAAATTCAACTCTCTTAACGTGAAACAGCAAAAAAATATCTCTTCAGCGGGTCAGGATCTCTTTGAAGTTCCATCTTGTATTTGGCTTTATGTATTCGATCTGGATTGAGAAACAAATTTATAGTGGAACCGCGAAAAGATGGACCACATTGAAATGAAGTGACGATACTTTAATTATAAAGGCGTTTAGGAAGTGCCTGTACTTACTAGGCTTCAATGGATTTTCTTATAGGTTCCACATGATCACCGATCACACAAGATCAGAGAAAAATTTATAGTGGAACCGCGGAAAGATGAACCACATTATAAAGGCGTTTAGGAAGCCTAGGCTTTAATGGATTTTCTTATAGGTTCCACATGATCACCGATCACACAAGATCACGCAGTAGACTTCTGATCTGAATTCAGAGAAAAATTTATAGTGGAACTGCGAAAAAATGAACCACATTATAAAGGCGTTTAGGAAGCCTAGGCTTTAATGGATTTTCTTAGAGGTTCCACATGATCACCGATCACACAAGATCACGCAGTAGACTTTCATGTCCATCTATGGATGTGTATAGCTATTTGTACAAGTCTTTTGTCATCGAATCTTCTTGGTTTTGTTGAATTTTTAACGAAAACTAAATCGATTAGAACTTGTACGGATGGCAGGGATTCCAAAACTAGACATGGCTCTGTTTAGATCGTCTGTCATATGCGTATCGATTTGGACTTCTTGAGTTTTTGCCAGGATCTGCCAATTGATTGTGAACTTTCCTGGTCTGAAACCACACTAATAGGGGCCAATCAGATTGTTGACGAAGGGTTCCAGACGTTCACACAATATAGCAGATAGAATCTTGTACACGACGTTGAGACACCTCTGTAGTTGGTGCAATTGAGGGGGTCTCCTTTCTTGTGGATCGCGTTAACGATGCTGAGATTCCATTCATCAGGCATACACTCATCTGACAAAATTTTACAAATGAATTGGTGTACTGTCTCCACCAAATCATTTCGAGATTCTTTGAATACCTCGGCAGCCTTGACGGATCTAAGCTTGGATATTGCTATCCTTACTTCATTTTGGTTAGGTGGACGGAAGTTTTAGCTATCATCGTTTGGATTGAATGGCTCATTTTACCTGACAGTAGAAGACTGGTCTTCGTCGCGGTAATACAGTCTACAGAAGAAGTTCTTTCAAATTCCTAGCACCGACTGTGACTCTACTACGAGGTTTCCTTCTTCAAATCTACAGGCTGTGCTTGCCAATCGTCCTACTAAAGATAAAGACAAAACCACCCAATATGCTTTTAACGTCTTATTTAGGACATTGCTCGTAGGTTTTGTAGAGGAACTCGTTCGTCTGTGGGGGCATGGGTGCCAACAGCAGCCATATCTGAGGCTTGTATTGGTTTCGAAACTATACTTTCTTGTACATAGTCGGTAAGTTGCACCTACGCACAACCCCCATTCTGGAGGACCAATATGTATCCGCATTATGCCCCTCGACATTGTTTAAGTCATTTTCTGTCTATGGGTGGATTTGTCAAGTAAATTTTCATATCACTAGGAGTTGCAGTGTTTGTGTGAATAGCAAACAAAAACCAAAAAAAATGCATATCCTATCCTTGCGACATGGAAATGTACTCAACTCTTCACAAACCCACCCATATGTATCTATAGATACTTTCTGAAAAAAAATTACAACAGCTACACTGTGATATCATATGTCGTATGGTTGAGATCTCTCTCGGCGTATTATTTTCGATGAAAACACAAAAAGAATACAACTCACTGGACATGACATACATATGTGTGTATGCATGCGTTATCCTTCCGCGTAATACGATGCATTCATCAACGGTGACTGAGGGTTAGTATACTCCTTTTGCGAAACGTGTACAAACAGTTGCTGGAATAAAATTTAATTAAACATTCTTTTGGTCTCTAATGCGAAATGACAATGATACCTTTTGGAATTGAGTCCTTCAATAGGGCAAGTATTGATTGCACATTGGCTTTAACTTCAATCCTGAATGCAAGTACATTTGACACAATTGTGCTTGTGCTCCTGGACAACAAAAAACTCCTACAGCTTCACTTAGTCGGGCAAACGACAAATTGTGGTTCGGAATATGAACAGGACTCCTATGTACACATACTCGTATATGGATGCATTGAATAGACTCTCTGAACCAATATAATCTCTTCTCTCCAATGCAAAAATTTGGCACGTGTGCTGTCCTCATGTTACAAAACTGCAGGACATTTCGGTTTTATATTGCCTGCCTCAAGCATAAATAGGGCTTAATGAACCTGAATTGCATCATTCACCATATCGCGAAATATCCACTAATTTGAATACTAAACGAACAGGGAAGCCCTTAAAAAAAAAAAAACCAAACAATAGGATATGAATGGCAAGGATTTATCCTTTCCCGTAGTGCGCGTATGCAATTCTTTTCCTCTTTGTGCAGTAGCAGACGTCCAGTGTCCAGTTTCGAATGGCTGTCATGATCTATTAGTTTTGATTTTATCCGTTTACAAGCGTGTATGTTAGAAGGCTTCAGCAGGAATAAAATAAATCCTTTGATTAGGAGGACATATTACACTTCAGTGCAGGAATGGCCGTTGCACTCTTTTGTGGATGACATAGACATGGGGGGTTTGATTTTTTATTACTCTATAACAGCACTCAGTTGTCAGTCAGATGGGTGATGAGCAGATTTAATACGTAAAATATGTTTTGAGGATTATTGGCTTATTCTGGTTAAGTAGATGCCTAAGGGAAGCGATGCACCCTTAACTCTTAGTGAATGGGTGAGAGTTGAAAGGCATTGAATGACAGTGCATTGCGACTGGATTTTTGTGTCTCACTTTTCCGTAGAGAATCCTTTCATTTCATGCACTTTTCACGAAAGGAGTTGTGGATTTATTGGGTCAGACTGTGGCGTGGCGTGGGTACCTATTTTTCCTAGAATTTGGACTGTATTTGGTGGTTTCTGTCATAATTCTAATCAGACTGTTACTCAAATCCAATCCGTGGCATTCAAAAAGTTAATCATTTCTCTAGCATCGTTCTCTGGAATTTTATTCGAGTTGTTGGGTTGGGTTGGATTGGGTTGAGTTAGGTGGTTATCCCTGATCACTAGGGACACACTTAGCCTAAAAAGAAGGTCCATTGTGATACCACTATTGAAAAACCAGTATTACCAGCACCGGAGACCTATATGGAGGCTTTCCAAAGACTTCTAGTCTAGCTAGAACGTTCAGATCTTCGAAGAAGTGCTTGTTTAGAGTTTTCCTTCTCAAAATCGATAGGTTACGACAGAGGTGTCATAGATTCCACCTCTTTTTCGTCTCTACAGCTTCTACAGAAATCGTTGCCTTCTGGCATGTCTGACCTGTGAGGTCGCCAACTATCTGTCTATGATTTATCCTACTGACGGCAAGTCTTCTGGTTGGTCTACAATCCAACTCTGGCCAGATTTATTTGGAAGAGAGACATATGCTGATAAAGTTCCACCTACTCTTTGCCATTCTAATGGCTGTGGTATCTATTTTTTTTCGATTTCATCGGGAATCTTCCGGTCTGAATAGTCCTTAACTAGTTCGTCTACTTTGCTTTGAATAGTCTTGTGGCCTAGAATGGATACGTCGCACCTGATAGTGATCTCGTCAAAAGATCCACAGCATTGCTTTACTAAATTGGATCGAATTATTGGTGATTCCAAGACTTTTATCGTAGCTTGACTATCGAGTTGATCGAGCTTCCACGGCGATCGGATCCTCGACTAAAGATTATCAACCTCAGCTACATTCCACAACACAACATCCAAAGACAAATGCGGCGGTTTAGAACCTAATCCATGCTAAAATACCATTCATCACAACTTCATCTCAGTGAAGTGGAACTCATGCCTCAACTGGTGCCATCTCCGAAGCTGCTCAGGTTTGGAGTACTGTTTGTTTGTTGGGTGGCGCTATAGTTCGGGGTGAACCTAGGCTTATTGGGTTTGGAGTACTAGGGCTGAGATAAAACGAAGATTAATTCATGCCAATTGCTGCTTCTTTGGTCTTCTTTTGCAATGGTCCCGCAAAACCCTCTCTCGATCAATTAAAGTAAACCTTTATAAGACCCTGATCATCACAGGCACATAGGCATGGACTATGTATATAGAGGATACAGTCATGAACCGTAGACAATAGATCTTTTCAGGTCGCACTGTCAGCCATATGCCTTGCCCATATCTTTAAAAAAAAAAAATCATGAACCATACGAGCTATCTAGCAACATGGGACCTAGTGAAACTAGTTTGAATACAACGACTAAGAAGGTTCTCCGACCTGAAGAGTCTTCGAATTCACCCCAGAGGAACGATGCAGTAGAGGAAGACCTCGTCTAAGGTGGCGCGCTCAAGTGAAAAGAAACCTCAACCAATTTGGTGTGCGAAACTGAAGATTGGCTATAGAGCCGGCTATAGATCGAGCTGGCTGCAGAGGCTTGTTGGTTAAGGCCCAGGTCCACACCGGATTGTAGCGCCATCTACATACCTAAGTAAGAACATGCTAAAGAAAAAAAGATAAACGAAACAAAGTTGTACATGAGGCCTAATAAAATGGGCGTGGCACTCTGCATTTTTGATGGAATTGGAACTGATGCTTTCTGGAAGATTTCACAAATTCTTTTTTTTTTCTTTGTCAAAAAACGCCCTCAAAAAGTAGGCGTGGTCATGTATAGTGTTCAGATAAATTATAGAGAATTTCAAGGTCTATTTATTTTGTTTAACAATTTTTTTTTCGATTTCTAGTAAAAATTTTAACAAAAGTTAAATTTTTGAAAAGTGGACCAAAACTTAAGTGCGTCATCATTACAGAAAGTGCGTTATATCTTTACAGACAGACAGACAGCTAGGAAGTCCCCCCGATAAATAAAATACAGTGGAATTACGTTGGGAGAATGCAATGGAATCCATTTAGTCTTCTAGAAGATCTGACTAAATATTTGTCAACCATACAGATACGCGATTCGGATTTTTGTTTTTCCACATCAGACTGATTATTCCGGAAAAGAAGTGCGCCAGCCTAAGATGTCGCTTATAACTGAATCTTTTATACTTTAACTACAACTTGTAAATAAATGTAATTGTTTATCATCGCATTACGGCAAAGTCGTAACTAATTTCATTGAATAGATACTAATCGAAAATATACTTACACATGTAATTTGCGTGGTCCCCTATCGAGTCTTATTAAACTAGTTCAGTTCCAGTTTAGCTCCACTGGATTAATTCTATGATGTCTTGCATGGACGTACCAATTGTCCTCTGCTGGTTCTGTTGTGATATTTAGGCCAGGATGAACAGCTTCGACTCTCCTGGAAGAAGATTGGGCTCCTTGATGACTACTACATCCCCATTTTGGCCTCTCCTACAGACTGGTGATGTATCCAGCCTGCCATTGCTTCCCAAATCCTTGGACCATACTCTGAATATGTTGCCAATGTGACAAACGATTGATAGGCACATTCAAATAGCTTGGTTCTGGAACAGTAGTGTGAGGTTCTCCTATAAGAAAAATGAGAAGGTATCAGTACATTTATGTAGGTCTTCATTAGAAAGAGCAAAAAGAGGACGGGAGAGGAAAAACAGCTTCGATTTGGATGAAAACTATGTTAAGTTCCTCAAATGTAAGAATGGAACTTCTACTAATTCGGTGAAGGTGCACAATTTTCTTTCAACAGTTCAACAGTTTCCCTGTTAACACCCATCCAAGGATGTGCTATCAACAAACCATCTGAACCTTGTATCTGATCTCCTTTGAGTATACGCTATAACTTGTCAGCTCTGAGCCAGCATGTCAATAGAGCCAGGAATATTGAAGTTGGTGTCTGCAAGATTTCGATTTTGAATGTGGAACTAATTAGAGATGTCTAATGATCGAGAGGGAAGATTCGACGTCAGCTTGCTTAACACAAAGGCGTCGAAAACTAAACGTGTTTCGTTGAACCGAGAACACAAGTTAACAAAGTCTGAAATCCCTCGTCAACAGTCTGATTGGCCCCTATCCATGTGGTTTCAGACCAGGAAAGACCACAATCGATCGGCAGATCCTGGAAAAAACTCAAGAAGTCCAAATTAATACGCATATGACAGCATTTATAGAGATCTATACAAAGCCATGTCTAATTTTGGCATCCCTGGCATCCCTACAAGTTCTAATCGATTTGGTTTTTTGAAAATTCAACAAAACCAACTGTCGATGACAAAAGACTTGTACAAATAGCTATACACATCCAAAGACAAACATGTAAGTCTACTGCGTGATCTTGTGTGATCGGTGATCATGTGGAACCTATAAGAAAATCCATTGAAGCCTAGTAAGTACAGGCACTTCCTAAACGCCTTTATAATTAAAGTATCGTCACTTCATTTCAATGTGGTCCATCTTTTCGCGGTTCCACTATAAATTTGTTTCTCAATCCAGATCGAATACATAAAGCCAAATACAAGATGGAACTTCAAAGAGATCCTGACCCGCTGAAGAGATATTTTTTTTGCTGTTTCACGTTAAGAGAGTTGAATTTTCAAATGTTTACAACGTTACCCCTTCGGGATGAGTGCAAAATTCCAAGAAATATTTACACAAACCACGGTGGCGTGACAATTTGGCAAAGATATATGTACATTTGTATGTATATGAGTATTGACGGTTGATGTGAAGAAGGCATTTGAATAGACGTTACTTGAAGTTACGATATGTGTACAAACCACTTGAAACAGATTCCAATGTGTCCACTCTTATGACATGACATCCACAACCCCTGGTGCTGCTTTATCTTCTGAAAATTCTCCACAAAAACCACTTCCCACTCACAAAGAACAACACACACTTCCATTTGAGACAGAAAAAGGAAATTTATTTTCGACTTTTTAAACCTGCCATAGTTTGGTACACGAACATGAGCATGAATTACAGAGTATCATCATCTTCATCATCATCTTCATCTTCATCTTCGATTACTACAAACCTTTTGCACCAGTTAAGGAAGAACACAACAAGTAAGGGACAAATAATGAAAGCTAAGTCAGGCCAATATTTCTTAAATGCAATAGATACACGTTTGAATACACTATTGAGTGTGACATCCATTTGTTCTGGAACATTCCTTTCGTCATTGTTGTCAGCTGCTGGTTCCACACGGACAACAATTCTGCGATGATAGCGGAAGCGTTTACGAACTCTGTAAGCACGAACAACATGGACTCGAGAAGCCATATAAGTGGCCATAAGAAGGATAATAACTTCCGTGTAGATCCTATCAATTATAGCTTTCTCGATGTCGTGAATTATTTCCCCGGCGACTCCCATGTTCTCGATGATGGTTTGGTTAGTTGCCATGTTTACGTATCTATGTATCTATGTATGTATCTGCAAAGAGATGAAATTTTATTTTGATTTTATTTTGAATTCAATCACTCACACGTTACACTCCACAGTTTCGCTGATTAAACTCCAATCCGTTCCGAAGTCGATTTGTATCTGAATATGATTTAGAATGGATGTGTGTACGAGGGCTTTGTATCTGAACGGTCAGTGGTGAGTATCTGTTTACTTTTTTGTCCCTCATTGAGTAGAGCTTTGAAATTTGCGCATTATTGCTGTTTACTTCGCTGCGGGATGGAAAAATATGAGTAGATGTTTTTACCTATGTACATGCATGTACCATAGCAACTGCAACCCCTATAGATGTACAGATGTTGTTGCTATGCAATAAAATGAAACGATGACACTGATGATTTAATTAAAAACAGTATCCAACATCGTTTGCACACTACGAAGGATGCAAAGTTATAGCTTATGAAGACGATATATATATAGACGATGACGGCAGCGGACATATGCGGCAATTCCACGAAGACAGAGTTAATTTTTTCCACTAAAATCCACAGAATTCCAGAGATAACACCACCAACAATGAATGCATTCACTTAAGTTTCACTAAACATGTGTCTTACACTAAACAGGGAACTAAGGATACATGACAACAGCCAATAGTTACAAAAGTCACGAATCATACTTCACTCCATTGTGATGTTCCATCAACCTCCTCGGCCATAAAATGGCACACAAAGCTAAGTATCGGTTCTGTCCTTACCATTTCCCCTCCTTCCGACGGCGGTTGCAAACAGTCGATTGGCAACTATCCATCATTCATGCATTTTCCCTAAATTTATGCAAACAATCGTCTCGACGCGGCGGTCCGGACCAGGCTTTGTCTTCTGGCGAATCGTAAAACAAGTCCAGTCGTTAATTTTGTCCTTTGTTGCAGTTTATCCCTTTTCATTTGAAATATACTTATTCATTACCTAATACGTCTTCATTTGACGATGAGGATGACGATGGGGATGAGCATAAGAATAAGTCTGACGATGAGAATGAAGCGGAGGTGTACGAGTCTTAAAATAAGTCTGTGCATGAGGACACATTAAACGAAGAGTCCCATTTTTATTACCAGAACCCAGAGTGTGTTACCATAACGAATTAGCTTTTGCAATATGCTTACGAAGACAATGCCTTGAATGTGGAGCCTATTGAAATCGGCCCATTAGCTTACGCTTTGAATGCGAAGAGCAAGACAAGGAATTCATCCTTTGTTGAGGTAGAAACCTTGAGACTATTGTTTGGCTTGAAGGCAGGGACATTACCCTCGGGTGTATCGGTCTGTCGTTGCATCACTTTTATGGACGACATGTACGACAGTTTTCAGACTACCTTCAGACTTGTCCCCTTGTCCTAGATACTCGTGGCATAATTCTGTTGAATGAAAGGAAAAGGGTTCTAAGTTTTTATAGGAAAATGTTCTCTTGTCTGTAGGAGTCCCTAGCCAGGCACGCTTTTACGCCATAGGAGTCTGACAGAATTTGCATAGTAAAAGCAGGCATTGGAGTCTGTATTAAGGGGGTGAATGCACTGGAAAGAGGTCACAAATGCAACCACTTAAGGACGGAAAACTAAAACAATGCAATATGAGATCGATTGTGGATTTCTCTAGTCTCAAACCACACTAATAGGGGCCAATCAGATTGTTGACAAAGGGTTTCAGACGTTCACACAATATGGCAGATAGAATCTTGTAAGCGACGTTGAGACACCTCTATAGTTGGCGCAATTGAGGGGATCTCCTTTCTTGTGGATCGCGTTAATGATGCTGAAGTTCCACTCATCAGGCATACCTACTTTCCTCCGACCAAATCTTAGAAATGAGTGGGTGTACAGAGTGCTTTGAACAGCTCAACTGATCTAACAATGGATTCCACAAAGCGTTCAACGGTGTAAAATGCCCCACATAATTCCATTGTGACGTTTTACTGACGAAACACCACCCGCAATCAGGGTGCATATGATATAAAAACTGGAAACTATCACATTACAGGCAAAGAATTGACTCCTTAGAATAAAATTTTCTTAAGAGGTCATAAAACATTGTCCGTATCTATCTATGCATGCATTCCCTGTCCAGTTGCATACCCTCAAGCAATTAAATCATTCATACTGCATTACCCGTGTAATGATGCTTGCTAGTTTCTCTCTCTCTATGAATCAAATTAGTTACGAATTACTAACGATTTTGTCACGACCGTAAACTTGGTCGAATGCTTTCACAGTCAATATCGTTGAGACAATCAATTTTGTTTGGTTACGACTTTAGGTTGTCATGCCGCATTGCTTCTGGTTTATTTATGTACATTCCACCCGGTATGCCTCTGAGTAAATAAATAGCGCGTTTAAAGATTTTACGAGCAACAAACGTAACGACAAGTACTTATGTTGAAAATGGATTTAGCTGTGAAAAGATGTACCTGTGTGGTAATCCTTGTGAGTGGACTGTGGATAGAAAATCTATCCAAGTCAAAGGAGGACGATATATGACAGAAGCTAATTGTGAATTTACAATGATACGATCAACAATCATTAATTGTCATCAATCATCAATTAATTAAAATGAATAATAAGGGACCAAGATGGCTGCCTTGAGGTACTCCAGATGAGGCTTTTATTGAGACGGAAATCATGGACCGAAACAGAACATTGTAAAGGCGGTCTTCTAAATAGAATTCAATCCACGTAATGAACCAGAGATTTTGTTCGAAGGCTTTACTGAAATCCGTAGCTATCACTTCAACTTCTGTTCCACATTCGAGTGCACACAAAGTACTCGACACGAATTCAGTTAAATTGGTCATTGTGGATCTAGCTTTTAGAAATCCATATTGGTTTTGCGAGAAAATGGATTTGCAGTGGAAGAACATTGAGTTGTGAATGATGCTCTCAAAGAGCTTCGGTGTACAGGAGACCTTAAGTCCTTAACTATGGGTCGATAGTTAGAGATATCATTTTTACGACCTTTTTTGTGCTTAGGCAGGTTAAGGGGGCAGAAGTCGGATCTAAGATTAAAAGATACTCGGTTACAACTTGTTTTTGGTTGTGAGGAAGGGGGTTGCTATTACTGATATTACTGCAACCTTTTACTCCCAGAAAGAGTGGAGGTTGTTCCGTTGAATGATTGGCTCTGGTGGAACAATTACGTTATCCTGTGTCAGTACGGTTTGTGGTAGAATCGGGGAGGAAAAGGCGTTGCTTGGTGAGGTTCAACAGTTTCCAACATTTCGGTAAGAATCGAATCATTATACATATAATGGATTTCGTTGCTCTAGTATACTTGAGTTCTTGGGTGCCAATTGCACAAGAAACTGATTTAAGCTTCTTAGCGATGTCGTAGATTCGGAGCCGAGTTGCTTAAATATCATTACCCATGTCGTTCATTGCGTTCACCACGAAATCCATTAAAAGAGACTGGTCTGGATCTGGATGGATGACGGGTGATCTCGACGAGCCTTGGAGTAAAATTTCCACATCAAACCGACGATCACGGTATCAGAACTACGATAGATTCCAATTATCTCTAGAGATGGTCAGAAGAGGTGGTTTAAAGGATTACTGTTCGTTCGAGTTCTTATCGTAGTGCTGTGGGGTGATCGTTGTTGCTTTTAGTTGCCTCAGGATTCATTTATGAATTGTGCTGTCAAATCACTTCTTTTTGCTACTCACTTGGGAAATTCCATAAAAGTTGACGGGCAAGTAGCAAAAGTTTGTATATGTTCGTAAAAAGTTGTCAGTGCATAGACTTTTTCCCCGTTTGACGTTTAAGCTGTCACAGACTTTTGGTGACCACATAAACAGTGTTTTTATATTAAAAATCTATCAAAAGTGACAACAGTCCCTATCAAAACTTGGACTAAATCAGTGATTAGGTAATTTAATTCACTCACATTTATGTGAAAGTTCCACACGATACTATGGTACCATAAATACAACTTAACTGACATTTCATTGCTTAAACTGATTAACAACATTGGTATCTATGAATTTGCATACATATTTGCATAATTTGCACAATTCTTTCCACTTTTGATAGATTTTTAATACAAAACCACCAAAAGTCTGTGACAGCTTAAACGTCACAATTTTGACAAGCAGGCAACTTCTATCTATTGCAACTTCCTTGTCAGAATTTGCACTGTTCTGACACATGCACTATGACACTGTCATAACTCTCATCTCTTACATCCCACTTTGAATAAATTAAGGACTGAAAACAGTTTTAAAGTATCTAAAGAATGTTTAACTGCAAATAATCGACAAAGTAAATAAGATTTCTTTATTTTTTTTTTTTTTAAGAATTGCCGCTCCACTTAAAACCTTCGACTTTTGTTTTGAATGTAATAAAAATGAAAACACTTCACGCATATCATATTCTCTGTTTGCCTCATATCGTAAATCACTTGTGTCGTCGGTTAGAATCAAATGTCATTATATCCACTTTAGAAAGTTTATGAGTAAATCGAGAAACGATTCACTCTGCTGCAACCTCAAGTGGATGAAAAGGGTTTTTTTTTTTTTAAATTCACTTGAGTTGTTCGGGTCCGTTTTCAGATTCAAACTTGTAGCCAACGTATGCGCCTTTGAATGAAACGAACAAAACGTCATAAATTAGTAATTTTTATTTTCAAAAGTGGACATACATTATCGGCTTTTGATTCTAACCGACACACTTCATCGTAATTCATTTGGGATTTAATTATTTTATGTACGGTAAACATCATCCGTTTAATTTATGTATAAAGGATTGCCGAACAATTAATAAAATACTAATCGATGCCTTTGACATTTCGTAAATCAACTTAAAATCTGTGTTCAATGAGTATGTTCTGGACTGTTCGGAACAGAAGAGTACAACTTTTGGTGTTTAATGAGGAATTTGCGGTTCTGAACTGATCTGATTCTTGTTCAATCAGGTTGCTACAGAACAGTTTAGAACAGGATTTTGTGCACTTAACTTTTTAGTTACAACAGATTCGTTAAAACTGTCAAAATAAGCTGTCATCGTTTTGTTGTCATTGATTTATTAAGTCTTGTTTAGTTGATAAGTTTAAGTTTAAGTCTTGATAAGTCTTTATTTGTTTTAATTGATATCGAATATTACCGATAGATTATTTTTAATTAGTTTTCTTTTGCAAAAGTTAATCACAATTTGTTTTGACAACTTCATTTGACGTATAACTTGACTGTTCTAACTTGTTCTGACGTATCCCGTTCTACTCTGTTCTAAAATTCATTGAACATACCTGTTGTGTGCAGTGTATTGAAAACTAAAGTGACAAAAAAAAGAAGTAGATTATCTGACCTAAAGTCAATTCGTGGATAATAAAAAAAAAAAAAAAAAGAAGTGGTTTAGTCGGTCGTAAAGTGTTAAATTACAGCAGAAAATGGCTCTTATAGGTTCCATTGAAGCCTTTGATGAATCAAAAAATGAAATAGACAGTGGGGCTTGTACAAGTGTGATTTCTTCAACCGTATTTTATAAATATTTTAAGACTGTCCAATTTCGTCCACCTATCCAACGTACTGTGTGAACGTCTGAAGCCTTTCTGCAGCACACTAATCGGCACGTACCAGTGTGGCTTCCGGCCCGGCAGATCGACGATCGACCAAATTTTCACACTAAGGCAATTCCTGGAAAAGACCAACGAATTTCAAGTCGAGACTCACCATCTCTTCATCGACTTTAAAGCCGCATATGATAGCATTCATCGTATTGAGCTCTACAAGGCGATGGCCGAATTCGGGATCCCGGCTAAACTGATCCAGCTGTGCCGCGTGACGCTGGATAACACGCGGTGCAACGTGCAATTCGGCAACAGTTCCTCTGAACTATTCCAAACATGCACCGGATTTCGGCAAGGGGATGCGCTATCATGTGACTTCTTCAATCTTGTGCTGGAACAGATAGTGCGCAGGACAGGTGTAAACACGGAAGGCACTATCTTCAACAAATCTGTCCAGTTGCTGGGATACGCAGACGACATGGACATCATCGGTCGCTCCCAGCGCGCCGTATTAGAGGCTTTTACGGCAATTGAAGAAGAGGCGAAACGAGTTGGCCTTGAAGTGAATGAGGACAAAACCAAGTACATGTTGTCAACAAACAAAGAAGCATCTGTCCACCGCCTAGGACAAAACGTCACTGTTGGCAACAGTAACTTCGAAGTGGTTAAGGAGTTTACCTACCTCGGAGTAAATATCAACTCCACGAATGACAACTTAGTGGAGATTCGACGAAGGCTTACCCTAGGAAACCGCTGCTACTTCGGTTTGGCGAAACAAATGCGGTCAAAACTCCTAACTCGGAAGACGAAATGTTTGCTCTACAAAACTTTGATCCTGCCAGTTCTGCTGTATGGAGCCGAGTGTTGGACGATAAGCAGGAAAGCAAAGCAGAAAGAAAAATTCTTCGTCGGATATTCGGTCCCGTATGCGAGGAGGGCGGATGGAGGAGAAGATATAACCGCGAACTCTATGAGCTGTACCAAGATGTGGATGTAGTCCAAAAAGCCAAAACACGTCGACTACACTGGCTCGGCCACATCGAGCGAATGGACAATAATGCTCCAGCAAAGAGGATCTTCGAATCACAGCCCCCAGGTTCGAGACGACAAGGAAGACCGAACCTCCGTTTTAAGGATCAAGCTATCGCGGATGCCAGACCGCTTGGTCTAGATAACTGGAAGCAGCGTGCCCGGGATCGAAGAGAGTGGAAGGCTGCCGTGTCTCAGGCAGAGACTCGTTAAGTAAGTTAGTATAACTATACAATTCGTCATAAGAAAAGCCTCGAAATGGCAACATGCGATGCTTTGTCCCGTCTACCTTTAACTAAGGAAACTACTAAAGAAATGCGGGATAGTCTCATCAAATCAGTATTGTGTAACGAAAGAATACCATTCAATTTTTAATTCTAAGCAAGGTATCTGCACTGACACAGTCTGGTTGGTCTAATCATGTATCAGATCCTTCCTTGCAATCATATTTTATACGTAGGAATAGTCTCTCATTGGAACAAGGTTATGTGGTATGGGGAGTTCGAGTCATTATACCAATATCTCTTCAACATTATGTGCTCACCGAGCTTCATCGAAATCATCCCGGAATTGTAAAAATTAAGATGATAAAGATCTGGAGGATAAAGTAAAGTCATGCGCCTCTTGTCAACGATTTCAAAGTTCTAACAACTTCGAAAAAGAGTATGAAGGCTGGCCGGAATACCATCGGGCTTGGATACGTATACACGCCGATTTCCTTCATTTGTTTGGTAAAAGTGTTTTGCTGCACATCGAAGTGGATCGATTTGTATTTAATGAAGAAATCGGACGCATCTGAGGTGGTTTCGAAGTTCAGGAAGTCCTTTGCTGTCTTTGGGATTCCAGAGTTTGTAGTCACAGACAACGGACCACCATTCAACTCACAGGAGTTCGTCTCATTTCTTTCGTCATTGGGAGTCGAAGCTAAAAAAAAGGAAGGTAGGAAGGACTAATGAAGTCAAGGTAACGCAATTGACGAGGTGACGCTTTATCAAGCTTCTGACGAAAAGCAAACGTCGATGGTTTATGGTCGGTGTACAATATCTACAAATTGACGTCCTTCCAACATGAACTGAAAATATTTTACGGCTGAATGTGGACTGAATACTTACGTTGAGAACAGCTCAGTTTTTTTTTTTTTTTTTAAAAGAAGCTTAAAGGTTGTGTGATTCATTTCTTTGTTTGCTGGAGGACGGCGCCAATGGTATAATCTGATGAGCCTTCCATTAGAGAAAGTCTAGCTGAGCGAGATTGTCTTTGCATTCTTGGAAAATTGTTTTTGTCTGGTTTGTCCACTTTATAGGCTAAGAGCCTGTAACAGCATCTGTTTTTCAGCAGCTTTTAGTAGGAAGAATTTTTCCGATCTGTAAAGAGAATTTCTATATCAATAAATTTCATAGTGAGTTAAGGTAAGAAAAAATGGGGAATGGTAAACAAATTGTTCAATAGAAACGTTTATTTTGATGCACCATCCTGCATAAGCTGCAATGATAGGTAGGGATGTCGTTAGGTCTGGTGAACTGGCTCATACTTTTAGCGAATATTTTACAAACGTTTCCAGTGATACACTTCTTGCAGAAGGTTCTAACTCTGTTTGCAACATGTGTGGAGCGGAAGGACATACTAGCTTCTTTTTCGAACCATTTTCATCATTTCAATTGCACTATACTCTCTCTGAAGATACTTCATTTCGATGTCCACATAACGATACTTAAGTATCTATGATTGTTTAAACGATTTTTGACGATTTGCTGTAAAAAATAAGCAAGTTTCCAAGAATTTTTTAATGCGGGTATACCCAAATATTGGTTTAGATACTTTCATTTTCGTATGCCCGCCATTGTTGCCCATGCCTTCAATACCAATTCTACTTTCTAAAACCAAAAAATCTCTGAAAACACCTTCCCCCTTGCTGTAACAGAAAAAAAAAACAAAACAAAAACAATCCTTTATGGGTGGATGGAACTTTATTAAATGCAGTCCAAAAAAAAAAAAGAACATTTACATTGAAATAGTTTTTTTCTTTTTTTTTTTTTTAATTCCACAAGATATTAGACATCTCCTTGATGAAGGCCAAAACGAGTATGAGGAACAAGATAATGGCACCCACTTCAATGCCAGCGGTGAACATTTGGCATTCGTTATATCCGCACTCATAGTCGTCATATTCTGGAAGCGAACGTATTATGTCGATAACATCGATAGCATCTTCTGCAATAGGCAATTCCGCAACAACAACATCAGTAGATTCTTCGATCTGAATTGTCTCAGCAGTATTCACAGACGGTTCTTCCTCGGCGATCCTTGCAAGATTATTGTACCTAAAACGTACCCCATCTGAATAATAATATTCAATCAATGGATCATTTGGTTCGCGTTGTTCGATATTAAATGGAACTTCCGGAGTCATTTCCGGAGTCACTTCCGGCGTCACTTGGCTCGTGATATTCTCCAAATCGGGAATAAAATCCTCGTCCGGATTTTCATTGGGCTTAACAGTGGTGTTCTCGTTGTTTTCCATTTTTATTTTTCAATAAGATACACGATTTATCTAAAGAAAAGGAAAATGAAAAGATTTTTTCTATATTCAGCATTTTTTTTTCTTTGATTTTTTTTAACACTCACACGGGTACAGAGGACTGCACAAAGCTAAAGTTGAATTGTATCTGAATGTGGTTGGCGGTTTTTCAAGCGTCTTTTGTCTGTGGTGGAGGTGAGTATGTATCTACCATCGTGACCAGCACGACATCATGGACATCATGGACATCATTGATTTATTTATCTGAACGCGTTTTACTTTGATGTGGATCTTGTTCTAAGACACTATGGCTACCTACAAAAGTATCTATGATCACGTTTTGCTTGTTGTTTTATTGATTTTTAGTCCATCTGTGCCAGAATTACAATGATCAGACTGTTTGTAGATCGAACAAACGATCAGTTCTTGTTTGGACTCAGAAGAAGGTTGAAATACAAGAATAACTCTTTCTGGATTTGACCATCAAATAGCCGATGCGGGTGAGTTCTCAGCCAGTGCGTTGCAAATTGAATATGTCATCATTGAAGTTTCCCTCAGTGATCAGTTTGTAACGAAAATTGGATTCGTTGCTAGATCATCTTGTGTGTGGAATGTATCTTGTAGAGCTTTTATTTATGGAGAATTTCTTTAACCCGTCGTCACTTCATAGATAGAATAGTTATGGATGCATGGGTTGCAGCGGGTACTGATGTACGCACCAGAATCTTTAAGATTTAGTACTTAGTATCAGCAGCATCTCTAAGATACTCTTTTATATCCCTGGACATGATCAATGATCTTATTGACCACATTTCCATTAAAATATAAAGCCCCCCAGCCGATCGAGACGCCACCTTCAGCTTACTTCCAGCCTTTGTATTATGGACCATTAGAGTACATACGTGTACCAATAGATACATAAGTGTAAGAGAAGATTAAGTAACCCTTTTGAATCTAATACAGTCGTACACCTTTGTATGGATGTATATCAGATAAAGTCACTCGCGCATTAGTAGATACTTTTATATGCTTTATCTAATCGCCACTTTATGAACATACTACATACGCATTCTGATCTAATTCCGAACTAACACCACTATACAGATATCTATGAGTCTCTATGTACCTACACTTGCGTGCTTTGGATTAACCAAACCCAGTCCACAAGTCCAGTTTGATTCCGTATGCAGAACAGTCTTGTTGTATGTAAAACATTTCGTGTGTGTGTATCTTATATTGAAAAATTCATATCTAACTCATTCCAGATACACAATTTTATAATTTTTCACTTCACCATGGAAAACAAAAGGATGAATTCTAAGAAACGTGTCGCTGTAGCTTGGGAAAATCTCGAAACGGGTGAACTGGAAAATGTATCACCAGTATTGCAGCAATATTTAAAGAATTCAATTCAACGAGAAGATGAAGTATTCAATGGTTTAATGGAGTCAGCACCAGTACGTCGGCGACCATATTATTACGAACTGGATAATGATGACAACATCTCGATTGCTGCGGATCATACTAATTGCCGAAAGAATATGTTGGGAGTTTTTTCTGTTCTTTTTGTAATTGGGATTATAGTTTGGTTGGGATGGTACTTTCAGTAGCCGCCAACCGACTAAGATATTCATATGCAATTGTATTTCGATCATTTAATAAAAGCTGTCTTTGCATCTATAGACGGGAAGAAGTGTTTTTGTTTGAAGTTACAGAGACACCGTGTATCTACACTTTATCGTGCTATGACGGACAGAATTCCATTCAAACTATGCTACCATCCACCATAAACCAGTAGACGCGTATATTTCACAAGACAAAGGTGTAGGATCTTTTCTAAATCAAGGAGGGTACCAGGTTATCTGTGAGCAACAAGGATTGATTGGTATTTTTCTACGGACTCGTAGAAATAGTACAAAAGATACGTCCGGCAAAAGACAAAAAATACTGTAGCTGTGTGGCATATGACGCGCTTCGGTAAAATTTCGTTTTTTTCGAGAAAACGCCCCTAAAAAGTGGGCGTAGGTATGTATAATGTATGGACGAGTGGTAGAGAAAGTTAATATCTATATTTTATGTTATGAGGATTTTTTTCACTTTCGAGTAAAAAAGTTAACAAAATTGAGAGAAATTCACGAAAGTTGAACTAGCAGTAGGGTATATGAATTTCAAGGGGGAAATCTTGTTCTTTCGCAAAAACGCCCCTAAAAAGTGGGCGTAGGTATGTATAATGTATGGACGAGTGGTAGAGAAAGTTAATATCTATATTTTGTGTTATGAGGATTTTTTTCACTTTCGAGTAAAAAAGTTAAAAAAATTGAGAGAAATTCACGAAAGTTGAACTAGCAGTAGGGTATATGAATTTCAAGGGGGAAATCTTGTTCTTTCGCAAAAACGACCCTAAAAAGTGGGCGTAGGTATATATAATGTATGGACAAATTGTAGAGAAAGTTAATATCTATATTTTGTGTTATGAGGATTTTTTTCACTTTCGAGTAAAAAAGTTAAAAAAATTGAGAGAAATTCACGAAAGTTAAACTAGCAGTATTGTATATGAATTTCAAGGGGGAAATCTTGTTCTTTCGCAAAAACGCCCCTAAAAAGTGGGCGTAGGTATGTATAATGTATGGACGAGTGGTAGAGAAAGTTAATATCTATATTTTGTGTTATGAGGATTTTTTTCACTTTCGAGTAAAAAAGTTAAAAAAATTGAGAGAAATTCACGAAAGTTGAACTAGCAGTAGGGTATATGAATTTCAAGGGGGAAATCTTGTTCTTTCGCAAAAACGACCCTAAAAAGTGGGCGTAGGTATATATAATGTATGGACAAATTGTAGAGAAAGTTAATATCTATATTTTGTGTTATGAGGATTTTTTTCACTTTCGAGTAAAAAAGTTAAAAAAATTGAGAGAAATTCACGAAAGTTAAACTAGCAGTATTGTATATGAATTTCAAGGGGGAAATCTTGTTCTTTCGCAAAAACGCCCCTAAAAAGTGGGCGTAGGTATGTATAATGTATGGACGAGTGGTAGAGAAAGTTAATATCTATATTTTATGTTATGAGGATTTTTTTCACTTTCGAGTAAAAAAGTTAAACAAATTGAGAGAAATTCACGAAAGTTGAACTAGCAGTAGGGTATATGAATTTCAAGGGGGAAATCTTGTTCTTTCGCAAAAACGCCCCTAAAAATTGGGCGTAGGTATGTATAATGTATGGACGAGTGGTAGAGAAAGTTAATATCTATATTTTATGTTATAAGAATTTTTTTCACTTTCAAGTAAAAAAATTAAGAAAATTGAGAAAAATTCACGAAAGTTGAACTAGCAGCAGGGTATATGAATTTCAAGGGGGAAATCTTGATCTGTCGCGATAACGCCCCTAAAAAGGGGGCGTGGGTATGTATAATGTAGGGATGAGTTGTAGGGAAAGTTAATATCTATATTTTGTGTTATGAGGATTTTTTTCACTTTCGAGTAAAAAAGTTAAAAAAATTGAGAGAAATTCACGAAAGTTGAACTAGCAGTAGGGTATATGAATTTCAAGGGGGAAATCTTGTTCTTTCGCAAAAACGACCCTAAAAAGTGGGCGTAGGTATATATAATGTATGGACAAATTGTAGAGAAAGTTAATATCTATATTTTGTGTTATGAGGATTTTTTTCACTTTCGAGTAAAAAAGTTAAAAAAATTGAGAGAAATTCACGAAAGTTAAACTAGCAGTATTGTATATGAATTTCAAGGGGGAAATCTTGTTCTTTCGCAAAAACGCCCCTAAAAAGTGGGCGTAGGTATATATAATGTATGGACAAATTGTAGAGAAAGTTAATATCTATATTTTGTGTTATGAGGATTTTTTTCACTTTCGAGTAAAAAAGTTAAAAAAATTGAGAGAAATTCACGAAAGTTGAACTAGCAGTAGGGTATATGAATTTCAAGGGGGAAATCTTGTTCTTTCGCAAAAACGACCCTAAAAAGTGGGCGTAGGTATATATAATGTATGGACAAATTGTAGAGAAAGTTAATATCTATATTTTGTGTTATGAGGATTTTTTTCACTTTCGAGTAAAAAAGTTAAAAAAATTGAGAGAAATTCACGAAAGTTAAACTAGCAGTATTGTATATGAATTTCAAGGGGGAAATCTTGTTCTTTCGCAAAAACGCCCCTAAAAAGTGGGCGTAGGTATATATAATGTATGGACGAGTGGTAGAGAAAGTTAATATCTATATTTTGTGTTATGAGGATTTTTTTCACTTTCGAGTAAAAAAGTTAAAAAAATTGAGAGAAATTCACGAAAGTTGAACTAGCAGTAGGGTATATGAATTTCAAGGGGGAAATCTTGTTCTTTCGCAAAAACGACCCTAAAAAGTGGGCGTAGGTATATATAATGTATGGACAAATTGTAGAGAAAGTTAATATCTATATTTTGTGTTATGAGGATTTTTTTCACTTTCGAGTAAAAAAGTTAAAAAAATTGAGAGAAATTCACGAAAGTTGAACTAGCAGTAGGGTATATGAATTTCAAGGGGGAAATCTTGATCTGTCGCGATAACGCCCCAAAAAAGTAGGCGTAGGTATGTATAATGTATGGACGAGTGGTAGAGAAAGTAAATATCTATATTTTATGTTATGAGGATTTTTTTGACTTTCGAGTAAAAAAGTTAAAAAAAATTGAGAGAAATTCACGAAAGTTGAACTAGCAGTAGGGCATATGAATTTCAAGGGGGAAATCTTGTTCTGTCGCGATAACGCCCCTAAAAAGTAGGCGTAGGTATGTATAGTGTATGGATGAGTTGTAGGGAAAGTCAATATCTATATTTTGTGTTATGAGGATTTTTTTCACTTTCGAGTAAAAAAGTTAAAAAAATTGAGAGAAATTCACGAAAGTTGAACTAGCAGTAGGGTATATGAATTTCAAGGGGGAAATCTTGATCTGTCGCGATAACGCCCCAAAAAAGTAGGCGTAGGTATGTATAATGTATGGACGAGTGGTAGAGAAAGTAAATATCTATATTTTATGTTATGAGGATTTTTTTGACTTTCGAGTAAAAAAGTTAAAAAAAATTGAGAGAAATTCACGAAAGTTGAACTAGCAGTAGGGCATATGAATTTCAAGGGGGAAATCTTGTTCTGTCGCGATAACGCCCCTAAATCGTGGGCATAGGTATGTATAATGTATGGACAAATTGTAGAGAAAATTAATATCTATATTTTGTGTTATGAGGATTTTTTTCACTTTCGAGTAAAAAAGTTGATAAGTTCCATATGTAGGTCAATAATCATTTAATTTTTTTCGCTTTTACTTTTGCTGTTTTCCATGCTCTGTATACAACTATATGTGGATACAGGTTATCCCATCTCTGATCGCAACGATGCAACAACTCAAGGTTGTGCGACTATCGTCAAAAATGTTAATCCACGTAATTAGAGTACCGTCTAGACTTCCTACCCGATGTTGTTTAGAGTTTCGACTATCTGGGAGTTTTTTTGACATTGTATCTAGTCCGGTCTATTTTTAGTTCTTCTGTTGAATGAAAAAGGTTTTTGAATACGCTGTAATTCAATTGGTAATTTATTAAATAATCGGGGTGCTACTGATGAGTAAAAGCTTAGAAAGTGATGAGGGTACTGAGAAGTTCATAGTCAATTCGATCACGATTTAACGAATATCCAAAACAAAAAAGGGTGAAGGTATGCTCATATCGCCTTTTCTTCCATAAAATCCTCAAAATATGTTTTTGTCCTACAAGGAATGGACCGTATTGCAATTTTGATTGCACCAATGCTTGGTAATGTGTTTCCAATATTCCACGAAAGCAAAATAATATTAAGTGATACAACATTTTCTTATTGTGGAAGTGTGTATACTTCAGCTCATTTTACTATCGATCTCAAGACCCAGGTGTTTGAAAACATTTATTTTTTCAATCGGAAGAACATTTCGTACCCAATTGATAGGTAGATTGAATATTACTGGATGTATCTACAGCACGTGTCAGGACTTAAAAAAGTGTTTTTTGCAATTCTTACTGTCGTAGGTTACAATTGGATACTGGAGATCAAATGCAGGTAAGTTAAAATACTTATGACAAGCTTGTGCATACCAATTATGGTTTATGTCAGCTGCTAGATCTAAGACAGAGTTATTCGAATATGAACATCCTAAATCATCTGCATACCCGGTATGCTTTCCTCTCATATTTTGATAAGGAATAGAGTTAACAAAAATTAAGAATAAATTAGGATCCAGTACCGAAGCCTGTGGCACATTAATCCGAATATCACTACAATCACTGAAAGGGTATCCTATTTGAACCTTTTGCTTAAAAGATGCGAACCTAAACCTCGGAAACTGGCTTATTTTAATTTTTCCAATAGAATTGTATGATCTACAGTATTGAAAGCTTTGGTAATATTTATGAAAACAGCGGTAGATACTTTTTTATTGTTTATACTGTTTATATTACAGCAACAAACTTACCAGCTCTAAAACCATATTGATTGGGACTGACAAAAAGAGAAGTTCACCGAGGTAAGTACTAACTCTTTTTTAATCAGTGTTTCGAAGATTTTGGACAAAAAACAGGAATAATAGAGATAGGCCTATAGTTATTCATCATTTTACTATCACCTTACTATGACAACTTCAGCAACATTTAATTTGTCAGGAAATATACCACCAAAGGAAAAATATACCAAATACACTTTTATTAAAAATATGTGTCCTTTGGTGGTATATTTCCTGACAAACTAGAACTTGTCCATACATTATATATACCCACGCCCCCTTTTTAGGGGCGTTTTCTCCAAAAAACGAGATTTTGCTGAAGGGCGCCATATGAGACACAGCTTCAGTGTCTTTTGTACCTTGTCGGACGTATCTTTTGTACTATTTCTACGTGTCCGTGAAAAAATACCAATCAGGCCTTGTTGCTCACAGATTACCTGGTACCCTTCTTGATTTATAAAAGATCTTGCACCTTTGGCTTGTTACATATAGGCATCCAGTAGTTCATGGTGGATGATAGCATAGTTTCAATGAAATTCTGTCCGCCTTCATCTTTCATATCCAAACTGCGTACGTCATACCACCATAAAGTGTAGATACACGGTGTCTCTGTAACTTTAAACAAAAACACTTCTTCACATTTATCGATGCACAAAAATAAAACTACAAACTAACAACTTTTATTGAATGATCGAAATACAAATACATATGTATATCTTAGTTGGTTAGCGGCCATTGAAAGTACATCAACCAAACTACAATCGCAAGTACATAAAGGGCAAAGAAAACTTCCAACATATACTTTCGCCATTTAGTATGAGAATTACCACTCGAGATGCTGTCATCTATATCCAGCTCGTAAATATATGGTCGACGAAGTACTGGATCTTCAACTAAATCTAAACGATTTTCGATGATCGTTGGAAAACGTATATCATTTGGCACTGATCCAACTGGTTCTGGTTGAATTGAATTCGTTAAATATTGCTGCGACACTGAAGATACATTTCCCAGTTCACCCGTTTCGAGATTTTCCCAAGCTAAAGCGACATGCTTCTTAGGATTCATGCGTTTGTATTCCATGGAGAAGTTAAAAATTATAGAATTGTGTACGAGTATCTGCAATGAGTTAGATATGAATTTTTCAATTAAAGATACGCACACACGAAATGTTTTACTTACAACAAGGCACTGCCCAAAGCATTCTGTTCTGCACACGAAATCGAACTGAATGGTGAACTAGGGTTTGGTTGATGTAAAGCACACAAGTGTAGGTACATAGAGACTCATAGATATCTGTATAGTAGTGTTAGTTCGGAATTAGATCAGAATGCGTATGTATTATGTTCATAAAGTGGCGATTAGATGAAGCATATAAAAGTATCTACTAATGCGCGAGTGACTTTATCTGATATACATCCATACAAAGGTGTACGACTGTATTAGATTCAAAAGGGTTACTTAATCTTCTCTTACACGTATGTATCTATTGGTACACGTATGTACTCTAATGGTCCATAATACAAAGGCTGGAAGTAAGCTGAAGGTGGCGTCTCGATCGGCTGGGGGGCTTTATATTTTAATGGAAATGTGGTCAATAAGATCATTGATCATGTCCAGGGATATAAAAGAGTATCTTAGAGATGCTGCTGATACTAAGTACTAAATCTTAAAGATTCTGGTGCGTACATCAGTACCCGCTGCAACCCATGCATCCATAACTATTCTATCTATGAAGTGACGACGGGTTAAAGAAATTCTCCATAAATAAAAGCTCTACAAGATACATTCCACACACAAGATGATCTTGCAACGAATCCAATTTTCGTTACAAACTGATCACTGAGGGAAACTTCAATGATGACATATTCAATTTGCAACGCACTGGGTGAGAGTTCACCCGCATCGGCTATTTGGTGGTCAAATCCAGAAAGAGTTATTCTTGTATTTCAACCTTCTTCTGAGTCCAAACAAGAACTGATCGTTTGTTCGATCTACAAACAGTCTGATCATTGTAATTCTGGTACAGATGGACTAAAAATCAATAAAACAACAAGCAAAACGTGATCATAGATACTTTTGTAGGTAGCCATAGTGTCTTAGAACAAGATCCACATCAAAGTAAAAAGCGTTCAGATAAATAAATCAATGATGTCCATGATGTCCATGATGTCGTGCTGGTCACGATGGTAGATACATACTCACCTCCACCACAGACAAAAGACGCTTGAAAAACCGCCAACCACATTCAGATACAATTCAACTTTAGCTTTGTGCAGTCAGTCCTCTGTACCCGTGTGAGTGTTAAAAAAAAATCAAAGAAAAAAAATGCTGAATATAGAAAAAATCTTTTCATTTTCCTTTTCTTTAGATAAATCGTGTATCTTATTGAAAAATAAAAATGGAAAACAACGAGAACACCACTGTTAAGCCCAATGAAAATCCGGACGAGGATTTTATTCCCGATTTGGAGAATATCACGAGCCAAGTGACGCCGGAAGTGGCTCCGGAAGTGGCTCCGGAAGTGGCTCCAGAAGTTCCAATTAATATCGAACAACGTGAACCAGATAATCCATCGATTGAAATTCATTCAAATGGGGTACGTTTTAGGTACAATAATCTTGCAATGATCGCTGCAGAAGAACCATCTGAGGATGTTGCCGATACACCTGAAATCGAAGAAGGTGCTGGTGCTGTTGTTGAGGAATTCCGTATTCCAGCATATGCCACCAATATTGTGGACATATTACGTATACTTTCAGAATCTGAGGACTATGCGTGCGGATTTGAACACTCTCAGATGTTCAACATTGGCGTTGAAATCGGTGGCATTATCGTGTTCATCATTATGATTTTGGCCTTCATCAAGAGGCTTGCTAATATCTGGTGGAATTAAAAAAAAAAAAAAAAAACTATTTCAATGTAAATGTTCTTTTTTTTTATTTGAACTCAATAAAGTTCCATCCACCCATAAAGGATTGTTTTTGTTTTTTTTTCTGTTACAAGATCAAGGGGGAAGGTGTTTTCGGAGATTTTTTGATTTCAGAAAGCAGAATTGTTATCGAAGGCATGGCCAACAATGGCGGGCATACGAAAATGAAAGTATCTAAACTAATATTTGGGTAAATCCGCATTAAAAAATTCTTGGAAACTTGCTTATTTTTAACAGCAAATCGTCAAGAATAGCTTAAGCAATCATAGATTCTTAGGTATCGTTATGTGGACATTGAAATAAAATATCTGCTACTTATAATATAATATTTTTATATTTATATATTTTAGTTGCAACTGTGTGTACTTCGTTAATATTTTCTTGGAACCCAAATCATTCTACTCTCCCTTGTCAATTGATTTTTGAAATAATTATATTTTCCACTTAAATTGGCGAAATTTTTTATGGATTACATTCGTCTAAACAAACCCTACAATTACAAAAGTTGATATAAACATGAATGAAGCAATAAAGCATACCACAGCGGAGTGGTTTAGGAAATTCGTAAAAAAAAAATAAAATGCAATTATGCCAACTTGTGTGGAAAAATGGAAAACATATGTACATGGCGCAACAAGCGGACCTCAACAAAGAGCAATCCTTTTATAAAAAATTTAAAATAAATTAATTTCCCAATAAAATTGAACAAATTTTAATGAAGCTGTATTCCAAGAATTGAACGTTTTACATCGCTTCACTATTCCGATTAACTTTGCAACTATTTTAGTTACACAATGTAACTACAAATGGCGTAACAAAAGGGAGCTAAGCGGATCAAATTAATTAATTAAAAAAAAAAAAAAGCAAAACAAAACATACAGAAAAGCTACACATATAAGATAAGATATCGTTAATAATACTTGCTTTGTATCAGCCCTACTAAAGTGGGTGTGGAAGTCTTCATTTTTCTCTTCTAAAGTACTATAGATACTACGATAACTTTGAAGATGTGAGTAAAATTTCATTTAAATTGGGTTTTTTAATAAAAACGCCCCCAAAATGTGGGCGTAACTATAGATAATGTATAACTAAATTGTAGATAATTTTAATACCTAACTATTTTGTCTTAATGATTTTTTTCGATTTCAAGTATAATAGTGAAGAAAATGGGCGTGGAATCAGATGCCCTCCATCCAACAGATGTCCAAATAAGTCCAAATTTCAAAGGCCCAAAGTATAATGAACGAATGAACAGCCACGATTCACTCGACTTTCCTATTGATAATTATCACGAATATAAAACTTAATATACCCTAAGACAAGTGTATAAAAAATCAAATCAAATTGCAATTGAAAACATAGAGTTTTTCATTTTCAAACATTTAATCCTCATCGATACACTTTAATATCTAATTACTGGGAATGAAGCCATTAAATTAGTGATGGTGAGTATCTCTATTCTCCCTTACTTACACCAAAAGCCGCAAATATAACATAGTGACACCGCTAACATTAAAAGCTTTCACTCAATCGGAAGGACTCGTATTTTTTTGCAAAGCTTGGAATTATTTCATTTTTTTGAAATTTTCTTTTTATTCCTTCTGTGGATTGTGCATTTTATGTGTTCCTATAGTGTTGCAACTATTGCATCCGAATTGGTGGGGTAGATTTTTTTTCATTGATTTGCAGTGCTCCACTCGAGTTCATAAATCCTTCTAGTTGCGTTTGATACTTTAACGGATACAGGTGTTAAAAAATTCAAAACAAAAAAAAAGTGAAAAAGTGTTGGACATAGATAGATACTTTTTTAGCTGCAATCGTTTTTTGTTACGGAACGTGTTGAAAGGTATATTTTTTTTTTTAAGTGATACACTTTTGGATATGTGGTTAATATCTTGAGTATGATACTAAATATTCTGTTAAAGTATTCTGGTCTGAGAGTGAATTTTTTTCATAGTGTCTATAGTTTGTTCTATCAGTTTGGTTTAATATACATAAATGGAGTGTATCTTGAGGTTGTTTTAAGACTTTTAATTGTTGAAGTTTGAATCTCATTTTCATTCTTAAACATCCTTTCAAGTCTAATTGATCGATGTATAGATACATTCATATGACTTTAAGTAAAAGTCAAAGAAAACGCGGTTTAAAGTCGTCTTTTGATCTAGAAATTTTTCCTGGTACAATGGAAAATTATTCATTGTATCTACATATGTATCTATACTATATTAAAAGCGCCCAATCTCCCCCTGACCTAAATAGATCCATGAATTTTCTATAATGGGTTACTATATACATAATTTTAGTTTGATTAAATACAGCTTCATATAATAATTTCAGTTATTATCTATGGAAACAAAAAATTTCTCAGAAAATGGCTAAAGCTACACGAACCAAACATCCTCATTAATGGACTAATTAGATAAAAAAAAAAAAAATAAAAAAAAAAAATGACTCCTCACCGCAATTTATTATGGAAAATGTTTTCATTAGTCAGGTGCCTGTACAATGTTCAGACTAATTGAATTAAAAAACGGGGGACTAAGATTTCCACCCAGTGGTACTTAATTTTTTGTTTGCTTTTACGCCTCTTTTGCCTTAGGCCATTGTCTGCGGCCAGTGGCCACCCACTCATTTAACCCTTTGCCAGGATTTAATAACATTTAACACAACATGGTGGTGACACCATGATTCTATCGAATCAAATGCTCCATTGCACTGGGAATGTTTAAAGTACAGTTGCAGTACACAAGAGCTGTAAGCATTCTATTACTTTTTTTTTATGCAAGGCAATGCTTTAAAGGATTTTATTAATATGTATGTATGTCCGTCTGTAGGATTTTGAGATATTTGTATCTTTAACCGATTTTGAAGAAGGTTTAGATACATACGTTGTCTGAAAGATGTGTTAAGGAAAGAAGAGAACTTCCAATAAGAAAATGTCCAAATGTATATTTTCCTCCTACGGATACTTTTCTGAAATGGATTTTAAAACTTCTCAGAGACAGCCCATATGAGAGGCGCCTTGAGGGATAAAATGCCAAGGCAAAACGTTATGTGTTCTACACAGTTCTTGACTGGATTCATTAAGATGCTTTTTGAAGCTTTCTTTTAGTCCAATCAATCTGCTCCGATGAAATTAGTTCCGTTGGCGGAATACATGTCTTGAGGAAGACCTCTTCCAAGAAATGCGCCAGTAGATAGTTCGGTGATTGCCTCTAGGTGAATGGCCTTTGTGCAAAAATAAACAAAGATACATGTATACCCCTTTGTGAGTCGACAGCTTCTGTCGAATGATCCTGCAAAATCCACACCAACTTTCGAAAATGGTCTAGAAAATTCAGTCTGCCATCCAGCTGGGATCCAAAATGTTTCTTGAAATAGTATACAAATCTTGCAATGGTTAATGCAATGTCTTGATTAGGCTTTTGAGCCTTGGTACCAGGGTTGCCGGTGAAAAATTTCAGAAAGTCGCCCAGAACATAAACAGTGTCCCCACTGAATTCTTTCTTTTGAAGTTAGTGATTAATGCATTCAATTATTGGCAATCACTGAAGTTGAAGTCAATTGAAGTCAGTGAATTCAACTGCAATAATTTTAATTCACTTAATTGCAGGGTGTGGATCATGTTGATGTTGATGTCTGATTTATAATACATTTGTGGACTAGATTCAAATTTTCAGATAGTAAAAATACCACCGTAGTGTTTGAAACTTGAAGGAAATTTTGAAGTCCTAACAAAACAGAAGAGAGACTCAACATCTTCTAATAACAGAAACATAACAAAACTTAATTTTTTTGTGAAAAATTTTTCAAGATTTTGAAACAGATACATTCGTACATATTAAGATTAACTCCCGCCTGTTGGTGTCCCTCGGCCATAAATGATTGAAAAAAACTCAGCAATTGGACGATCCTTGATACTTTCTCCCTTCAGGTCAATCTTCATCCCTCAAACCCACAAATAAATCGTAACTGGTGGAATGAATTTATATTTTATTTAAACGCATGTACATACTTAGGCACAATGCAACAATAAATTGATAGAAGAGTATCTATGCGTATCTATGCGTATCTATGAGTGTTTTTTCGTGCGACTACGAAGTGAATAACAATGCAAGAGTAATTAGATTGATATACGAGTATCTGCGTGTATCTAAAAGTGTTTTTTCGTGCGACTACGAAGCGAAAATTGAATATGTGAATATAGAGATACACAGTAGCCATAATGAGGATTGCTGAATCTCTTTGTGTTACCGTGATTGAAGGACCGAGGAGCAGTTCTAGTTTGTGTACGGTTTGGGTAATAAATCACCGTAATAACCAGCAAAAGAATCCCTATAATCAAGATGAATCCACCGGCAAAACATAGACCAACTTTCCAGGGAGTAGTACGATCGTTTTCCTGTTCGTTCTGTTCGTTGTTAGTTTTACTGTTGTGACCTGAGTTCGAATTTATTGGGATTTCTACATCCTCACGAATTGGAGATAAGCTTGCGATACGCTGAATCCGATACTTTGGGGATGGGCCTGCCATTTCTGTAAAGAAAACTGATTTTACTTAATGTTTATGGTTTTTGCTTAAAGTCACTTACTGTCGCATTCGTGACGGAACGGATTCTGAGTCCTATTCATGTTTGGCAGTTCCCCGTTGAGAATGCGATCTGGGTTTGAATTACGAGACGTTTGGACCTGCGATGAGCGTACGATCTCTGCAAAGGAAACTGATTTTACTTAATGTTTATGCTTTTCGCTTAAAGTCACTTACTGTTGCGTTCGTGACGATCCTGACTCAGAGCCCTATTCATGTTTTTCAGTTTAGAATGCGATCCGAGTTCGAATAACGTGGTTTTCGGGCCTGCCTGCCCTTTGGAGATGAGTTTACGATCTCTGCGAAAACTGATTCCACTTTATGTTTATACTTCTCCATGTAATGTCACTTACCAACTCGTTTGGGACGATTCAAACGCAGAGCCCTATTCATGCCACTCTGTGAATCGATCATGTTGAATTTGTACGAGCTCTGTACCGCTTAACCTGCAAACTTGTATCTGAAACGAGAATAATATTTAGTTTCCACTTTTGATAATAACCAATTCTTTCTTAGCCGCCTCAATTTCATTTTTATTTTTAATATTCGACTTTAGGCTTAATCCATACAAGTGTTTGTACAGTTCTGATATTTGCCTGCTGGAGTTAAACTAGACAACAGCTGCAGTGGATGACATTGTATATATGTATCTTCTTTGATCGCTTTAATAGCTTCAGCTTTTAATAAATGTTCATGTTTGTCTGAACTTAATAGCACTTAAGATATCCTTCCTTATCCGTTCTAATTTTGTATTCAAAGTGTATCTTAACCATGTTTTTGCACCCATTAGTCACAGATTCTAATTGGTTACGAAAATTTCGCATCAAATGATTGCAACACTCAATTTTTGTTATGAGCCTGCCGTTCTTCCTTAACAATGTCAAAGTTCTTTAAACTGCATCCAAATTGGGAACAGTGTTGATCGATTTCTTTCAATTGGTTAAAGAAAATGTTGAACATTAACCATTCTTTCAGATGACTTCAAGTGAATGCTAATGACTTCAAGGTGACTTCAATGAATGTGGAGCATGTAAAACGATTGCATTCATTTTGACCTTAAAATTGTGATTGAAAAATGAATGCTGATTTATTTTTTCTAAGTTGAAGTCATTGAATTGAAACAATATCCACATAAAGTCCAATGAGTTGAATGACAAAATGATTGCATTCTTTTACAGCTCTGGCCTAATTGTCGTACAAACCCTCACTTTGGATGGAAGTTTATGCGTTAAAGTATTTTCTTACGGGTTAGATTGATAAGATATGTCATAAGAGGTGTTACTTGACATATAGCATATAGAAGTTTATTTGGATACCATTTTTTAAATTGGGTTTCTTCTATTCGTTCCACAATAGAATAAAAGTTGTGGAAACTTACTAATTGAAACTAATTGTATCAACTCCTTAGCCGTTGAGGGAGAGATAGTAAATCATGCATAGAATCCGTATGTCAATGTGGATCTTACAAGTGTTTTGGGTATTAGTAACTTTGTCTTTCTAGCATGTTTCTACCAAAAAAAAGATACATGTTGTAGAAGTATATACATAACTAAGTATTTCAATTCTGAATGGAATGGTTATGGATTTGCAAAGACAACGTTTTGCTTTCTTTCACAGCTAAACGGTTGGGACGCTGATAAAGAAATATTTTGAAAACATCTTTGGTTGAACTAGTGGAATGCTAAACGTCCCAACGACAATTTCTTGATGGATAGACTTTGTTATTTTGTTGAAAAATCTACTTGTGCCCTTCTACTTGTAAGACAAGGTCTTTATATAAATTTTAGATTGGTTGGGTTAAGTCAGTGGAAACTAAATATTATTCTCGTTTCAGATACAAGTTTGCAGCTTAAACGGTACAGAGCTCGTACAAATTCAACATGAGCGATTCACAAAGTGGCACGAATTGGGCTTTGCGTCTGAATCGTCCCAAACGAGTTGGTAAGTGACATTACGTGGACAAGTAATAAACATAAATTGGAATCAGTTTTCGCAGAGATCGTAAACTTATCTCCAAAGAGCAGGCAGGCCCAAACGGCACGTAATTCAAACCCGGATCGCATTCTCAACGGTGAACTGCGAAACATGAATAGGGCTCTGAGTCAGGATCGTCACGAACGAGTTGGTAAGTGACATTACATGGAGAAGTATAAACATAAAGTGGAATCAGCTTTCGCAGAGATCGTAAACTTATCTCCAAAGGGCAGGCAGGCCCAAAAACCACGTTATTCGATCTCGGATCGCATTCTCAACGGTGAAGTGCGAAATATGAATAGGGCTCTGAGTCAGGATCGTCACGAACGCAACAGTAAGTGACTTTAAGTGAAAAGCATAAACATTAAGTAAAATCAGTTTCCTTTGCAGAGATCGTACGCTCATCGCAGGTCCAAACGTCTCGTAATTCAAACCCAGATCGCATTCTCAACGGGGAACTGCCAAACATGAATAGGACTCAGAATCCGTTCCGTCACGAATGCGACAGTAAGTGACTTTAAGCAAAAACCATAAACATTAAGTAAAATCAGTTTTCTTTACAGAAATGGCAGGCCCATCCCCAAAGTATCGGATTCAGCGTATCGCAAGCTTATCTCCAATTCGTGAGGATGTAGAAATCCCAATAAATTCGAACTCAGGTCACAACAGTAAAACTAACAACGAACAGAACGAACAGGAAAACGATCGTACTACTCCCTGGAAAGTTGGTCTATGTTTTGCCGGTGGATTCATCTTGATTATAGGGATTCTTTTGCTAGTTATTACGGCGATTTATTACCCAAACCGTACACAAACTAGAACTGCTCCTCGGTCCTTCAATCACGGTAACACAAAGAGGTTCAGCAATCCTCGCGGTTTGTAATCATTTCATTATGGCTACTGTGTATCTCTATATTCACATATTCAATTTTCGCTTCGTAGTCGCACGAAAAAACACTTTTAGATACACGCAGATACTCGTATATCAATCTAATTACTCTTGCATTGTTATTCACTTCGTAGTCGCACGAAAAAACACTCATAGATACGCATAGATACGCATAGATACTCTTCTATCAATTTATTGTTGCATTGTGCCTAAGTATGTACATGCGTTTAAATAAAATATAAATTCATTCCACGAGTTACGATTTATTTGTGGGTTTGAGGGATAAAGATTGACCTGAAGGGAGTAAGTATCAAGGATCGTCCAATTGCTGAGTTTTTTTCAATCATTTCTGGCCGAGGGACACCAACAGGCGGGAGTTCATCTTTAGTCAAAGTTAAGATCGAAAAAGTAAAAGCAGTCAAAGTATGACAAAATCATTTCTATTCAGTCATAGTCGAGATTCCTTTGCTGCAGTCGATATATGACTTGAAGTGTCAGCAATTTCTAGCAACCCGAATGATTTGAGGTATGATTTCAACTGAAGCAAGTCCAACTCCCAGTAAAGTAGAGTTCCTACTTCAGTCATGACCAAGGTTCCTCTACTATACTCGAGAACATGAATCGTACCAAAGACGAGAAACTATTTCTTAGAAATGTTACCACCGATGGATGCAACCACTGCAAGAACATGACAAGATTTCCAAAAAAAAAATGCTTCGTCTTCGATAATGATACAGGTCCTAGAATGAAAGAAATATTCCTTTTCCCGGAATAGTGGAGGAAGACCCTGTACTGACTAGGCTTTCTAAACGCCGTTGTAATATGGTCCATCTTTTCGCAGTTCCACTATAAATTTTTCTCTGAATTCAGATCGGAGGTCTACTGCGTGGTCTTGTGTGATCAGTGATCATGTGGAACCTATAAGAAAATCCATTGAAGCCTAGTAAGTACAGGCACTTCCTAAACGCCTTTATAATTAAAGTATCGTCACTTCATTTCAATGTGGTCCATCTTTTCGCGGTTCCACTATAAATTTGTTTCTCAATCCAGATCGAATACATAAAGCCAAACACAAGATGGAACTTCAAAGAGATCCTGACCCGCTGAAGAGATATTTTTTTTGCTGTTTCACGTTAAGAGAGTTGAATTTTCAAATGCTTACAGCGTTACCCCTTCGGGATGAGTGCAAAATTCCAAGAAATATTTACACAAACACGGTGGCGTGACAATTTGGAGAAGCATATGTACATATGTACATATGAGTATTGACGGTTGATGTGAAGTAGGCATTTGAATAGACGTTACTTGAATTTACGATATGTGTACAAACCACTTGAAACAGATTCCAATGTGTCCACTCTTATGACATGACATCCACAACCCCTGGTGCTGCTTTATCTTCTGAAAATTCTCCACAAAAACCACTTCCCACTCACAAAGAACAACAAACACTTCCATTTGAGACAGAAAAAGGAAATTTATTTTCGACTTTTTAAACCTGCCATAGTTTGGTACACCAACATGAGCATGAATTACAGAGTATCATCATCTTCATCTTCATCTTCATCTTCATCTTCGATTACTACAAACCTTTTGCACCAGTTAAGGAAGAACACAACAAGTAAGGGACAAATAATGAAAGCTAAGTCAGGCCAATATTTCTTAAATGCAATAGATACACGTTTGAATACACTATTGAGTGTGACATCCATTTGTTCTGGAACATTCCTCTCGTCATTGTTGTCAGCTGCTGGTTCCACACGGACAACAATTCTGCGATGCCTGCGGAACCGTTTACGAACTCTGTCAGCACGAACAACATGGACTCGAGAAGCCATATAAGTGGCCATAAGAAGGATAATAACTTCCGTGTAGATCCTATCAATTATAGCTTTCTCGATGTCGTGAATTATTTCCCCGGCGACTCCCATGTTCTCGATGATGGTTTGGTTAGTTGCCATGTTTACGTATCTATGTATCTATGTATGTATCTGCAAAGAGATGATATTTTATTTTGATTTTATTTTGAATTCAATCACTCACACGTTACACTCCACAGTTTCGCTGATTAAACTCCAATCCGTTCCGAAGTCGATTTGTATCTGAATATGATTTAGAATGGATGTGTGTACGAGGGCTTTGTATCTGAACGGTCAGTGGTGAGTATCTGTTTACTTTTTTGTCCCTCATTGAGTAGAGCTTTGAAATTTGCGCATTATTGCTGTTTACTTCGCTGCGGGATGGAAAAATATGAGTAGATGTTTTTACCTATGTACATGCATGTACCATAGCAACTGCAACCCCTATAGATGTACAGATGTTGTTGCTATGCAATAAAATGAAACGATGACACTGATGATTTAATTAAAAACAGTATCCAACATCGTTTGCACACTACGAAGGATGCAAAGTTATAGCTTATGAATACGATATATATATAGACGATGACGGCAGCGGACATATGCGGCAATTCCACGAAGACAGAGTTAATTTTTTCCACTAAAATCCACAGAATTCCAGAGATAACACCACCAACAATGAATGCATTCACTTAAGTTTCACTAAACATGTGTCTTACACTAAACAGGGAACTAAGGATACATGACAACAGCCAATAGTTACAAAAGTCACGAATCATACTTCACTCCATTGTGATGTTCCATCAACCTCCTCGGCCATAAAATGGCACACAAAGCTAAGTATCGGTTCTGTCCTTACCATTTCCCCTCCTTCCGACGGCGGTTGCAAACAGTCGATTGGCAACTATCCATCATTCATGCATTTTCCCTAAATTTATGCAAACAATCGCCTCGACGCGGCGGTCCGGACCAGGCTTTGTCTTCTGGCGAATCGTAAAACAAGTCCAGTCGTTAATTTTGTCCTTTGTTGCAGTTTATCCCTTTTCATTTGAAATATACTTATTCATTACCTAATACGTCTTCATTTGACGATGAGGATGACGATGGGGATGAGCATAAGAATAAGTCTGACGATGAGAATGAAGCGGAGGTGTACGAGTCTTAAAATAAGTCTGTGCATGAGGACACATTAAACGAAGAGTCCCATTTTTATTACCAGAACCCAGAGTGTGTTACCATAACGAATTAGCTTTTGCAATATGCTTACGAAGACAATGCCTTGAATGTGGAGCCTATTGAAATCGGCCCATTAGCTTACGCTTTGAATGCGAAGAGCAAGACAAGGAATTCATCCTTTGTTGAGGTAGAAACCTTGAGACTATTGTTTGGCTTGAAGGCAGGGACATTGCTCTCGGGTGTATCGGTCTGTCGTTGCATCACTTTTATGGACGACATGTACGACAGTTTTCAGACTACCTTCAGACTTGTCCCCTTGTCCTAGATACTCGTGGCATAATTCTGTTGAATGAAAGGAAAAGGGTTCTAAGTTTTTATAGGAAAATGTTCTCTTGTCTGTAGGAGTCCCTAGCCAGGCACGCTTTTACGCCATAGGAGTCTGACAGAATTTGCATACTAAAAGCAGGCATTGGAGTCTGTATTAAGGGGATGAATGCACTGGAAAAAGGTCACAAATGCAACCACTTAAGGACGGAAAACTAAAACAATGCTATATGAGTACACACTGGTGACACATTCATCCATGAATGCTTGCATTCTTGAGGCCTCATCATATTGTTTTGTTTGTGTTTTGAGTTGGGCTATAATTCACTAACTTAGTTACTTAGTTGGCGCTACAGTTCGGGGTGAACCTGGGCCTCGAGCTATGTAACTGCCCCCAGTTCCACACTCCAAGTCGGTTGAGGTTTCCTTCTATTTGTGCGGGATACCTAACGCGAGGTCTTCCTCTACTGCATTGCCCCCCGTCATGTCGTCGTTTCATTTTTTCATAGCAACAACATACTGCACATCTGTGCATCTATAGGGGTTGCAGTTGCTATGACACATGCATGTACATATAGCATATGAGGGGATGCATTTCCTCATATTTTTCCACCCCCCAGCGGAGTCAACAACAGCAATGATCTTGCGCATATTTCAAAGCTCTTATTAATGAGGGACAAAAAAAAAAATAGACAGATACTCACCACTAACCTTTCAGATAGAAAGCCCTCGGATACACAGTAATGCTAAATAAAATTCAGATACGAATCCACTTCAGAACGGATTGGTTTAATCAGCGAAATCGTGTGGTGTAACGTGTGAGTGATTGAATTGAAAATAAAATCAAAATAAAATTTCATGTCTTTGCAGATACATAGATACATAGATACTTAAATATGGCAACTAACCAAACCATCACCGAGAATATGAGAGTCGCCGGGGAAATAATTCACGACATCGAGAAAACTATAATTGATGGGATCCACACGGAAGTTATTGACCTTCTTATGGCCACTTATATGGCTCCTCGAGTCCCTATGATCGGGAACTATCCACAGGAACCATATATTGTTCATCCTAACAGAGTTCGTTATCGGTTCCACAACTATCCCAGAATTGTTGTCGATGAGGAAGTAGCAGTTGCCAACAATGACGAGAGAAATGTTCCAGAGGATGATGCTGCAGAGGATGATGCTGCAATTTTAGAAATGGATGTCACACTCAATAGTGTACTCAAAAGTGTATCTATTGCATTTAAGAAATATTGGTTTGACTTAGCTTACTTTATTTTTTTCATACTTTTTGTGTTTTTCCTTCAATGGTGCCAGCGGGCACAGTAAGATACTCTGTAATTCATGCTCATGTTGGTGTACCAAACTATGGCAGGTTTAAAAAGTCGAAAATAAATTTCCTTTTTCTGTCTCAAATGGAAGTGTTTGTTGTTCTTTGTGAGTGGGAAGTGGTTTTTGTGGAGAATTTTCAGACGATAAAGCAGCACCAGGGGTTGTGGATGTCATGTCATAAGAGTGGACACATTGGAATCTGTTTCAAGTGGTTTGTACACATATCGTAACTTCAAGTAACGTCTATTCAAATGCCTTCTTCACATCAACCGTCAATACTCATATACATACAAATGTACATATATCTTTGCCAAATTGTCACGCCACCTTGTTTGTGTAAATATTTCTTGGAATTTTGCACTCATCCCGAAGGGGTAACGCTGTAAGCATTTGAAAATTCAACTCTCTTAACGTGAAACAGCAAAAAAATATCTCTTCAGCGGGTCAGGATCTCTTTGAAGTTCCATCTTGTATTTGGCTTTATGTATTCGATCTGGATTGAGAAACAAATTTATAGTGCAACCGCGAAAAGATGAACCACATTGAAGTGACGATTGTTTAATTATAAAGGCGTTTAGGAAGTTCCTGTACTGACTAGGCTTCAATGAATTTTCTTAGAAGTTCCACATGATCAACGATCACACAAGATCAAGCAGTAGACCTCCGATCTGAATTCAGAGAAAAATTTATAGTGGAACTGCGAAAAGATGAACCACATTATAAAGGCGTTTAGGAAGCTTAGACTTTAATGGATTTTCTTATAGGTTCCACATGATCACCGATCACACAAGATCACGCAGTAGACTTACATGTGTATCTTTGGATGTGTATAGCTATTCGTACAAGTCTTTTGTCATCGACTCTTGTTGGTTTTGTTGAATTTTCAAAAAACCAAATCGATTATAACTTGTACGGATGGCAGGGATGTCAAAACTAGACACTGGTTTTGTATAGATCGTCCCCATAAATGCTGTCATATGCGTATCGATTTGGACGTCTTAGGATTTTTCCAGGATCTGCCGATCGATTGTGGCCTTTTCTGGTCTGAAATCACATTGCTAGGGGCCAATCAGACAGTTGACGAAGGATTTCAGACGTTCACACAATATGGCAGATAGAATCTTGTACGCGACGTTGAGACACCTCTGCAGTTGGTGCAATTGAGGGGTCTCTTGTCGTGTGGATTGCGTTAACGATGCTGAGATTCCACTCATCTAGCATACACTCATCTGACAAAATTTTACAAATGAATTGGTGTATTGTCTCCACCAAATCATTTCGAGATTCTTTGGAAAGCTCGGCAGCTTTGACGGATCTAAGCCTGGATATTGCTAACCTTTCTTCATTTTGGTTAGGTCGACGGAAGTTTTAGCAATCTTCGTTTAGATTGAATGGTTCATTTTGCCTGACCACAGTCTGGACGCCAGAGACTTCGTCCGTTCCCATCCGGATAAAGAGGAAGTTCTTTTCAGAGGTAGAAAGGTTAATTCTAAGGCCAACTGTGTTCATCCACTTGTTAACGCAATCTTTTACGTTAAGTCACGGCTTTAGTTAGTCAAAACCCTATTGTAGCTCCATTTTATTATACTTTTTAGGAATACTAGGTTTCTAGTATCTAGACACTCGAAAAACATCACAGGAATCACTGGACTTTTCTATGTTTTCACAAAAAAGATAGCAAGCTTTAATTTGAAGCCCCTTATGTGTACCATGCATCGGTGAAGGTTATCCTTGTACAAGACTCAATCTTCTGGGTCTCACTGTTCTCTACTCGCAGTTAACTTAGTTCAGTATTCCATCGAAATGGGTTCTCAACGTTTGTGTATCGATAGATACACTATTTATTGCTTTCTTAACAAAGTATATCTACAGTTTGCTGGTATTGGTATTTTTGAATCCGCAACTGTGGTTTCAGAATTCAGTTGTGACTTTTTTTAGTTTCAGGGAGAACTCGTCAAATCAGGGATAATTATCCTTAATATATGTATGTACACAAATAGATTCCACTATTCAACAGATACTCCCTATCTAGTCGATCTACCCTCCTTATTTTCAAACACATTCATATTCAGTTCCATAAATTCCAAAACAATTTTGTCTTAATTTTACAACACTGTTGGACTGTATGTATTAATTTCTTCCAATTTATCCCCTGATTCCTGGAAAAAAAAACCCCGCCTGTAGAAAAAGAGAAATAGAAGAGATCGATCATCGATCTCTTCACACATTTGACATGGGGTAGGTATGACATGGCATACGTGACAATAAATATTTCGTCCCAAACTTCCAAAAAAACATGTCACTCATCGTACGTGTATGTGTGTGAGATTATGAATATATAGGAATTTTACCGTTTGACACGCGCATATCACGCTCCAGACACATGTATTCCTCGTGAATTTTTGAAACGTAATTTACGAATATAAGAGAACCACTTTCAGATATCAATTGTGCGTTGTTCCAGAAGGAAGTCCCTGCGATCAGTAAGTTTTTTATGCTTTTTTTTTTTTTTTTAATTTTTAAATTAAATAAAATATTTTTTAGTCAATCATCGCGTTTATCATCGAAAAAATCAAGAAAACCAATTGAGGAATCGAACAAGAAAAAAATGGATGACAACAATGACTGCCCCAACAACGATCGACGTGAGGCACGTTTGGAAGAGTTGGAAATGGACGATCTAGGAATGCTGTCCGCTCAAATTCAAAATGCCATTATTGAAGCACGCCGTAACTGTGAAATTATCAATAAATTTATCGCAGACCTGGCTGATTCCATGGAATCAATTGATTTGTATGAACGTGGGGCATCTGCTCATGGGGCGTCTGATCATGGCGGATCTGATCACGGCGGATCTGATCAAGGCGCATCTGATCATGGAACATCTGACCATGGTGCGTCTGATCACGGCGGATCTGATCAAGGCGCATCTGATCATGGAACATCTGACCATGGTGCATCTGATCCTGGGGCATCTGCTCATGGGGCGTCTGATCATGGCGGATCTGATCACGGCGGATCTGATCAAGGCGCATCTGATCATGGAACATCTGACCATGGTGCATCTGATCCTGGGGCATCTGCTCATGGGGCGTCTGATCATGGCGGATCTGATCATGGCGCATCGGATCACGGCGGATCTGATCACAGCGCATCTAATCATGGAGCATCTGATCATGGCGCATCTTATCATGGCGGATCGTATTATGAAAATTCAATTGTTCAGATAAATCTTGAGAATTCTGCTGTTAAGTATACCAAGTCTGCAAGCAACGAAGAGGAGAAGTGTCACTCAGTGTATTATGTTCGCGACTCCATTGAATTTGAAGAGGTCGACGATACTGGTACCCCAACATCGGCATCACCAACTAACAACGCAAAAGCTGAAAGCCATGCTGAATTCTATGAAATATCTATCGATCCAGGACTAAACGATCCGGTCTATGCTATTGGGCCACAAACAAGTGCATCGGCTCGACGTCAGATGGCCAAGAAGAAGAAACGTTCTGTATCATTCGCAAACGAGGGTCATGACAGTGGTGAAAATCGAAGTGTTAACGACATTCGGAATGTGACTGATGAGCAAATACCATTGATGTCAAATTTGCAACCAAGATACCTACCTTATGAGTTTCCTAATCTCGATAGGTACTTCTTCTCTGCTATGGCCATCTGTATTGCACTTGCTATGGGATTTGCTTGGATCTTAATTGGTAACCTTATGCGTTAGATGTATCTTTTTTGTATCTTTTTTGTATCTTTTTGTATCTTTTTTGTATCTTTTTTGTAACTTTTCTCCTTTCATATGAATAAAAGTCTTAAGAAGTATCTTTCATTGTAAAAGTGGTGCGTTTTGTTTCTTTTCGTTTGGGGTGTTGTTTCTCTTTATAGGTTTGAACTACTGGTTGGATGAAATCCGGTTTCCAACAGTTAATATACTAATTGGTAGGTATGAGAAGGAGGTTATTGCTACCTGGTTACGCCTTTAACCGGTTTAGGTAACGGCAAGATCGATGAAAATCAACCAATACTATTGTAGATACTTTCGGTAATCCGATTGCAGAGGTGGGTCAGGTAGCCAACGAATGGGAAAGTGGTAGGTATTGAATTGTGAGAAAAATGTGTAGGTAGATGAAAAGTGTTTGTACTTTGTAAAATGATTTCTTGGACTACCTAGTTGTTTATGGTATACTCCCACCTTTTGCACTTCTTTGACGAATCCATTGGAACAGTTCAATCAGGGATAATTTCTTATACATAGTTTAAACACAATCGAGTAGGTACTCCTTTGTCCTGGTACGTAGATACCGACACCAATCATAGGCACAACATTGACTCCCTTTGTGGGTATGGTAGGTATGCGAAATACTATCGAATTTCTCTAGAATACCTCACAGATATGATGTATCTGTTGCAATGTTTCGACGAATTAGAAGGACGACATGTGTTTTATATAGTTTTCCCAATCATTCTGTATGATAGATACCTAGTTTCTATTGAAAATGTCCACAGTTTACTCCTTTTTTGGTTTCAGGAAGTAGAATTGTAAGCAAATTATGTAATTTCATGGGCGACAATGGCGGGCATACGAAAATGAAAGTATCTAAACTAATATTTGAATATCCCTACCCTACAAAAAAGATCCTACACCTTTGTCTTGTTAAATATAGGCATCCACTAGTTTATGGTGGCGTTATACCACCACATACAAGTGTAGGTACACGGTGTCTCTGTAACTTTAAACAAAAACACTTCATCCCATCAATAGATGCAAACCAAACCAACAATTTTTATTGAATCATCGAAATGCAAATACATATGTATGTATATCTTAGTCGGTTGGCGGAAAGTGGAAGTACATTAACCAAAGTACAATCCCAAGTATATAAAGGACAGAGAAAACTCCCAACATATACTTTCGCCAATTAGTTTGCTCCTCACCAATCGAGATGGTGTCATCAATATTCAGTTCGTGAAAGTATGGTCGACGACGTACTGGTGCTGTCTCCATTGAACCATTGAATACTTCTTCTTCAACTAAATCTGAACGATTTTCGATGACCCTTAGAAAATGTGTATCATTTGGCACTGATCCAACTGGTTCTGGTTGAATTGAACTCGTCAAATATTGCTGCAACTCTGGAGATACATTTTCCAGTTCACCCGTTTCGAGATTTTCCCAAACTTCAGCGACATGCTTCATAGGATTCTTTTTTTTGTTTTCCATGGTGATGTGAAAAATTATAAAATTGTGTATCTGCAATGAGTTAGATACGAATTTTTCAATTAAAGATACACACACACGAAACATTTTACTTACAACAAGGCACTGTTCAAAGCTTTCTGTTCTGCACACGAAATCGAACTGAATGGTAAACTAGGGTTTGGTTGATGTAAAGCACACAAGTGTAGGTACATAGAGACTCATAGATATCTGTATAGTAGTGTTAGTTCGGAATTAGATCAGAATGCGTATGTATTATGTTCATAAAGTGGCGATTAGATGAAGCATATAAAAGTATCTACTAATGCGCGAGTGACTGTATCTGATATACATCCATACAAAGGTGTACGACTGTATTAGATTCAAAAGGGTTACTTAATCTTCTCTTACACGTATGTATCTATTGGTACACGTATGTACTCTAATGGTCCATAATACAAAGGCTGGAAGTAAGCTGAAGGTGGCGTCTCGATCGGCTGGGGGGCTTTATATTTTAATGGAAATGTGGTCAATAAGATCACTGATCATGTCCAGGGATATAAAAGAGTTTCTTACAGATGCTGCTGATACTAAGTACTATATCTTCAAGATTTTTGTGCCTACATCAGAACCCGCTGCATACGTAACATATTATATCTATGAAATGACGACGGGTTAAAGAAATTCTCCATTAATAAAAGCTCTACAAGATACATTCCACCCACAAGATGATCTTGCAACGAATCCAATTTTCGTTACAGACTGATCACTGAGGGAAACTTTAATGATGAAATATTCAATTTGCAACGCACTGGCTGAGAACTCACCCGCATCGGCTATTTGGTGGTCAAATCCAGAAAGAGTTATTCTTGTATTTCAACCTTCTTCTGAGTCCAAACAAGAACTGATCGTTTGTTCGATCTACAAACAGTCTGATCATTGTAATTCTGGTACAGATGGACTAAAAATCAATAAAACAACAAGCAAAACGTGATCATAGATACTTTTGTAGGTAGCCATAGTGTCTTAGAACAAGATCCACATCAAAGTAAAAAGCGTTCAGATAAATAAATCAATGATGTCCATGTCTTTAGAACAAAATATTGTCGTGATGGTCACGATGGAAGAAGATATTCACCTCCACCACAGAGAAAAGACGCTTGAAAAAGCGCGAAATCCATTCAGATACATTTGAACTTTAGTTTTGTGCAGTCCTCTGTACCCGTGTGAGTGTTGGAAAAAAAATCAATAAAAAAGCTCAATATAGAAACTATAATTTTTTTTTCCTTATTTTTTTCTAGATAAATCGTGAATCTTATTGAAAAATAAAAATGGAAAACAACGAGAACACCACTGTTAAGCCGAATGAAAATTCGGACGAGGATTATACTGACGAATTGGAGAAAATTTTGAGCCAACTGGATACTGTACTAAATGAAGCACACCGTAGCTGTGATAGTATTGACCATATATTGAGTGCCTTGACTCCGGAAGTGACACCGGAAGTTGCAATTAATATTGAACAACTTGAACCAAATGATCCATCGATTGAAATTCATTCAGATGCAAGGATCGCTGAGGAAGAACCAGCTCAAGATGCTGTTGAGATAATTGAAATCGAAGAATCTACTGGTGCTGTTGTTGAGGAATTGCCTACTGCAGCAAATGCGGCCGTTCCACCAGGTCCGCTTCCAGAATTTGACGATTGTTTCTGGAAATGTAACGAATGTGAGATGTTCACCGTTACCCTTGGAGTAGGCGTCGTTGTCCTGTTCTTTATAATCTGTTTGGCCTTCCTCAAGGAGATGGCTGATGGCAAGTGGGATTAAAATAAAAAAATAAAAAAAACAATTTTCAATGTAAATGTTCTTTTTTTTTTGTTTTGGACTGCATTTAATAAAGTACCATCCACCCATAAAGGATTGTGTTTTCTGTTTTTTTTTTTGTTTCACGATCAAGTGGGAACGTGTTTTCGGAGATTTTTTGATTTCAGAAAGCAGAATTGTAAGTAAATTATGTAATTTCATGGGCAACAATGGCGGGCATACGAAAATGAAAGTATCTGAACCAATATTTGAGTATCCCTCGGATAGAAAATTCTTTGAAATTAGCTCATTTATTGCAGTAAATCCTCAAGAATTGTTCAAGCAATCATAGATACTAAAGTATCGTTAGAATAGAATAGAATAGAATATTTTATTGTGGCAGAAATTTACAAGCCTTAAGATACAATTATCATCTTAGCCCTAATCAACCACCAAGAACAAAGCAAAAGAATTGTGAGGTTAAACTCTCGCGAATATTTTGGTCGCAGTCGCAGTGTGGATTGCGTCCTACATCGTGTGGAATGTGAATAAAATTTGTCAAGAAAAATCTAATTGAAATTCAAATTTTTTTTTTTTATATCAATCGATAGATAAATTAAGTTCTGTTCTTTTGGAATAGTAAAATTGCCAATGGTGTGTTTATAAATATGCTTAAAAAGTTTTATTCACAGTTCGCCTATTCGCAGATCGCTGAGCTGTGAATGGACCTTTTTAGAGAAAGTATTGCACTTATTATGAAGCTATTGATGATGTATATTTTTTCAATTCTAGTTGTAACGATTTCTGTGTTAGCCATTTTATGTGTAGAACCTTGGGGTACACCTAGATTTATATATTTTTCATTACTATAGCAATCTTTAATTTTAACCTTTTGCGTTTTCCCAGCTCGTTCCCATTTGCTTAGAAGAATGTCATGGTTAACCTTGTCAAAAGCCTTGATAATGTCCACAAACAGACCGGCACAGCTGTTTTTCTTATCGAGTCCTGTGTTTATAGAAGAGCAGAACACCAGTAGGGCATCTTCAGTGGAAAGTCCTTGTCTAAAACCATATTGCTTAGGGCTTAAGAAATGCGTTCTAGGTTAGGTTAGGTAGATGGGTGCCTTGTGACAGTGTCACTGCTCACTTAGACCACAAAATGGGTCCATTGTGCCCAATCATTTAACCCCGGAAAACTATAAAGTCCGCTATTGGAACCATCCAGATAATGATATGAATCTCAGGAGGTCCGTCAGCTCTACGTTACCCAAGTCCTCCAAATCCGAGAAGAAGTAACTACCAAGAGTCCTCATTCTTCTGACGGATAGCGCAGGACAGTCACACAGCAGGTGACGAACTGATTCAATTTCTTCTTCGTCCCTGCAACTTCTACAGAAGTCATTATGTAGTACACCGAGTCGCTCCGCGTGGACACCAATGGCCTTATAACGACTCAGTTTTACCAGAGAAGTTGATCTCTTCTTGCTGATACCCGGCCATAGGGCCCTGGCTGTTGGGCATGTTTCCAGATGAACCCAGCGACTATTTGCTCGACCGATGGCTTCATCCTCTATTTTCTTCTGTAAGGAACTGATTGGGGTTACTGCAAAAGGGAGAGCCCGCGATAGGTGCCACCATACCAGTGAACCATATGTAAGAATTGGTCTTGCAACCGCCGTGTATATCCAGTACACCACAGCTGGTCTAAAACCCCACGTATTGCTGAATGCCTTTTTGCAAGAGTAGCAGTGTTATGACACGTTCAGCAGTGTTATCCTTACAATTTAGTTTGGAATCTAGAATTACACCCAGGTATCGGGCTGAACCTGATATACTTAGTTCAGTACCACTGATGCTTCGGGGTCGGAAGGCAGGAATTGATCTCCTCCTAGTGAAGAGAACTACCTCCGTCTTTGAAGAGTTCACTCCTAGCCCTTTGCTGCTAGCCCAATTCTCTACTAGTTGTAGTACGAGATTGATTCTTTCGCTTAGGACTGAAGGGAATTTCCCGGAGACCAGGATAACCACGTCGTCACGTTGAAGCCGTTTTCCTTTAGTATTACCAAGATCTCGTCCACTACAAGGAGCCCTATTAGAGGTGATAAGACTCCTCCTTGTGGGGTTCCTCTGCAGACGCTTCTCCTGATTGTTACATCTCCTTGCGATGAGGACATAACTCTCGATTGAAGCATCTGAGCGATCCAATTGGAGAGACCGATGCTCAGCCCAGCTCTGTGTAGACTGCCCAGGATCGCATCGGTGCTTACGTTATTAAACGCCCCTTCAATGTCTAGGAACGCCCCAAGAGTGAATTCCTTGAAGTGGAGGGATCTTTCTATATTTGATACGACCCTGTGGAGGGCTGTATCTACCGACCTCCCGCGGATGTATGCATGTTGTGATTCAGATAGATAGTTATCGCCAATCACACTTCTTATTATACATCTATTAAACGTTCCAGTGTTTTTAGTATAAAAGACGACAGACTGATAGGTCTCAAGTCTTTAGCATTTGTGTGGCTTACTTTTCCCGCTTTGGGAATAAAAACAACACGCACAACCCGCCATGCTTTAGGAACATATCCTAGCTTAAGGCATCCCGTGAAGATGCGCTTGAGCCATGGAATAGCAATATCCACTGACTGTTGCAACATCACAGGTCGAATGTTATCCATTCCTGGAGCCTTATAAGGAGCAAATGACTCAATTGCCCAAGCTATCTTATCTTCGTCCACTATTATACCTACCTCTTCCGCGCTTATTCCCGATGTCGTCTCTGGAATGGGTAGATCATCTCCGGAGACTGATGTACATCCAGGAAAGTGGGTGCTTAGAAGTATATCCAGCGTTTCCTCATGTGACTCTGCCCAAGTACCATCACTTTTCCTGATATTGGATGCCAGTGTTGGTGTCTTGGCCAGGATCTTCCTTAGGCGGGACGCTTCGTTTGTTGAATCTATAGATGCGCTAAAGGATCTCCAAGAATTCCTCTTTGCGAACCTAATCTCTTTCTTGAGGAGCTTTACGCTTTCTTTATAGGTGGACCACTCAACGAACCCCTCTTTAACGAGGTTCCATCCTACTCTTGAAAGGCGAATGAGTTCCGTTTTCGAAGTTTTCGAAAATTTTTGAGATAGAGGACAGCAAAGAAATCGGTCGGTAATTGTTTTTATCTCGTTTATCACTCTTTTTCAAAATCGGTATAATAATAGCGAATTTTAGCTTAAAGAGGTTAACCAAAATATCAACTACGTATAGAGCTATGTTCTTTAAAGTACGATTAGAAATCCCATCGTCACCACAAGAGCTCGAGTGATTAAGAGACTTAATCAACGAAAGAATTTCAATACCAGTAATTGGTTCATAGAAGAAGCTTCCACCAGAAACTTCACCTTCCACCAGATTACCTTCGGCACATCGCTTACAGTAAGCAGCGCAATCACCAAAGCTTGAGGTTTGACCAACCGTAGTAAAAAAAATCGTTGAAAAGGTTAGCTATGGTTGTCGGATCGTCATCAATGGAGTTATTATTAGCCAGAACGATAGGGTTGAGGATTGTTGAATTGTGCCAATTGATTATGCTATTAATCGCTTTCCATTCTTTTCTGGGGTTGCCTTGTGACATGCGTACTTTAGAGTGATTGAGTATCTATCACGCCAAAGTCGAACTTCCCTGTGGACTTTCAGACACATGTTTTTGAACCGACTCCTGAGTGCAGTGTTAAGAGAAGAGGAATTGTAATTGTTTCCCTCGAATACTTATAGCATTTCAACATTTAAATATCGTTATGTAGGCATCAAGTATTTGCTAGTTTACCCAACATTTCTGTTTTGCTGGCTTCTTTTCTCAACATTTTTACTCGAAAGTGAAAAAAATTTTTATAACACAAAATATAGATATTAACTTTCTTTACAAATTGTCCATACATTATATATACCTACGCCCACTTTTTAGGGGCGTTTTCCCGAACGAACGAGATTTATCCCTTGAAATTCATGTACCCTACTGAGAGTTTAACTTTCGTGAGATTCTCTCAATTTTTTCAACATTTTTACTCGAAAGTGAAAAAAAATTTTATAACACAAAATATAGATATTAACTTTCTTTACAAATTGTCCATACATTATGCATACCTACGCCCCTTTTTAGGGGCGTTTTCCCGAACGAACGAGATTTATCCCTTGAAATTCATGTACCCTACTGAGAGTTTAACTTTCGTGAGATTCTCTCAATTTTTTCAACATTTTTACTCGAAAGTGAAAAAAATCTTTATAACACAAAATATAGATATTAACTTTCTTTACAACTTGCCCATACATTTTGCATACCTACGCCCACTTTTTAGGGGCGTTTTCCCGAACGAACGCGATTTATCCCTTGAAATTCATGTACCCTACTGAGAGTTTAACTTTCGTGAGATTCTCTCAATTTTTTCAACATTTTTACTCGAAAGTGAAAAAAATTTTTATAACACAAAATATAGATATTAACTTTCTTTACAAATTGTCCATACATTATGCATACCTACGCCCCTTTTTAGGGGCGTTTTCCCGAACGAACGAGATTTATCCCTTGAAATTCATGTACCCTACTGAGAGTTTAACTTTCGTGAGATTCTCTCAATTTTTTCAACATTTTTACTCGAAAGTGAAAAAAATTTTTATAACACAAAATATAGATATTAACTTTCTTTACAAATTGTCCATACATTATGCATACCTACGCCCCTTTTTAGGGGCGTTTTCCCGAACGAACGAGATTTATCCCTTGAAATTCATGTACCCTACTGAGAGTTTAACTTTCGTGAGATTCTCTCAATTTTTTCAACATTTTTACTCGAAAGTGAAAAAAAATTTTATAACACAAAATATAGATATTAACTTTCTTTACAAATTGTCCATACATTATGCATACCTACGCCCCTTTTTAGGGGCGTTTTCCCGAACGAACGAGATTTATCCCTTGAAATTCATGTACCCTACTGAGAGTTTAACTTTCGTGAGATTCTCTCAATTTTTTCAACATTTTTACTCGAAAGTGAAAAAAATCTTTATAACACAAAATATAGATATTAACTTTCTTTACAACTTGCCCATACATTTTGCATACCTACGCCCACTTTTTAGGGGCGTTTTCCCGAACGAACGCGATTTATCCCTTGAAATTCATGTACCCTACTGAGAGTTTAACTTTCGTGAGATTCTCTCAATTTTTTCAACATTTTTACTCGAAAGTGAAAAAAATTTTTATAACACAAAATATAGATATTAACTTTCTTTACAAATTGTCCATACATTATGCATACCTACGCCCCTTTTTAGGGGCGTTTTCCCGAACGAACGAGATTTATCCCTTGAAATTCATGTACCCTACTGAGAGTTTAACTTTCGTGAGATTCTCTCAATTTTTTCAACATTTTTACTCGAAAGTGAAAAAAATTTTTATAACACAAAATATAGATATTAACTTTCTTTACAAATTGTCCATACATTATGCATACCTACGCCCCTTTTTAGGGGCGTTTTCCCGAACGAACGAGATTTATCCCTTGAAATTCATGTACCCTACTGAGAGTTTAACTTTCGTGAGATTCTCTCAATTTTTTCAACATTTTTACTCGAAAGTGAAAAAAATCTTTATAACACAAAATATAGATATTAACTTTCTTTACAACTTGCCCATACATTATGCATACCTACGCCCCCTTTTTAGGGGCATTTTCCCGAACGAACGAGATTTATCCCTTGAAATTCATGTACCCTACTGAGAGTTTAACTTTCGTGAGATTCTCTCAATTTTTTCAACATTTTTACTCGAAAGTGAAAAAAATTTTTATAACACAAAATATAGATATTAACTTTCTTTACAAATTGTCCATACATTATATATACCTACGCCCACTTTTTAGGGGCGTTTTCCCGAACGAACGAGATTTCCCCCTTGAAATTCATATGCCCTACTGAGAGTTTAACTTTCGTGAGATTCTCTCAATTTTTTCAACATTTTTACTCGAAAGTGAAAAAAATTTTTATAACACAAAATATAGATATTAACTTTCTTTACAAATTGTCCATACATTATATATACCTACGCCCACTTTTTAGGGGCGTTTTCCCGAACGAACGAGATTTCCCCCTTGAAATTCATATGCCCTACTGAGAGTTTAACTTTCGTGAGATTCTCTCAATTTTTTCAACATTTTTACTCGAAAGTGAAAAAAAATTCTCTTAACATAAAATAAAGATAATGATTATCTCTACACCACGCCCATACATTATATATACCTACGCCCCCTTTTTAGGGCGTTTTCCCGAACGAACGAGATTTCCCCCTTGAAATTCATATACCCTACTGATAGCTTAACTTTCGTGAATTTTTCTCAATTTTCTCAGCTTTTTTACTCGAAATTGAAAAAAATCCTTATGACACAAAATATAGATATTAACTTTCTCTACAACTCGTCCATACATTATACATACCTACGCCTACTTTTTAGGGGCGTGTTCTCGAAAGAACAGCTTTTATCAGGCGACGCCATATGCCACACGGGTAGTGTCTTTTGTACCTTGCCGGACGTATCTTTTCTACTATTTCTACGAGTTCTTGAAGAAATACCAATCAGGCCTTGTTGCTCACAGATTTATTTATTTATTTTTATTTATTTATTTCATCTTCAATAACAAACACAGTAAGAATATAATCCTTATTGAAATAGTGTTGTTTACATTTTTAAGATAAAGTGATAAGGTTAGTGCGTAAGCGTAAATGCGTGAACATATATTTTAGTAATGTGCTCATCCCACTTTAAGGTGCGATCGAACACCATGCCAAGATTATTGGCTTTGTTGACATAATTTAACGGAGTTGTGCCGAGGTTAATAGTTGGTTTTGCTTTTATATAACACTATGCATTGCGATTTCTTAGGATTTAAGGTGAGTCCATTATCAGAAGCCCAATTACATATTTGGAGGAGATTGTAGATCATTAATATTTGTATAGGGAGAATAAAATTGGTCCGAGTATGTACCCTTGTGGTACTCCTCTAGTGAGTAATAGCGGTGAGGAGGTACTATCGTTCACGTGGACAATTTGATCCCTATTGACTAAGTAAAAACTATTTCTAAGCTTGTTAACTAAGCAGTCATGATTCACGGTGTCGAACGCTTTCGAAAAATCCAACAGCGTTAAAAATGATACAGTTTTAGCATCCATTGTGAAACCCGATGTCATTGAGTTCGTCAGCATTAATATTTTCGAGGACCCTATTTTGACTCTTCCCAGTGCAACATTCCCTCACATTTTTCCAGAGTAGCTTTGCTGGTAAAGTATGGCTTAGCTACTCAGAGAAATAAATTCGCTTGTTTCGTTTGATAAGGTTCGTAACAGAATTCCTTAGCCTTTTGAAGTATTCATAGAGCACAGGAATTCTAAACCGTTTCCATCGTTTAAAGGCACGATCCCTTGCCTCAAAGACAATTCAACAAAGATAAATTCAGTCGGACTATCTACATCAGACACTAGCATCAATTTAGATGCAATGCATTCGAGTATATTCAATGCAGTTCCTCCTCCCGTTCTACTAGACCTGTCATTTCTTAGGAGTTTGTATCCACTGAGATGGTATATGTGGTTCGGTACTCCCGGGATAAACCAAGTCTCTGATACACAGATGACATCAATCATCGAACCCTCATACAACTCTCTAAATTCGTCAATTTTGAGGAAAAAGGCTTTGCGCATTGATATGACAAATACGTAGACCTTGTTTTTTTTTGGCAAAAAATATTACTTGGTAGCCTCCTTGATTTAGAAAAGATCCTACACCTTTGTCTTGGTAAATATACGCGTCAACTGGTTTATGGTGGATGATAGCATAGTTTCAATGGAATTCTGTTTGCCTTCATCTTCCATATCCAGACTCCGGCATAAAGTATAGGTACATGGTGTCTCTGTAACTTCAAATAAAAACACTTCTTCCCATCTATAGATGCAAACCAAACCAACAGCTTTTATTGAATGATCGAAATACAAATGCATACAGATATCTTAGTCGGTTTTCGAAAAGTGAAAGTACATCAACCAAAGTACAATCCCAAGTATGTAAAGGGTAGAGAAAACTCCCAACATATACTTTCGCCAATTAATTTGATCCTCACCAATCGAGATGGTGTCATCAATATCCAGTTCGTAGAAGTTTGGTCGACTACGTTCTGGTTCTGTCTCCATTGAACCATTAAATACTGCATCTTCAACTAAATCTGGACGATTTTGGATCATCCTTGGAAAACGTATATCATTTGGTGCTGATCCAACTGGTTCTGGTTGAATTGCATTTGTTAAATATTGCTGCAACACTGGAGATACATTTTGCAGTTCAACCGTATCGAGATTATCCCAAGGTACAGCGACACGCTTTATAGGATTCTTTTTTTTGTTTTCCATGGTGAAGTGAAAAATTATAAAATTGTGTATCTGTAATGAGTTAGATATGAATTTTTCAATTAAAGATACACACACACGAAATGTTTACATATGGCACTGCTCCAAGCTTTCTGTTCTGCAAACGAAATTAAACTGGACTGGTGGTCTATGGGTTTGGTTGAATCAAAGCACACAAGTGTAGGTACATAGATACTCTTATTCATTTGTCTTACATATGCTATCAGAATGCGTGTGTATTATCTGCCGAAAGTTGCCGAAAGTACTTATGCGCGAGTGAATTACTGATATCCATACATACAAAGGTTTACGACTGTATTAGATTCAAAAGGGGTACTTAATCTTCTCTTAGACGTATGTATCTATTGGTATCTACTCTAATGGTCCATAATACGGTGGCGTCTCGATCGGCTGGGGGGCTTTATATTTTAATGGAAATGTGGTCAATAAGATCACTGATCATGTCCAGGGATATAAAAGAGTTTCTTACAGATGCTGCTGATACTAAGTACTATATCTTCAAGATTTTTGTGCCTACATCAGAACCCGCTGCATACGTAACATATTATATCTATGAAATGACGACGGGTTAAAGAAATTCTCCATTAATAAAAGCTCTACAAGATACATTCCACCCGCAAGATGATGTTGCAACGAATCCAATTTTCGTTACAAACTGATCACTGAGGGAAACTTCAATGATGACATATTCAACTTGCAACGCACTGGCTGAGAGTTCACCCGCATCGGCTATTTGGTGGTCAAATCCAGAAAGAGTTATTCTTGAATTTCAATCGTCTTCTGAGTCCAAACATGAACTGATCGTTTGTTCGATCCACAAAACAGTCTGATCGTTGTAATCCATCATCAGGATCATCTAGCTATATCGGACATAGCTCTATTCTTCAACATCCCTGACGAAACGGATGAAAGTCTTGGTACACTCGACTTCGATACACCCTACGAAGTAATGTACCCAAATAGAGAAGATTGGCAAAGGAAGGGAGTTTCGATCGAAAACGAAATCGCAATATATAGAGATTTAGACCTCCATGTGGCTCTAAAACTTCCGGACACATGCAGTGTGTTCCAGGCAGAGGTTCTGGCTGTACTCAAAGCTGCGGAACTACTTGAGATGGGATCAATATCCAACAAGAGTATCGCCATGTACTTACATAGATAGTCAGATAGAGTTCTACATCATTAAATCTGAACTAGTTAGGAGTTGCCGTACAATGGGCATGCAATGGGCATTATGTTCGCAGAACCGAGTCAGATTATGTTGGGTTCCTGGACATTGTGACATAGGAGGTAACGAAAAGGCCGATGTACTGGCCAAAAAAGGAGTAATCAGACCACCAATGGCCGTGGCTAAGAGAATTATTCTCGAAAAAATCATCCTTATGGCCGACCTAAGATGGTCAAACTTAGAAGGACAGAGGGATAAGTTAAATCGATAAAAATCTGGAGAATTGATAATTGATATGGATACTCTCTGGCCATTGCCTTCTGAGGAAGCACGCCACGAGATTAAGCTTAACAAACACGGACACATGCAGGTATTGTGAGGACCTACATGCCGCAGAGGATATCACTCACATATTATGTGAATGTCAAGCCATTGCTAGGAGTAGAGGAAGATACTTTTTCCAACAATCCGGATGAAGTTGGTTCACTGACCAAAATTGAGGACATAATTACATTCTGTTGGGAAATTAAATGTATGGCCGATGGACCCACTACAGTGTCTAGTGTCTTATGACAATCTCATAACCCTACTCAACCTAAACCTAACCGATTCCTGGTACAGATGGACTAAATCAATAAATAGACACGTAGCCATTGTGTTTTAGACCAAGAATAACATCACAATAAAAATCGTTCAGATATGTAAATTATTTAATGATGTCCATGTCTTTAGAACAAAATATTCTCGGTGCTGGTCACGATGGTAGATACATACTCACCTCCACCACAGACAAAAGACGCTTGAAAAACCGCGAAACCCATTCAGATACAATTCAACTTCAGCTTTGTTCAGTTCACTGTGCCCGCGTGAGTGTTAAAAAAAAAATTATAAAAAAAAAAAAAAAATGCTGAATATACAAAAAAATCTTTTCATTTTCCTTTTCTTTAGATACATCGCATTTCTGATTGAAAAATAAAAATGGAAAACAACAAGAAAACCATTGTTGAGCCGAATGAAAATCCCGATGAGGATTTTCTTGACGAGTTGGAGGACATCTTGACCCAACTGGATAGTGTACTAATTGAAGCACACCTTAGCTGTGACCATATATTGAGTAACTTGATTCCAATTGATATCGAAGAACGTGAACCATTGATTGAAGTTCATTCAGATGCAATGATCGCTAAGGAAGAACCATCTGAGGATGCTGCTAAGATAATCGAAATCGAAGAATCTACTGGTGCTGTTGTTGGGGAATTGCCTATTGCAGCAGATGCCGGCAATGTTTTGGACATACCACGTTCGCTTCCAGAATTTGACGACTATATGTGGAAGTGTAACGAATGTCAGATTTTCACCATTGGCCTTGGAGTAGGCTTCGTTGTCTTGTGCTTTATAATCTTTTTGGCCTTCCTCAAGCAGGTGGTTGATGGCAGATTCAATTAAAAAATTTTTATTATGTACTGCATTCAATAAAATTCCGTCCTCCCATAAAGGATTGTTTTTTTTTTCTCGTTTTTTTGTTTCAAGATCAAGTGGGAAGGTGGTTTCGGAGATTTTTTTGATTTCAGAAAGCAGAGATTTCAGAAAGCAGAATTGTAAGTAAGTTACGTAATGTCATGAGCGGAAAATGGCGGACATACGAAAATGAAAGTATCTAAACTAATATTTGGGTAAACCCGCATTAAAAAATTCTTGGAAACTTGCTTATTTTTTACGGCAAATCCTCAAGAATCGTTGAAGCAATCGTAGATGCTTAAGTGTCAGTTGGGACAAAACTTCAGTGTGTTGGATCCTAAACGTGCACGAAAATTATTCCGATTTTCATCGCAAAATCATTCTCAGCGAAGAAATCCATTTCTGTAAACTGGTCGCATTTGGGTAAGTCAGCATGACGAAGCTTTTCATCAAAAATTTGCTGTTTGCTGCGGGTTTCATGCTGATGTTGGCAATACCGTCACAGTCAATGGAGATCCATGTTGATTGACTTTTTTTTGTGATAAATTGGAACAGGATAAGTCGGAGCATATATGTAGTTCCAACAAGACCGCGCCACATTCTACACAGCTGTCCGCCTCGTTCGTGTGATTTAAAGCTTCTAGATTTATGTTTTCGTTAGGGTTATGTAAAATTCATAGTCTATGCCAATATGCTAGAGACTTTGGGTGACCTTAGGAACAACATCGAAACACAAATTGCCGATTTTACATTTAAGACATTTAAATGATAATAGCATTGATGCTACTTTAAATACGAGATGTTTTATTTAAGAAACAAATAGAGCCGCTCTTAATGAAAATCCCTTGATTTATTCTATTGCAGGCAATAGCGCCCCGTTCTGATAATTATTGGTGGACTCAATGTCGTGAGAGTTTAACTTTCGAGAATTTTTCTCAAATTTTTTATTCGAAAGTGAAAAAAATCCTCATAACATAAAATATAGATATTAACTTTCTCTACAACTCGTCCATACATTATACATACCTACGCCTACTTTTTAGGGGCGTTTTCCCGAACGAACGCGATTTATCCCTTGAAATTCATGTACCCTACTGAGAGTTTAACTTTCGTGAGATTCTCTCAATTTTTTCAACATTTTTACTCGAAAGTGAAAAAAATTCTCTTAACATAAAATAAAGATAATGATTATCTCTACACCACGCCCATACATTATATATACCTACGCCCCCTTTTTAGGGGCGTTTTCCCGAACGAACAAGATTTCCCCCTTGAAATTCATATACCCTAGTGATAGTTTAACTTTCGTGAATTTCTCTCAATTTTTTTAACTTTTTTATTCGAAAGTGAAAAAAGTCCTCATAACATAAAATATAGATATTAACTTTCTCTACAACTCGTCCATACATTATACATACCTACGCCTACTTTTTAGGGGCGTTTTCCCGAACGAACGCGATTTATCCCTTGAAATTCATGTACCCTACTGAGAGTTTAACTTTCGTGAGATTCTCTCAATTTTTTCAACATTTTTACTCGAAAGTGAAAAAAATTCTCTTAACATAAAATAAAGATAATGATTATCTCTACACCACGCCCATACATTATATATACCTACGCCCCCTTTTTAGGGGCGTTTTCCCGAACGAACAAGATTTCCCCCTTGAAATTCATATACCCTAGTGATAGTTTAACTTTCGTGAATTTCTCTCAATTTTTTTAACTTTTTTATTCGAAAGTGAAAAAAGTCCTCATAACATAAAATATAGATATTAACTTTCTCTACAACTCGTCCATACATTATATATACCTACGCCTACTTTTTAGGGGCGTGTTCTCGAAAGAACAGATTTTATCAGGCGACGCCATATGCCACACGGGTAGTGTCTTTTGTACCTTGCCGGACGTATCTTTTGTACTTTTTCTACGAATCCATGAAAAAGTATTAATCAGGCCTTGTTGCTTACAGATTACCTGGTACCCTCCTTGATTTAGGAAAGATCCAACACCTTTGACTTGTTAAATATACGCGTCTACTTGTTTATGGTGGATGATAGCATAGTTTCAATGGAATTCTGTCCACCTTCATCTTCCATATCCAGAATGCGTGCGTCATAGCACTATGAAGTGTACAAAGTATCTCTGTAACTTCAAATAAAAACACTTCTTCCCATCTATAGATGCACCACAATGCAACTACAAACCAAAAACTTTTATTGAATGATCGAAATGTAAATGCATACATATATCTTAGTTGGTTGGCGGCCACTGAAAGTACATCAACCCAACTACAATCCCAAGTACATAAAGGGCATAGAAAACTCCCAACATGTACTTTCGACAATTAGTATGATCCTCACCAATCGAGATGTTGTCATCATTATCCAGTTCGTAAAAATGTGATCGACGACGTACTGGTGCTGTCTCCATTGAACCATTGAATACTGCATCTTCAATTAAATCTGGACGATTTTGGATCATCCTTGGAAAACGTGTATCATTTGGCACTGATCCAACTGGTTCTGCTTGAATTGAACTCGTTACATGTTGCTGCAACACTGGAGATACATTTTGCAGTTCAACCGTATCGAGATTTTCCCAAACTACAGCGACACGCTTGTTAGGATTCATACTTTTGTTTTCCATGGAGAAGTGAGAAATTATAAAATTATGTATCTGCAATGAGTTAGATATGAATTTTTCAATTAAAGATACACACACACGAAATGTTTACATATGGCACTGCTCCAAGCTTTCTGTTCTGCAAACGAAATTAAACTGGACTGGTGGTCTATGGGTTTGGTTGAATCAAAGCACACAAGTGTAGGTACATAGATACTCTTATTCATTTGTCTTACATATGCTATCAGAATGCGTGTGTATTATCTGCCGAAAGTTGCCGAAAGTACTTATGCGCGAGTGAATTACTGATATCCATACATACAAAGGTTTACGACTGTATTAGATTCAAAAGGGGTACTTAATCTTCTCTTAGACGTATGTATCTATTGGTATCTACTCTAATGGTCCATAATACGGTGGCGTCTCGATCGGCTGGGGGGCTTTATATTTTAATGGAAATGTGGTCAATAAGATCACTGATCATGTCCAGGGATATGAAAGAGTTTCTTACAGATGCTGCTGATACTAAGTACTATATCTTCAAGATTTTTGTGCCTACATCAGAACCCGCTGCATACGTAACATATTATATCTATGAAATGACGACGGGTTAAAGAAATTCTCCATTAATAAAAGCTCTACAAGATACATTCCACACACAAGATGATCTTGCAACGAATCCAATTTTCGTTACAAACCGTTCACTGAGGGTAACTTCAATGATGACAAATTCAATTTGCAACGCACTGACTGAGAATTCACCCGCATCGGCTATTTGGAGGTCAAATCCTAGAGTTAGAGTTACACTTGAATTTCAATCGTCTTCTGAGTTCAAACAAGAATTGCAAACAGTCTGATCGTTGTAAAGCTGCTACAGATGGACTAAAAATCAATAAACGACAATAGTCTCCAATGTTATGTCAGGCAAAACGTGATCATAGATACATTTGTACGTACGTAACTATAAAATTCGTTCAGAGAAATGCATTAAAAAAAAAAAAAACAAAACGCTTTAACATTCCTTAGAACAAAAAATTATCTTGCTGGTCACACTGATTATTCATAAATGAATTTAAATAAATTAGAAATTCACCTCCACCACAGACAATAGACGCTTGAAACAGAGCGAAAAACATTCAGATACATTTCAACTTTAGCTTTGTTCAGTTCACTGTGCCCGCGTGAGTGTTAGAAAAAATAGAAAAAAAAAAAAGCTCAATATAGAGAAAACTATTTTCTTTTCCTTTTCGTTAGATACATCGTGTTTCTGATTGAAAACTAAAAATGGAAAACAACAACAATAACACGACTGTTAAGCCGAATGAAAATCCCGGTGAGGAGTTTATTGACGATTTGGATAACATCACGAGCCAAGTGGAAAGTGCACTAATTGGGTCACACCTTAGTTGCGATATCATTGACCTAATATTGAGTACGTACTTGACTCCAGAAGTTCCAATTAATATCGGAATACGTGAACTAGATGATCCATCTGGTGGGGTACGTATTAGATACAATAATCTTGCAAGGCTCGCTGAGGAAGAACACTTTGACGATGCTACAGAAACAATTGAAATCGAAGAATCTGCTGGTGCTGTTGTTGAGGAATTGCCTATTGCAGCAGATGCTGCTGATGTGGCGGACATACCAACACGTAGGTTTCCAGAATTTGACGGCTGTATGAATTGGAGATGTAATGACTGTGAAAAATTCACAGTCGCCCTTGGTGTCGGTGTGTTTGTTTTGTTTTTTATAATTTTTTTGGCTTTTGTCAAGCAGATAGCTGATGGCAGGAAGTATTAAAAAAAAAAGTAATTATCAATGTAAATGTTCGTTTGTGTGTGGACTGCATTCAATAAAGTTCCATCCACCCATAAAGGATTGTTTTTATTTTGTTTTTTTATTTTGTTACAAGATCAAGTGGGAAGGTGCTTCGGAGATGTTTTGGTTTCAGAAAGCAGAATTGTAAGTAAAGACGATTGTGTAATTTTATGGGCGACAATGCAAATGAAAGTATCTAAACCAATATTTGAGTATCCCTTGGATGGAAAATTCTTCGAAACGTACTCATTTATTGCAGCAAATCCTTAAGAATCGTTTAGTCAATCATAGATACTTAAGTATCGCTATGTAGACATCGAAATCAAGTATCTGCTAGACGGTATTTGGATATCTTTTTGGTATTGTCGAGTACATAAATGTGGTTTTGATGGTGGATCTTGAAGAAGCCAGTGTGCCGAGTCAGTGTGCATACAGAATGGGCAGATCAGCAAAGCGATCATCAGCATAAGAGCAGCGGATTGTACGCCCAATAGGCCATAAAGGAGAGAATGACAACAAACCAGGCATGTCATATGGGGAAGATGTGAAAAGACTGATTTACAAAATCATTTTCCTGTGCAAGCAACGATCCACTCTCTTCTATCTCGGGCACGCTGCTTCCAGTTGTCTAGACCAAGCGCTGTGACATCTGCGATAGCTTGGATCCCTGAAATGGAGTTTCGGTCTCCTCAAAACCTGGGGACTGTGATTCGAAGATCTTCTTTTCTGGATCATTATTGTACATTCGCTCGATGTGGTCGAGCCAGTGTAGTCGACGTATTTGGGCCTTTTGGACTGCATCCACATTTTGATGTAGAGTTCGTTCTTTGGTTTATAGCGTTCGTGGTTGTATCTTCTCCTCCATTCGCTGTCCTCGCATATGGGACTGAATATATGACAAAGAATTTGTTGCTTATAGTCCAGCACTCGGCTCCATATAGCACAACTGACAGGATCCATGTTTTGTTGAGCATTTGCTTTGTCAAACCATAGTAGCAGTGGTTTCTCATTCGTGGACTTAATATTTACTCCGAGGTAGGTAAACTCCTTAACCACTTCGAAGTTTACTATTGCCAACAGTGACATTGTATCCTAGGCAGTGGACAGATGCTTTTTGTATTTGATTTTGTTCTCATTTACAACCCATTTCTCCTGTTCTTCAACTTCCAAGTCTCTAAAACGGAGCGACAGATAATATCGATGTCGTCTGCTTATCCCAGCAGCTGGACGAATTTTTTAAAAATCTCTTCCAGCACAAGATTAAAGAAGTAGGGCATCTCCTAGCCGAAATCCGGTACATAATTGGAATAGTTCGAAGGAACTGTCTCTGAATTGCGTTACGCGGGCACAGCTGGATCAGTTTTGTCCCTTTGTAGAGCTCAAGACGATGAATGCTATCACATGCGGCTTTGAAGTCGATAAAGGTGGTGAGTCTCGACTTGAATAGTCTGAAAATTTCGTTGATCGTCTATCTGCAGAACCGGAAGTCACACTGGTACGTGCCGATTAGTGTTTTACAGAAAAACTTCAGACGTTCACACAGTACGTTGATAGTTCTTACAAGACATACATAGGCGATCTTATTTTCTTGAAGATCGGGCATGATTTCATCAACTGCAGCCTACCAAAGAATCACCACCAAGTTTGAAAAACTCCGCTGGGTAGACGAGCATCAGAGCCTGGTTGTTTGATAGCTGAACCAATCTCTTCAAAACTGAAAGGAGGGATGGCTTCCACATTGACTGGATGCGGGTTATTTTCTTGTCCCATCACTCTCTCTACCTGGTGCCGATTGAGTAGCTGCTATTGACTGTACCTTGGTGACCAACCTCTTCAAAACTGAAAGAAGGGATGGCTTCCACATTGACTGGATGCGGGTTATTTTCTTGTCCCATCACTCTCTCTATCTGGTGCCGATTGAGTAGCTGCTATTTGCTGTAATTCAGTGATCAACCTCTTCAAAACTGAAAGAAGGGATGGCTTCCACATTGACTGGATGCGGGTTATTTTCTTGTCCCATCACTCTCTCTACCTGGTGCCGATTAAGTAGCTGCTATTTGCTGTAATTCAGTGATCAACCTCTTCAAAACTGAAAGAAGGGATGGCTTCCACATTGACTGGATGCGGGTTATTTTCTTGTCCCATCACTCTCTCTACCTGGTGCCGATTGAGTAGCTGCTATTGACTGTACCTTGGTGACCAACCTCTTCAAAACTGAAAGAAGGGATGGCTTCCACATTGACTGGATGCGGGTTATTTTCTTGTCCCATCACTCTCTCTATCTGGTGCCGATTGAGTAGCTGCTATTTGCTGTAATTCAGTGATCAACCTCTTCAAAACTGAAAGGAGGGATGGCTTCCACATTGACTGGATGCGGGTTATTTTCTTGTCCCATCACTCTCTCTACCTGGTGCCGATTAAGTAGCTGCTATTTGCTGTAATTCAGTGATCAACCTCTTCAAAACTGAAAGAAGGGATGGCTTCCACATTGACTGGATGCGGGTTATTTTCTTGTCCCATCACTCTCTCTACCTGGTGCCGATTAAGTAGTTGCTATTCACTGTACTTCGGTGACCAACCTCTTCAAAATTGAAAGAAGGGATGGCTTCCACATTGACTGGATGCGAGTTATTTTCTTATCCCATCACTCTGTCTACTTGATGCCCATTAAGTAGCTGCTATTGACTGTACCTTGGTGACCAACCTCTTCAAAACTGAAAGAAGGGATGGCTTCCACATTGACTGGATGCGGGTTATTTTCTTGTCCCATCACTCTCTCTACCTGGTGCCGATTAAGTAGCTGCTATTTGCTGTAATTCAGTGATCAACCTCTTCAAAACTGAAAGAAGGGATGGCTTCCACATTGACTGGATGCGGGTTATTTTCTTGTCCCATCACTCTCTCTACCTGGTGCCGATTAAGTAGTTGCTATTCACTGTACTTCGGTGACCAACCTCTTCAAAATTGAAAGAAGGGATGGCTTCCACATTGACTGGATGCGAGTTATTTTCTTATCCCATCACTCTGTCTACTTGATGCCCATTAAGTAGCTGCTATTGACTGTACCTTGGTGACCAACCTCTTCAAAACTGAAAGAAGGGATGGCTTCCACATTGACTGGATGCGGGTTATTTTCTTGTCCCATCACTCTCTCTACCTGGTGCCGATTAAGTAGTTGCTATTCACTGTACTTCGGTGACCAACCTCTTCAAAACTGAAAGGAGGGATGGCTTCCACATTGACTGGATGCGGGTTATTTTCTTGTCCCATCACTCTCTCTACCTGGTGCCGATTAAGTAGCTGCTATTTGCTGTAATTCAGTGATCAACCTCTTCAAAACTGAAAGAAGGGATGGCTTCCACATTGACTAGATGCGGGTTATTATCTTGTCCCATCACTCTCTCTACCTGGTGCCGATTAAGTAGCTGCTATTGACTGCACTTCGGTGACCAACCTCTTCAAAATTGAAAGAAGGGATGGCTTCCACATTGACTGGATGCGAGTTATTTTCTTATCCTATCACTCTGTCTACTTGATGCCCATTAAGTAGCTGCTATTCACTGTGCTTCGGTGACTAGATTTTATTCATTGTTTCGAAGAGCCTGCATTGCGAACTTGAAGCCAGCTGGCAGTTGCATGGTTTTTCTAAAAAAAAAACATCCCTATGTTGCTCCTATCGCGGGACTTTTCGATATCCTTGAACTGAAAGACTGCGTAGGCCTTTTGTTTTACGCAGAATCTTCTACTCATCACTTTTTCTAGTTCGATACGCTTCCCTTGTTTTGCCCTACTCCTCACTTTTTCTGGTTCGATACTCTTCCCTGGTTGATCTTGTTTTGCTCTGTAGTGCTTGCATGAGTGCTTGCATGATTTTTTGTCACCTTCTCCGGGCTCCTTTTGGACGATGAGTCTCGGCTACTCCAGAATGATGTCGCGATATTGATTCCATAGATTGTTGACGTTTGTGGATGGTGAATGAACAGCGGAGATTAACTCGTTTACACGATCTATGTAGGCTCTGGCAAGTCGTGCTAAGGCTTCCAACGTTGAATTTCATTTTCTAGGCGGTTTGTAGCTTCTTCTCGTTGGATAGACGAGCTCTGAATTTGGCTGCAACAAGATAATGGTCAGAGTCGATGTTTGCTGCTCTGATATGGTTCGATGTGGTTGATCCACAGCATTCTCCTTACCAAGTTATATTCTGCTGTTGGATTGTATCTTCCTTAAAAGACAGATTACAAAAATTGAAAGTTGCACTTTACATCAGCTATACTATGGTGTACCTCAAGTGTCTGTCCTTGGTCCTATATTGTTTCTTGTTCACATAAAACTCCCTGTTTAACCTACCATTAGCAGGAAAAGTTACGACATTTTGCAGATGATATGTATCTATTACTTACCATTTTATAAATTTGTTTGAAAAAATAAACCTAGTAGCTGTATCTAATAAAGATCTTCTGACAGATGTCGCCATGTATGGAAGCCTATTAGTCTGATTTTCGTAAGTATTGAATATTTTGAATGAATCTTCCGCAGTAACAACGTATCTATGAATGGGTTGCAGAGTTGAACTTGGCATAATATGACAGAATACCTGGAAACCTATAGAGACTGTAGATACCTATTAAAAAAGAAATTACTAATATATTTGTCAGACGGATGTTTGTCAGACGTTTGCGAGAGGTAGCACCGTGAGAATCTTATGATATACGACGTCTGGACATACAATTTGGAACTCCCTCCTTCTGGAAACTCGTGTTGCTCTTTCGACCTATGAGTACCTAGTACAGACTACAGAGTTCAAGAAAAGAATTAAAAAAAAAAAAAACCTTCTCCTTTTGGGAAAATCCTTTATTTGGACAAATCAAAGCATTACATGTGTTTTGTAGTGTATTGTAGTGTATTGTAGTTACATTTCGATTTACATAAACTTTTTCTCTGCTCCCTTCTTAAAGAATAGAATCCAGAATACGATACCAAAGATCAAAACTGCCAACAAAAATCCACTGTAATAAATGTGTCCCTGGAAACAGAATCCACGACGACGAGCATTGTTACCATTTTCATAATTAAATAGACGTCGTTGTTCCGGATCATACCGTTCATATGGCGGTGGAAGCAAATAATTAAAATCCTCCCCACCGCCATTATTTTCGGCAATTGGCATTTCTTGAAAACCACCTGCAGTCTCATAACTTTCATCCATAAATCCACTCATGTTCCTTGGTCGTGGGAGCAAAGAATTAAATTCATCCATACGGCCATTTTCGACAATTTGCATTTCTTGAAAACCACCTACAGCCTCAACATCTACCGTAGAAGCAGTTTCGTAACTTTCATCCATAAATTCATTCATGTTCCTTGGTGGTGGTGTTATAGAATTTCTCATATAACGTTCCAGTATAAGCTCAATTATATCGCAATTTAGACGAGCCTCCCGCAATGCAGCTTGAATTTCACGCCAAAGTTCTTGAATGTCAGACGATTCACCATTATACCGGCTTAGATTATTGTCGTTGTTCTCCATTTTTAAGCAAAAAGATACAAGTATCTGCTGAAGGAGTAAAGTTAAAAATTATTTCCTAAATAAAATATAACTATAGATACATACAGTTGGATTTGAATTGAATAACCTCTAGCACAGCAGCAAATTAAAACTCAGCTTCGAAAAGTTGATTGACAACTGAATTAAGTTTTGATTGAAGCTTATCATAGTTGCTCTATCCAATTGGAGAAACGTTTGATATTCACATAAAGAGAGTCATTATTTTCTCTTTCAGTTGCGTATCTATTGGTTTAATGCGTGCGATTAGGGCAGTCATTCAGTTTACGTATGTATGCGGGCTCTCTTACATAAATAAGTCCCCCCATATCGAACACATACAATCAAAGCGGTTTCGAAGAGTAATTTTTGATACAAATACTATCAAACGAGAGTTGATTGAAAATACATATGTATGTATGACGTAACATATGTATGTAACCATACCAACAGGTGAAATTCTAGAAATCATGACAAAACAAAAAAGTATCTACGATCGATCTTCATGATCATCAGGAAAAAAATTCGATCTTGGAGACTATATTCCTAGTTGGTGATCCTCATATGATATTCAGTCTATTTCCCATTCCATTTGCCCAAATATGTAGGCTCTGTTGCAATTTTAAAATTCATCCCATAACCCATGGTTCAAAGGTTCAAAGTTCATAGATACAAGTGCATATGTCCTCAGCATAGTAACAACCATTCGATGAATCAATTTTGCGTTCCCATCGATCGATCGATTTAAAACCCGTCACAGGGGTATCAATTTTACTCATAAAATCATGTAAACACATTCCTAAGCCTTTCCCACAGTAAAGGAGCTGAAGTTGTTTATAACAGATTTCCGGCAACGTTCGATTACACTAAATCCAAAAAGTCTCCACACACATACGATATTTTAATATTTTCATTACTAGATTCCATACTATTGAAAATTAAAATTAAATAAATTTAAACAAATAATTCCATCGAAACAATTACTAAACATAAAGTTAAGTAATTTTTATTAAAAAAAAATCAAAACTATAACTAATCGAACTAATCGTTCGAAACTAAACGTTCTTCTTTTAGTTTATTAACAATTTTTTCCGATTGACTTTTTGCTGTCACTGTATATTTGTCATAGAGTCAATGGATCGGCATCCTGTGTTTATCGAATAGACCATGAGAAATTGTAAACCATGGTCGATACTACTATTGTGGACTATAACAATGGGAAATATGCAAACCTAAGCATGGAAAAAATCAAAAACCGATTCGGATTGGTTGTATCTATGAGGTTTAAATGAAATGTATGAATTATCAAATGATATAATTTTTTTGTTGGATTTAATAAATTTGTTGACTGAATGTATTAGATACAGTTTCAAGGCGATATAACCGTCAGGTTGGGACTAGGTCAATACTACAAATATAGGTCATACTACAAATATGTATATAGGAAACGAGGAAACTAGTAATGAATCATGGGATTGGTAAAAAAAAATGTATCTAAACCAATGTTTTAGGTTTAAAGGGTTGGTATGTTCATTCAGACATTTGTGGATTTTGGGTAGCGGTAAGGTATATACTGTATCTGCTACTATCTACTCATATCGTATATCCAGGAGTACAACTGTTATGAGTTGGTAATTATTTTCTTGGATTCCTCCATCAAAATTGGTCTTTCTAACATGATAAGTTCGCCCTAGCGGATGTGGACAGTAAGATGAGGCCTCAATCGACTGGAAACTGGGTCTTTTTAACATGATAAGCTCGCCTTAACTCATGTCGACAGTAAGATGAGGCCTCAATGGACTTGGAAACTTAGTCTTTCTAACATGATAAGCTCGCCTTAGCTCATGTGGACAGTAAGATGAGGCCTCAATCGACTGGAAACTGGGTCTTGTTAACATGATAAGCTCGCCTTAGCTGATGTGGACAAGTAGGATGGGACCTATAATTCAGTCTGTAATGAAATGTAAGGAAATGTAACGAAATTCAGTAGGAGTTTCAAGCCCTTGCACGGTAGGAATTTATAGAAGAATTTCATTCATTTAGGTATGAACATATAGGCCACAGAAGTGTCAAACAAATTTCAGTGAAAATTTGAGTTTACAATACAAATGGAAACTCTAAGAACTCTCAAGAAACTCAGTGGATCTAGAAAATTCAAAACGATAGCGACCGTCTATTGTTCCACATATCCAACGATTCTCTGTCCGAATGCCTTGTGTTTCAAAGATCCAACCAACTAATGCTAAGAACTGAAGGCGTTACAGAAGTAACATCATCCATATGGCAAAGTCATATGAATATTGACTGACCCTGATGGTGTAATATAACGACCACATAGTAGAATTAACTATTCCAGACATCAGTGAATACACGACAAGATAGCATTACTACACGAGCTTCATCGAGCGGCTTGACAAATCACATTCATCAAATTTGTAGTCATCATACCGATTTGATGAAAAATCTGAACAGCATGAACCACCCTAATACCAACTCTGATATGTGTGGTAACTTAAAAGTGATTCCTCCTGATGTATCTCCACCCGCCCATGTTATGAACAACAAGCGTGTGCATAGACTTTTCTCCGTCTTACTTGAGAAGAATTTCATGGAATTTGAAGGTTTCTTAGTATTTATTTTTTTTTAACACAAAGGACCCTCTACAATCACGAAAGCAGTCAATCAAAAAAGTCTACGAATATCCAATTATTACTTATCCTTAAATACTTTCCAAAAATATTCATAATTAAAGATACCCTCTACGGTTGTAGGTTGTTTTAGGTTGTGGGCGTTTCGTACAGGTAAGACTGAAATGAAAACAAACCCTGTGGCCACTGTCGGTTGAAAAAAGTATCTACGAAGTATATACCCATATGAGGAGGTTGTATTATTGTACATTTGCCTGAAACGATAAGAAAACCTGCAAAAATTAACTGCTTCCCACATGAAAAATGAATAACATCCACAAAATACAAAATAAAAACAAAATCCAAATTTTGTAACGGACCTTGATCGGTCAACTGTTACATTTATTCGTAAAAGAAAAAAAAATTACAAGTAACAGTTTAGAAGTTACAAGTTATATAAGTTTGATGATGACAAGTTAAAAACTTACAAGTAACGAATTACAAGTTATAAGTTTGAAACTACAAGTTATAAGTTTGATATGACAAGTTGAAATAACATCTTCCACATTAATTTGCAAAGAAAAATGACAAGTTACAAGTTATATAAGTCTGATGATGACAAGTTAAAAACTTACAAGTAACGAATTACAAGTAATAAGTTTGAAACTACAAGTTATAAGTTTGATATGACAAGTTGGAATGACATCTTCCACATTAATTTGCAAAGAAAAATGACAAGTTACAAGTTATATAAGTCTGATGATGACAAGTTAAAAACTTACAAGTAACGAATTACAAGTAATAAGTTTGAAACTACAAGTTATAAGTTTGATATGAGAAGTTGGAATAACATCTTCCACATTAATTTGCAAAGAAAAATGACAAGTTACAAGTTATATAAGTCTGATGATGACAAGTTAAAAACTTACAAGTAATAAGCTTGAAACTACAAGTTAAAGTTTAATATGACAAGTTAAAAAGTTTTATAGTTGAATAGCTTTATAGCTTTGGAAGAATTTTCTTCAAAAAAGTAATCAAAAAAACGACTGCACCCACAAAGGTGAATACAGTGACAACAGTACGGAATTTATTCATAATATTTCCAATACTTGGCATTCCACAATTATTATCATTGTCCAGTTCAAATTCAAAGTTATGATATGGTGGTGGAGTGTTAATGGTACGTAACTCCAATAATTCAGCATATTGACGAGCACGTGCTTCTTCAGCTTCATCAAGAGTGTTGTGACGACCAGAGCAATCGGAGTCAGATGTATCTTCATCGGTGACTTGTAAAATATCTTCAATAGCATGTTCTTCATCATTGTTTGGAGTCTCGTTGGAACGAATGGATTCACGACTTTGGGGTCGAACAGCAATGGGTCTTGCATTTGGTTGAGGATGAATTTCGTTGTTTGGATTTGGTCGTGATACAATGCGCCTTCCATGCGGTTGGGCAAGAATGTTGAAAACTGGATCTGGTCGTAGTCCAATGGCTGCTCTTCCATTCGGTTGAGGATGAATTTCGTTGTTTGGATTTGGTCGTAGTACAATGGGTCTTCCATTTGGCTGGGGACGAATGTTAAAAACTGGATTTGGTTGTAGTCTAATGGTTGGTCTTCCATTACGTTGAGGATGAATTTCGTGGTTTGGATTTGGTCGTGGTGGAATGCGCCTACCATTCGGTTGTGCAGCAATGTTGAAAACTTGATCTGGCCGTAGTCCAATGGCTGCTCTTCCCCTCCGTTGAGGATAAATTTTGTTGTTTAGATTTGGCCGTAGTCCAATGGCTGCTCTTCCATTACGTTGAGCATGAATTTCGTGATTTGGATTTGGTCGTAGTACAGTGGGTCTTCCATTCGGCTGGGGACGAATGTTGAAAACTGGATTTGGTTGCAGTCCAATGGCTGCTCTTCCATTCCGTTGAGAATGAATTTCGTTGTTTGGATCTGGCCGTGGTGCAATGGCTGCTCTTCCATTACGTTGAGGATGAATTTCGTTGTTTGGATCTGGCCGTGGTGCAATGGCTGCTCTTCCATTCCGTTGAGGATGAATTTCGTTGTTTGGATCTGATAGTAGTTCAATTCCACTTGCATTCGACTGGGGACGAATGTTCGAGACTGAATCTGGCTGTTGTCCACTGGCCATTGCCTTCAACTGTGGACTGATATCATATACTGGACTTGATTCTAAATCTCTGATCCTTGCAATGTATTTGCCACTCTCCAAGTTATTTGGATCACCTTTGGATGTACTTGCCTGGGGTGTTTTGTCATTCACCTTTTCTTCTAGCTCCTTGCCAATGGATTTGGCTTTCTCCAATAGGGAAGATGCACTGGTTTGAGGACCAAGTGCATAAACTGGATCCAATAGCTGCACTTTGGTTCTATCACTATTGAACGACTTGACACTTGTTACCTCAAAATCAAGACACACGCTGTAATTATCATCTGTCAGCATTAATTCTGGTTCAGTCGATGAATCAAACTCCTTATCTGATCCTGATTCTGATGGCTCATCAATCGGCGGTTGTTCTAAATCCTTTTGTTCTTCTCGTTCAACTGTACCCAATGGCACATTCGGTGCAATGGATTGTTCTTCAATTTCACTGAATATCTCTTCTAATTCCAGGAATTCCTCTTCGTACATGCCACGACGTTTGTTAAATTTTTTCTTATTTTCCATAGTTATACTCACAAATCAGTATTTTTTTTTTTCGAAGTCGAGAAAATGGAGAAAGAAAAAAAATATAGACTCACTCACGGATGTAGGCTTATTACAATGAAAGAATCGAATTGGAGTTACCCGGTCTAACGTCTGTTAGTATCTGAATGGTTTCTCTTAATTGCAGATAGCTTAAAGCTGTACCAATGTACATGTATACTGACGGCTAAGACGTTGGTGTATATGTGTTGGTCTTGGGGGTAGCGAAACAGGGAATAGATAGATATCTGATGTAATAATAATTGTAGATACAGATACAGATACTTCAGTTATGATTATGATCCGCACATACTTCCCGATGCGAGTTAAGAGAAATGAATGAAAATTTGTATCTGTTTCTGTTTCTAATTGGCAAAGACGGATGCAGGGGTGGTTTTGGGAAACAATTTTACAAAAATGCGAATAAAATTTCTGGTGCGTGTGTTATGAAATAATGTCGAGTGCAGTAATATCCTAGAAATTTTGCGTGGATTTGGCAATTCGATGAAGTTGTGGGTGCTACTTATCCTTATTTTTTTTAGGGAAATCTCAATGAAAATGGAAATGGAAATGAAAAAAGAAATGGAACGTAGGAGCAGCATGATTCCATTATGCTTTAGATAGATTGTGTTCTGTATCTGGCAATGCGCTTCAGATTTCCCCAGTTTTTTTTATCAGTTGCCATGGTTCATTCTGTACTGTTTTGCGTCATGTACTTCTTGAGATATCCATTGTATCGCGTGGTTAGCTGTTGACCTAATTTAGGCTGATTCAATTGACATCCACCTTGAGCTATCGATTGCCATCCTACAGAGCTGGCAGGTCTATGGAAACAGCGGTACGCCCTGTGGAACGCGTTACGAAAGAGGAGATACACACAATGACCATAATAATGGACATTGAAGGTGCATTTGGTGGTCAGATGGGTGGACAATATACAGACAAATAGGGCGATAAATATTTAGATAGGGACTGCGACACATAGAGGAAGGGTTAGCAGAGGTTTGTAATGGAATATAACTGTGGATTGTAGAGAAACATCACAGCAGATACCATGAAAAATACTCTTCGAGTTGTGGAACGACGGTGTCAGAAACAAGGGCTCTCCATTAACTTCAAGACTTGGAGGAAGTGTTAGCAGAGGTAGTCCACAGGAAGGAGTTTTATCACCTACACTACGCTGTGGAATATAACTGTGGACTCGGTCCTGAGAAGACTTGAAATGGCATCGCAAGAGGCAAGTTCATGAACATCACATGAACAAAGGTGCATTTGGTGGTCAGATGGGTGGACAATATACAGACAAATAGGGCGATAAATATTTAGATAGGGACTGCAACACATAGAGGAAGGGTTAGCAGAGGTTTGTAATGGAATATAACTGTGGATTGTAGAGAAACATCACAGCAGATACCATGAAAAATACTCTTCGAGTTGTGGAACGACGGTGTCAGAAACAAGGGCTCTCTATTAACTTCAAGACTTGGAGGAAGTGTTAGCAGAGGTAGTCCACAGGAAGGAGTTTTATCACCTATACTACAAATACAAATTTTTGGCGCAATAGGTCCATGGGACCCAGGGCCTAGCTTCTCACAACCATTCGTGTTGTGCGTGTTATATTCTTCACATGAATGGAAGGGCCCTACTGTTTAATGCCGGATCCGAACGGCAATTTTGAGAAGCTTTTTCATGACAGTTTTACTCTCGGATGTTTGTCAGACGCTCGCGAGAGGTGGGGCCGTGAAAGAAATTTTAGGTGTTGTCTGGGGATTGAACCTGGAACCCCTTGCTCCGTAGTCCAACGCACTAACCACTTGAGCCACGGCACCCTATACTACTTTGTGGAATATAACTGTGGACTTTGTCCTGAGAAGACTTGAAGGAAGACAAGGGCTCTCCATTAATGCCAAATCTTCACAAGGAAGAGGAAAAATCTGAAATGTTTCTGTGTGTATACCTAGACCCTGGACTAACTTCGAACTTTCATGTGGTAGATAAGATCTGAAAGGCGAAAAGAGTGCTTTATTAGTGCAAACGGGTATGGGGACAAATGTGAAGATAGTTAGACCAATTATCACATATGCATCAGTTGTATGGTAGCTTAAAATCTCCCAGAACACTGTAGAGAAGCAGTTAGATAGGGTCCAAGGTCTGACACGTTTAGGGATCGTCGTTGGAATACGATCAGCACCAATATGCACAATGAAAGTGATCGCAGATATTCGGCCGCTGGACTTATTGATTGAGAAACCAGTGGCATCTGCGGTACTATCTATAGTCAGAGGAAAAGCGGGGATCTCGTGAAAAACGAGATTAGGGAGTTGAATATTCCAATCATGGTCTCTTTCGTGCAATCCTGGCCTCCAAGTCGTGCATTTCGATTGCTGACAGCTCGTACAATGCCTTGATCTTGTCAATGGTATCTCTTATTGACTGGTCGATTGAGTGCTTCTTTCCGTCTTCCATCTCATTCACTAGAATCTTTATCTGCTTTCTCAGATTCTGGACAACAAATAGATGGGTTGTCGTAGTCGTCATTTGGCCCATTGGGGTTTCGTTTGATCTTTGGGTCAGGATTGAAAAATTTTATATAATCAGCGTATGAGTCTCTCAAAATCGTTTATAGCTGCGATGAAAAAATAGAGGACCTAGATGGCTACCTTGTGGGACACCATGCTCGAAAAGGCAGACCTGAAGCGGATACTCCATATAAAAGATTTGTCGGTAAGAAAATATTCATTTCGTGTCTCATCGTGTATTTCGAATATTTTTCTGTGTCTAAGTCTGGAGGGTATAGACCCTTGGGTCCCATAGACCTGTCATGCCAAAAATTTGTACTTGTAAGCCTGGAGAGTACGTAACGACATTCTGTGGTGTCAGAGGTTTGCTATCTTAGTCTGACGTGGAGTAGTGGAAGGTGTTTTAGATGGTGAGTTGGAAATAAGATTGAAAATGGGAATTGGATTTCGGGTTGGATAGGGGATTCGACGACAAAGAGAAAGATGTAACGTATTTGGCTATTGAGTGGAAGATTGTCAATATAAGGGGTCGGCTCACCTGAGTATAAGCACCTCAAGTGAGAAGCCACCGTGTCCTTGACACTTTGGTGTTCTTTGGACTTTCCATTCATCCATCTAGCCCAAATTTTTCTTACTTTCTTCAACTGAATTGTCGGTTCAACTTAGGCGATTCGGAAAATGTAATGCTTGGATGAATGTAACGCAAAATTTCCACTAAAATTTCTTTAGAGAAAATATTTCTACCCTTAATCACAGTACCTTCACCAAGTCAACTGCGCATCCGATTTCATTATGCTGTACATCCCTGATGATATGCCATCCACATTGATATCTAACTGAACGAAATCCATAAGTAACTTCATGTCGTACGACGACTTCAAATTGTTTCGTTACATCATTTCTTTTAGCCTGCACCCTTACCACCTCCCCGGGGGATACGTCCCACACATTGAGACCTAAATGAATGAAATCCATCAGCAACTTCCTATCGTTTGACGGCTTCAAACCGTCTACCGAATTTCGTTGCATCGATTTTTTTTAGCCTGCACCCCTTCCACCACCCGCAGATCTCATGAGGGACATTTCTTCCCCCCAGCGCACCTAGTCGTAAAGTGGGGGATACGCCCTACACATTGATACCTAAATGAACGAAATCCGTCAGTAACTTCCTATCGTTTGACGGCTTCAAACCGTCTACCGAATTTCGTTACATTGATTTTTTTAGCCTGCACCTTTATCACCTCCCTGCAGATCCCATGATGGACATTTCTTCCCCCAACGCACCTAGTTCTAAAGGGAGGGATACGCCCTACACATTGATACCTAAATGAACGAAATCCATCAGTAACTTCCTATCGTTTGACGGCTCCAAATCGTCTACCAACTTTCGTTGCATCGATTTTTTTAGCCTGCACCTTTATCACCTCCCTGCAGATCCCATGATGGACATTTCTTCCCCCAACGCACCTAGTTCTAAAGGGAGGGATACGCCCTACACATTGATACCCAAATGACCGAAATCCATCAGTAACTTCCTATCGTTTGACGGCTTCAAACCGTCTACCGAATTTCGTTACATTGATTTTTTTAGCCTGCACCTTTATCACCTCCCTGCAGATCCCATGATGGACATTTCTTCCCCCAACGCACCTATTTCTAAAGGGAGGGATACGCCCTACACATTGAGACCTATATGAACGAAATCCATCAGTAACTTCCTATCGTTTGACGGCTCCAAACCGTCTACCAAGTTTCGTTACATCGATTTTTTTAGCCTGCACCTTTATCACCTCCCTGCAGATCCCATGATGGACATTTCTTCCCCCAACGCACCTAATTCTAAAGGGAGGAGTACGCCCTACACATTGATACCCAAATGAACGAAATCCGTCAGTAACTTCCTATCGTTTGACGGCTCCAAATCGTCTACCAACTTTCGTTACATCGATTTTTTTAGCCTGCACCTTTATCACCTCCCTGCAGATCCCATGATGGACATTTCTTCCCCCAACGCACCTAGTTCTAAAGGGAGGGATACGCCCTACACATTGATACCCAAATGACCGAAATCCATCAGTAACTTCCTATCGTTTGACGGCTTCAAACCGTCTACCAAATTTCGTTACATCGATTTTTTTAGCCTGCACCTTTATCACCTCCCTGCAGATCCCATGATGGACATTTCTTCCCCCAACGCACCTAGTTCTAAAGGGAGGGATACGCCCTACACATTGATACCCAAATGACCGAAATCCATCAGTAACTTCCTATCGTTTGACGGCTCCAAATCGTCTACCAACTTTCGTTGCATCGATTTTTTTAGCCTGCACCTTTATCACCTCCCTGCAGATCCCATGATGGACATTTCTTCCCCCAACGCACCTAGTTCTAAAGGGAGGGATACGCCCTACACATTGATACCCAAATGACCGAAATCCATCAGTAACTTCCTATCGTTTGACGGCTTCAAACCGTCTACCGAATTTCGTTACATTGATTTTTTTAGCCTGCACCTTTATCACCTCCCTGCAGATCCCATGATGGACATTTCTTCCCCCAACGCACCTATTTCTAAAGGGAGGGATACGCCCTACACATTGAGACCTATATGAACGAAATCCATCAGTAACTTCCTATCGTTTGACGGCTCCAAACCGTCTACCAAGTTTCGTTACATCGATTTTTTTAGCCTGCACCTTTATCACCTCCCTGCAGATCCCATGATGGACATTTCTTCCCCCAACGCACCTAATTCTAAAGGGAGGAGTACGCCCTACACATTGATACCCAAATGAACGAAATCCGTCAGTAACTTCCTATCGTTTGACGGCTCCAAATCGTCTACCAACTTTCGTTACATCGATTTTTTTAGCCTGCACCTTTATCACCTCCCTGCAGATCCCATGATGGACATTTCTTCCCCCAACGCACCTAGTTCTAAAGGGAGGGATACGCCCTACACATTGAGACCTATATGAACGAAATCCATCAGTAACTTCCTATCGTTTGACGGCTCCAAACCGTCTACCAAGTTTCGTTACATCGATTTTTTTAGCCTGCACCTTTATCACCTCCCTGCAGATCCCATGATGGACATTTCTTCCCCCAACGCACCTAGTTCTAAAGGGAGGGATACGCCCTACACATTGATACCCAAATGACCGAAATCCATCAGTAACTTCCTATCGTTTGACGGCTCCAAATCGTCTACCAACTTTCGTTGCATCGATTTTTTTAGCCTGCACCTTTATCACCTCCCTGCAGATCCCATGATGGACATTTCTTCCCCCAACGCACCTAGTTCTAAAGGGAGGGATACGCCCTACACATTGATACCCAAATGACCGAAATCCATCAGTAACTTCCTATCGTTTGACGGCTTCAAACCGTCTACCAAATTTCGTTACATCGATTTTTTTAGCCTGCACCTTTATCACCTCCCTGCAGATCCCATGATGGACATTTCTTCCCCCAACGCACCTAGTTCTAAAGGGAGGGATACGCCCTACACATTGATACCCAAATGACCGAAATCCATCAGTAACTTCCTATCGTTTGACGGCTCCAAATCGTCTACCAACTTTCGTTGCATCGATTTTTTTAGCCTGCACCTTTATCACCTCCCTGCAGATCCCATGATGGACATTTCTTCCCCCAACGCACCTAGTTCTAAAGGGAGGGATACGCCCTACACATTGATACCCAAATGACCGAAATCCATCAGTAACTTCCTATCGTTTGACGGCTTCAAACCGTCTACCAAATTTCGTTACATCGATTTTTTTAGCCTGCACCTTTACCACCTCCCTGCAGATCCCATGATGGACATTTCTTCCCCCAACGCACCTAGTTCTAAAGGGAGGGATACGCCCTACACATTGAGACCTATATGAACGAAATCCATCAGTAACTTCCTATCGTTTGACGGCTTCAAACCGTCTACCAAATTTCGTTACATCGATTTTTTTAGCCTGCACCTTTATCACCTCCCTGCAGATCCCATGATGGACATTTCTTCCCCCAACGCACCTAGTTCTAAAGGGAGGGATACGCCCTACACATTGAGACCTATATGAACGAAATCCATCAGTAACTTCCTATCGTTTTACGGCTTCAAACCGTCTACCAAATTTCGTTACATCGATTTTTTTAGCCTGCACCTTTATCACCTCCCTGCAGATCCCATGATGGACATTTCTTCCCCCAACGCACCTAGTTCTAAAGGGAGGGATACGCCCTACACATTGATACCCAAATGACCGAAATCCATCAGTAACTTCCTATCGTTTTACGGCTTCAAACCGTCTACCAAATTTCGTTACATCGATTTTTTTAGCCTGCACCTTTATCACCTCCCTGCAGATCCCATGATGGACATTTCTTCCCCCAACGCACCTAGTTCTAAAGGGAGGGATACGCCCTACACATTGAGACCTATATGAACGAAATCCATCAGTAACTTCCTATCGTTTGACGGCTCCAAACCGTCTACCAAGTTTCGTTACATCGATTTTTTTAGCCTGCACCTTTATCACCTCCCTGCAGATCCCATGATGGACATTTCTTCCCCCAACGCACCTAGTTCTAAAGGGAGGGATACGCCCTACACATTGATACCCAAATGACCGAAATCCATCAGTAACTTCCTATCGTTTGACGGCTCCAAATCGTCTACCAACTTTCGTTGCATCGATTTTTTTAGCCTGCACCTTTATCACCTCCCTGCAGATCCCATGATGGACATTTCTTCCCCCAACGCACCTAGTTCTAAAGGGAGGGATACGCCCTACACATTGATACCCAAATGACCGAAATCCATCAGTAACTTCCTATCGTTTGACGGCTTCAAACCGTCTACCAAATTTCGTTACACCGATTTTTTTAGCCTGCATCTTTATCACCTCCCTGCAGATCCCATGATGGACATTTCTTCCCCCAACGCACCTAGTTCTAAAGGGAGGGATACGCCCTACACATTGAGACCTATATGAACGAAATCCATCAGTAACTTCCTATCGTTTGACGGCTCCAAATCGTCTACCAAATTTCGTTACATCGATTTTTTTAGCCTGCACCTTTACCACCTCCCTGCAGATCCCATGATGGACATTTCTTCCCCCAACGCACCTAGTTCTAAAGGGAGGGATACGCCCTACACATTGAGACCTATATGAACGAAATCCATCAGTAACTTCCTATCGTTTGACGGCTTCAAACCGTCTACCAAATTTCGTTACATCGATTTTTTTAGCCTGCACCTTTATCACCTCCCTGCAGATCCCATGATGGACATTTCTTCCCCCAACGCACCTAGTTCTAAAGGGAGGGATACGCCCTACACATTGAGACCTATATGAACGAAATCCATCAGTAACTTCCTATCGTTTGACGGCTCCAAATCGTCTACCAAATTTCGTTACATCGATTTTTTTAGCCTGCACCTTTACCACCTCCCTGCAGATCCCATGATGGACATTTCTTCCCCCAACGCACCTAGTTCTAAAGGGAGGGATACGCCCTACACATTGATACCCAAATGACCGAAATCCATCAGTAACTTCCTATCGTTTGACGGCTCCAAATCGTCTACCAAATTTCGTTACATCGATTTTTTTAGCCTGCACCTTTACCACCTCCCTGCAGATCCCATGATGGACATTTCTTCCCCCAACGCACCTAGTTCTAAAGGGAGGGATACGCCCTACACATTGAGACCTATATGAACGAAATCCATCAGTAACTTCCTATCGTTTGACGGCTCCAAATCGTCTACCAAATTTCGTTACATCGATTTTTTTAGCCTGCACCTTTACCACCTCCCTGCAGATCCCATGATGGACATTTCTTCCCCCAACGCACCTAGTTCTAAAGGGAGGGATACGCCCTACACATTGAGACCTATATGAACGAAATCCATCAGTAACTTCCTATCGTTTGACGGCTCCAAATCGTCTACCAAATTTCGTTACATCGATTTTTTTAGCCTGCACCTTTACCACCTCCCTGCAGATCCCATGATGGACATTTCTTCCCCCAACGCACCTAGTTCTAAAGGGAGGGATACGCCCTACACATTGATACCCAAATGACCGAAATCCATCAGTAACTTCCTATCGTTTGACGGCTTCAAACCGTCTACCAAATTTCGTTACATCGATTTTTTTAGCCTGCACCTTTATCACCTCCCTGCAGATCCCATGATGGACATTTCTTCCCCCAACGCACCTAGTTCTAAAGGGAGGGATACGCCCTACACATTGAGACCTATATGAACGAAATCCATCAGTAACTTCCTATCGTTTTACGGCTTCAAACCGTCTACCAAATTTCGTTACATCGATTTTTTTAGCCTGCACCTTTATCACCTCCCTGCAGATCCCATGATGGACATTTCTTCCCCCAACGCACCTAGTTCTAAAGGGAGGGATACGCCCTACACATTGAGACCTATATGAACGAAATCCATCAGTAACTTCCTATCGTTTGACGGCTCCAAACCGTCTACCAAGTTTCGTTACATCGATTTTTTTAGCCTGCACCTTTATCACCTCCCTGCAGATCCCATGATGGACATTTCTTCCCCCAACGCACCTAGTTCTAAAGGGAGGGATACGCCCTACACATTGAGACCTATATGAACGAAATCCATCAGTAACTTCCTATCGTTTTACGGCTTCAAACCGTCTACCAAATTTCGTTACATCGATTTTTTTAGCCTGCACCTTTATCACCTCCCTGCAGATCCCATGATGGACATTTCTTCCCCCAACGCACCTAGTTCTAAAGGGAGGGATACGCCCTACACATTGAGACCTATATGAACGAAATCCATCAGTAACTTCCTATCGTTTGACGGCTTCAAACCGTCGACCGAATTTCGTTACATCAACATTTTTAGCATCCACATGCTAACCGCCACACCAAATTATAAGACCTCATGTAAGATACATACAGATTTCAGTCTACTGATTCCGAATCCGTTTTGTTATGTGCTTCTTATCTGATAGCACAAATGTGATGCAACAACATAATGCACTGTAAGTTCAATGCAAATCACGCCTGGTCTGTTCGCATTCTCGCTAACCACCCTATTCAAGGGACAGAATTAAAGCATCAAAATTGTGTTGATGAACGAAAGGAGTTCGGTGGATGTTTTGAGATACAAATAGATAAGCAAAAAACTACAAACAATTCATCTGGTTTATAACCTCAGGTAGTCTGAAGTCACCTCTCCAGTGCATATTTTTATTTCCCTATCGTAGCTCGTTCATTGTTCTCGTATAAAACTGCATAAATACTCGTTGGCATGCTTTCTGTCTTCTCTTCCTATTATCTTCCACCCTCAGTACATTGGATCCCCACTTTCAAGGCAACGTGTATATCTACACACATCCGATAGATACATGTCAAAGAAAGCGCACAGCATCTCAACACCACAAACTATCAGTCGATTCAGTAAGTGCTTGTGTCCGGACGTTCACAAATCCATACAGTTTAATTTTTACTCTATTTATATTTTATTTATTTTTTTTTCCATTTGTTTCACGCGGTTACTATGAATTTTGGAAGAAGTCGGGAAGATATCGAGCAATTCTACGATGACTCCATAGAGATGGCCGATCTTAGTTGCCAACCGAACTATGCCGATTTGGAACTCCACTCCGATAGTGAGTCTATGGGTGAAGAATTTGACGAGTGGTTTCATTCGTCACGTAGGAATAGAGGACCTCTGCCGCCAATACCCGTTGGTCCGAGAATTAAAATTGAATTGGACAGGATGACATACAAGATGCAACTGGGCAAGGCTACCAAGGATCTGATCGTTAATGTGGGCGATCTAGTCAAGAAGGAGTGCAATGCTGAGTCGCATGATTTGAATCCTATTCGAGTGGAATGGAAAGAGGGCAATCCACCAACGGTTACCATGGAACTAGAGGACTATCAAGGGCCGCTGCCTGGAGAAAATCCACTAAGAACCTATTCACCGATCTCGGATGGCTATAATACTATTAAGAGACGATTTTTTCTCGTTACTGGCTTGTACTTGCTGGTGGTTGCCATTGGGCTCGTTGCCATGTATTTTGCACACACGAGAGGCCTTTTGTAACTACGTACTGCAACTGTGTACTGTATCTGTGTATCTAAAGGTGAAAAATTGTTATCTATTTATAAGGAAGTGAATGAAACTTGTGTATTTATTGGAAAACTATTAAAAATCATTCTTTCCTCGATGATCTGGCTTTTGTATCTATAAATAAATCTGCGTGCATTCAACCGCGCTTTCATTTCATTGGAATTATTGATTTTGTTTTGCTATTTGTGCCTTCGATTCTGTTGAATGAAACGAGACGTATCAATTAATGAATGAATGAAACTGATCACTACTGATCAGCAGGAAGTAAATATTTTAGATACATAGATACATTTTGATGAATGACGATTTGATGAATTGGTTTTTAGTTATTGATCAGAGTGTTGGATACTAAGTTGTTGCATTTAAAAGCGAATACGAATGGTTTACTTCACGATCGGTTGGCTGAATACTGGCGGAACCGATACATCAGGAAGATGGTACAGACTGCGACCATTAACATGTGGATCAGGCAACCATCCGAAACACTATTCCTATTAATTCGGACTATATTGTCCCCTATCTGGTCTTTAATGTTATTTGTATCACCACACGACTGTCGGACCACTGTAGAAGTGCTTGGCAATCGGGAGAAATTTTAAATAAAACTGCGACAGTTGGATATCAACAGATCCATTGTGTTCCACGGTGTGGAATACCTGCAAATAGTGAACAAGATAATTAATCTATTGCAGGAGCAACACTTTTAAGAAGGCTTTGACTTTTCCAAAGGTTGAGTATCTAGTTCTGTTGAGGCTTGGAAATGTATTGTGTCTTCCTTTACCACTGTGTCGCCACAGCCTCTGCATAGGTGTGTGGTGTTGATTCTCTTCTGAATCTTCGAAGATCATCCCGTTTTCATAATGAATTTTAGGGCGGTTTTAGGTTGGAAGATACTTATCTCAGAGCTGAGTATCTGATTCTGTTGAGGCTTGCACATTCGCAGAGGAAATGTGATGGGTCTTCCTTTATCACTGTGTCGCCACAGCCTCTGTATAGGTGTGTGGTGTTGATTCTCTTCTGAATCTTCGAAGATCAATGAATTTTAGGGCGGTTTTAGGTTAAAAGATACTTATCCCAGGGCTGAAGTTCTCAAGTCCTCCTTTTTCTCGTATTGGGCCCAAAAATTTTAAGAGACGCGGCATGAGGTAAGTATACTCCACCTTATGTTACATGAGACATGGACATGAGAAGACTGATGGGCGTTAGGACTGATTCTGAGTTCGACTCTGAACCTTTTCTAGTTAGCTCATCGGCTTTAAGCTGAGGGATTTGAGTTCCTCTTTACAAGTTTCGACTAATTTTGATTTGGTTGTGATGGAAATAATGGCTTTGGGCATATAGCCTTAGATAAGTCTGAAACCTGATAGAGTTAAGCTTGGTAGATCGAAATAAACTAAACTAAACTAAACTAAGCTAGATATCCCTTGAAAACTTCAGTATTAAGGCGCGTCATTATCCAGATTTTCGATTAAACGAACTTCTTTGGTCAAAGCATGTCAAGTCGAAGGAATCCAAGGCGTTCTCAGTGTTCTGGCTATGTAAGGATGCTTTTGGCAAGACATGGGCTTGATCACCGAGAAAGGTTCGTTGCATCTATGCGTCGGTTGTTTGGTGGAGGGGGGTCTCAGGTCAGGCTGCAGGATTTTTTTTTTCGAGTATAGCTTGCTCTGCCTTAGATGCTCTCCTTGATATCAAAGTTGTCTACTGTCTTAGACTGGTTGGATAGGTTGGCGCTACACTTATCCAAAGACCCTGTTTTCCATGGATGATGCAATAAAACCGAAACTTATGTAACAAACCCTGAAAAATTTCACTCAGTTCAGAGATTGAAACTTTATATACCTACACAGGAAAATATATCTCTTTCGCTTTGTCATATAGTTGTACGACGCAGGTCACCATACAGTTTCATCCCTTATTCGATTGGTATATACCCGGTATTTGACCTACTTCCAGTAAGGGAGGTACAATGGCCATAAGAGTGTGAATACAATGTGACCTACTATATAATGTATATTGTGTACTTGTGCCAGAGGGTTGGTAAATGAAAGGATTTGAATGTGGTTTGATTCGTTGTACAAGAGAAAATGGAGGACTCTGTTGACTATTTTTATTTTATTTTAAAACAGGTACCTGGGTGTACCTACCCCATTGAAATCTTTGCCATTGGGAATGCTTAGGGGTGTCGTATTCGAGGTATGAATAGTAAAATATTGGAATGTTTTCAAACAAACAATCTGTGGCTAAAGATTGGCTCTGTTTGGGATCAAAATACCCATTCCTGAGACCATTTGTTTCTTGTGACTCTTTGTTGAGGACATTCTAGGCCAGTCTACTACTACTATCTAAAGATACGAGTTAGATCAAAAGGGCTGCTCCTGGGTCCATTTACTTCATGTGACTTTTTGTAGACGACATTCTAGGCCAGCCTAAGCGACAGAAGATCAGTACTATCTACTACTACTATTCGTAGATACGAGTTGGATCAAAAGGCCCACTCCTGAGACCATTTGCTTCTTGTGACTCTTTGTTGAGGACATTCTAGGCAAGTCAAAGGGACTGAAGATCAGTACTATCTACTACTACTATTCGTAGATACGAGTTGTATCAAAAGGCCCACTCCTGAGACCATTTGCTTCTTGTGACTCTTTGTTGAGGACATTCTAGGCAAGTCAAAGGGACTGAAGATCAGTACTATCTACTACTACTATCCTTAGATACTGGTTGGATCAATATACCGACTCCTAAGACCATTTGCTTCTTGTGACTCTTTGTTGAGGACATTCTAGTCCAGTCTAAGGGACTGAAGATCAGTACTATCTACTACTACTATCTTAAGATACGAGTTGGATCAAAAGGCTTGCTCCTGGGACCATTTGTTTCTTGTGACTCATTGTAGAGGACATTCTAGTCCAGTCTAAGGGATTGAAGATCAGTACTATCTACTACTACTATCCGTAGATACGAGTTGGATCAAAAGGCCCATTCCTGAGACCATTTGTTTCTTGTGACTCTTTGTTGAGGACATTCTAGGCCAGTCTAAGGGACAAAAGATCAATACTATCTACTACTACTATCTTAAGATACGAGTTGGATCAAAAGGCCTGCTCCTGGGACCATTTGTTTCTTGTGACTCATTGTAGAGGACATTCTAGTCCAGTCTAAGGGATTGAAGATCAGTACTATCTACTACTACTATCCGTAGATACGAGTTGGATCAAAAGGCCCATTCCTGAGACCATTTGTTTCTTGTGACTCTTTGTTGAGGACATTCTAGGCCAGTCTAAGGGACAAAAGATCAATACTATCTACTACTACTACCTTAAGATACGAGTTGGATCAAAAGGCCTGCTCCTGGGACCATGTGTTTCTTGTGACTCATTGTAGAGGACATTCTTGTCCAGTCTAAGGGACTGAAGATCAGTACTATCTACTACTACTATCCATAGATACGAGTTGGATCAAAAGGCACACTCCTGGGACCATCTACTTCTTTTGTGGATGACATTCTAGTCCAGTCTAAGGGACAGAAGATCAGTACTATCTACTACTATTCGTAGCATGATGTATACTCTCATCAACCAGATTAATAAAAGTATCTTCACAACCAATACTACACAAGATAGGACCATCATCATGCAAATTAGATCACACTACTTTCACATCAACAGACATATTCCACAAAATTCTCTTACATAAACATATAACCCCTCTCTAGTCCCACCATGCGACTCTTAAAATATCCATCTTCGCCTTCTAAAACAACAAACAACCAAACTACGCTATGAATTCATTAAAAAGTAATAATTCCTCCTTTCATCCAGATAGTGCCTAGCGTACTAGAACAATAGCAACGTGATACCGAAAACAATACAAAACATTGGCGAGTTCAATAAATACCACGCTTAGACGTCTCCGGGGTATAGAAGTGTCATAGAACGATTTTGCGGCACCTCAACTGGAAGCCTTTCTACTCGTACATATGTACATGTAGGTATGTATATCATTTACGATTGCATATGCACGAACAGCTCCATGTGAATTGTATACTCGGTTATGTACTTTAACAATGAACTTGTGGTTTTAAATATTAAATCTCTATCCATGCGTAGAAAGGATTTTGCAAAGCTTTTGATTTTTGCTTGCCACCGGAGAGGAGTGAGTAGTTAGAAAATTGTCTTACGTCCAGCAGTTTGGATCTGCATTGTCTTAGGAAGTGCCACAGCAGTTTAAACTTTTGGTACGCGCTTAGAGTAACTCAATTGTGGAAATGTGAACTAGTTTCTTGGTTTTGTGTGTTTTTTTGTTTCAGATACAATGCCAAATACTGACACACCGATTAGCATTAGACTGGGAATTGGAGAATTCCCTCAATTGCGGGAAGAGTTACCGATTATAGTGTTACCTGGACATGATAACGACTTTGATTGGCCGCCGGATGCCTTGGATGATGATGCGGTGGTTGTGTTTGAAGCCGAGTCTGAAGACAATATAAATTATGACTCGGACGATTCTGAAAGCAGCGCGGAACTATACACTGAGCTGATGGCAGCAGCCTCGAATTTGCGTCGCATAACATCGGCACCGATTGAATGGTGCCCCAGTGTGTATGATTATGACGATGATGATGCTGATTAAGCCGATTAAGCCGATTAAGTCGTCCTGAAGGGAAGAGAGTATATTTTTCCGTATCTAGATACATACATACATACATATATATATATATATTTTCATGGTCACGTGTAAATGTTGATTTGAGTTTAAATATATACAATTCTATTGCTGTTCGATAGTTTTGTGTTTTTTTTTGTTCTTTTGTGAGACACTATTTCGGTTCGATTTCAGATACATAGTTGACGGTGAAGTATTTTGGATACATTGGAGTTGTTTGGAAAGTGAAAAGATACTGTGGTTCATATGTATAAGGAAACGAGAGCGGCAGTATCTACATATATGTACATATTTCTTAAGAAGCAGGCACTCCAGAAGGTATATTTTATTTTATTTCAAGGCAGATGAGCTAATTATTCATGTCATTTAGTGCGGCTCCCTTTAGAGAAAGAAAGTCTACAACGTTTCAGAGAAGGAAAATGAGATTTAATAGTACTAGATGCATCAGATCTGAGAGCAGACCATAGACAGCGATACTATGTCCGTGGAACAAACGCCGACTAGTTGGTGAAATGCTTAGAGAAGGAAGAAGTCCATTGTGCCGACACTAAATAGTCGCGTGATTCGTTAAAATGGTAGCTAAATCGTTGTGGAGGACATTATATGCCAGTCTAAGGGACAAAAGATCTGTACGATCTGCTACTACTGATCGTAGATACGAGTTCGATCAAAAGACCTACTCGTGGGACTATTTTCTTCTTGTGACTCATTGTAGAAGACATTCTAGGTCAGTCTAAGGGACAGAAGATCAGTACTAACTACTTGTAGAGACATTCCAGGCCAGTCTAAAACACAAAAGATCAGTACTAACTACTACTACTGATCGTAGATACGAGTTCGATCAAAAGACCTATTCCTCTGATCATTTTCTTCCTCTGACTCTTTGTAGAGGATATTCTGGGTCCGTCTAAGGGACAGAAGATCAGTACGATCTGCTACTACTGATCGTAGATACGAGTTCGATCAAAAGACCTATTTCTGGGACCATTTTCTTTTTGTGACTCTTTGTAGAGGAAATTCTAGGCCAGTGTCAGGGACAGAAGATCAGTACAATCCACTACTACTACTCGTAGATTTGTGACTCTTTGTAGAGGATATTCCAGGTCAGTGTCAGGGACAGAAGATCAGTACGATCTGCTACTACTGATCGTAGATACGAGTTCGATCAAAAGACCTATTCCTCTGATCATTTTCTTCCTGTGACTCTTTGTAGATACTCAAGGCCCGTCTAAGGGACAGATGATCGGTACGATCTACTACTACTGATCGTAGATACGAGTTCGACCAAAAGACTTATTTCTGGGAACATTTCCTTCTTATGACTCTTTGTAGAGGACATTCTAAGCCAGTCTAAGGGACAGAAGATCAGTACTAACTACTTGTAGAGACATTCCAGGCCAGTCTAAGATACAAAAGATCAGTACTAACTACTACTACTGATTATAGATACGAGTTTGATCTAAAGCTAACTCCAGGGACCATTTCCTTCTTGTGACTCTTTGTAGAGGACATTCTAAGCCAGTCTAAGAGACAGAAGATCAGTACGATCTACTACTACTGATCGTAGATACGGGTTCAGGCAAAAGACCTATTCGTGGGACCATCTGCTTCTTTTGACTCTTTGCAGAGAACATACGATCTCAGTACTAGTTCTCGTGCCGCTTCTGTTATTGCTAATACTTCTGCTTGGAACAAACTGCCGTGGTGGTTCCAAAGGTTGGATTGCATCATGCTTAAGGCACACTTTCTCTGTACAGGATGTCAGTGCGTTCTCTCCATTGCTAAGGCTTGTTAGCAAAATCAAATCGTCACCACATTTCGACGTTCCATACGAGTGTATGGGTGCATGTGTGTATCTTTCACTCTGTTTGCGTCATTCCCCAATTTATCTTATCATAATCCACCCTAATACCAGTGTCGTCCCCTTTGGCAACACAACACCAAACACCAATGACTTTTGTCACGTCTACCTACCTCTTCGACATTCACTGCCTCTTTCTTATCTTCAGCATACTGGGTATGGGTTATAAATGTTTGACTTGGAGAAAAAAAAAATACTTATGTCAACCATTTTTCGTTCCTCTACAGCTGGCGTGCAGTCAAGTGTACTTTGGCTGAGGGTGTGGCAGTCGAAGGTCGTTGACGAGTTTGAATTATGTCCCAAGAGACTCGTCGCTCGTCGGGTAGTATTAGTGGCAAAGTCAGCGTAGATTATATGGTTGTAGATACATTGTGAGCAACCTTTTTTGTTTTTTTTGTTTGAAGAGTTGTTTGTAGTCGTGCCCTTGTGATATACTAAGTTATTTATGGCTTCACAAGTTAAGTAGGTAAACGTAGATACATAGATGGTATGAGGTTGAGATTGCTTTATTTTTGAATGGGACCGCCCAATGGGAAGGCGTAAACCGTAAATTTGAAGTTTTGGTTTGTGTACGCAGAGCGGAATTTTTAAGGGGAGCATAGAGTACATATTCTCAATGGAAATGGAAGACGTCAAGCGTCAAGCTATATGACAGAATGTAGTATCTATCGCACCACAGATATTCTGGAGGGCTTAGTGCTGCTATATAAGACATCGTATAGTAGGTAGAAGATGAACTATTGACCAGGAGCCAGACACAAGACTGAATAGAAGACTGATTGGAAGTACAGATACTCTGTCATCCAGTTCAAATGCAATCAGCCAAGACTGTGTCCTCTAGGTGCTGAAACCAGAAAAACAAGTCAGTTGTGACAAACTACACCTCATCAGTCACTATCAAGTCATGTATCCGTACAGAATTGACAAGAAATAAGGCAGATGAAGCAGATGAAACTAAGGCTCTAAGTTGAGATTCGTCCGAAGAATGTAGCATTCAGATGAAGAAACTCAAAAAATGAGTTATTTTGGACAAACTACGTCTCATTAGTATACATAGCCACAGAATTAAGTTCTAATACTGGTTAATTTAGAAGACAGGCAAATGTTATCGTTAAATGGAACACAAGTCCCTCCATACTGTCCCTCTATCCGGGACATTGAAGGGATTGTCAGAACGCTGATGCAAGTATCTGTAGCATATCTTTGTAGCTTATGACAATATCTCATTCCTTCCACACACTACTATTTATGTTGAAATAAATAATGACCATAGATACAAATTTCAAAACAAAAAACCACAAAAAACTTTTGGTATAAACATTTCTTAGAGTATTTGTCGACGAATATCAAAAACGTTCGCCGTCGCGCTGCTACTGTTTATACAAAAAAATTTCTTCGTAAAGCATTATAACTTTGTTTACCGTAAGTGGTCGTCAAGGCTATAACTAATGGACGGAGATTGTGTGTTTACGTAATCCAATCACTAGGTGGAAAGAAAACAAACTTACTGTTGTAGTCATGCTGCAGCAGATAAACAAATCACTGTGATCATGTGACGGGGTTGTGATGTCTTTGCATAAGGCCATCTCCTGGGACCATTTGCTTCTTGTGACACTTTGTAGAGGGCATTCTGGGCCAGTCTAAGTGATAAAAGATCAGTACGATCTACTACTACTGATCGTAGATACGAGTTAGATCTAAGGCCTACTCTTGGGACCATTTGCTTCTTGTGAGTCTTTTTAGAAAACATTTTAGGCCAGTCTAAGGGACAGAAGATCAGTACAATCTACTACTACTAATCGTAGATACGAGTTCGATCTAAAGACCTATTCCTGGGACCACTTGCTTCTTGTGACACTTTGTAGAGCCCATTGTATGCCAGTCTAAGGGACAGAAGACCATCTACTTCTTGTGACTCTTGTGGAGGACATTGTACGCCAGTCTAAGGGACAGAAGATCAGTACGATCTACTAATACCATCCGTAGATACGAGATGAATCTGACGACCTACCCTTAAAAACGACCTACCCTTAGCACCATTTGCTTCTTGTGAGTCGTTTTAGGGAACATTTTAGGCCAGTCTAAGGGACAGAAGATCAGTACGATCTACTACTACTGATCGTGGATACCAGTTGGATCTAAAGGCCTACTACTGGGACCATTTGTTTCTTGTGACTCGTTGTTGAGGACATTGTAGGCCAGTCTAAGGAACGGAAGATCAGTACGATCTACTACTACTGATCGTAGATACGAGTTAGATCAAACGACCTATTTTTAGGACCATTTCCTTCTTGTGACTCTTTGTAGAGAATATTCTAAGATAGTCTAAGGGACAGAAGATCAGTACTATCTAGTACTACTGATCGTAGATACGAGTTGGATCAAACGACCTACTCCTGGGACCATTTCCTTCTTATGACTCTTTGTAGAGGACATTCTAGGTCAGCCTAAGGGACAGCAGATCAGTAATATGTACTACTACTGATCGTAGATACGACTTGGATCAAACGACCTACCCTTAGCACCATTTGCTTCTTGTGAGTCTTTTTAGGGAAAATTTTAGGCCAGTCTAAGGGACAGAAGACCATCTACTTCTTGTGACTCTTGTGGAGGACATTGTATGCCAGTCTAAGGGACAGAAGATCAGTACGATCTACTAATACCATCCGTAGATACGAGATGGATCTGACGACCTACCCTTAAAAACGACCTACCCTTAGCACCATTTGCTTCTTGTGAGTCGTTTTAGGGAACATTTTAGGCCAGTCTAAGGGACAGAAGATCAGTACGATCTACTACTACTGATCGTGGATACCAGTTGGATCTAAAGGCCTACTACTGGGACCATTTGTTTCTTGTGACTCGTTGTTGAGGACATTGTAGGCAAGTCTAAGGGACAGAAGATCAGTACGGTCTACTACTATTATCCGCAAAAAGCCTTCAGACGTCACACAGTATGTCGGATAGGGTCTTATATGCGACATTAAATACGGATATGTGTCGATAGTTCTTGCAAAACATAGGATAGTCTTTCTTGAAGATGGGGGATCTTCTTCTCCTACCTTCTTCTGGTTCTATACTCTTCCCTCGTTGCTCTTGATTAATGTTTTCCGGCTGAAATATGAAATATGAAATCTATTTTCTCCCAAAACCAACCTGAACTTCTAAAAACTTGATCCACAACGACCAGCTTAACTGAATTCGTGTCGAAAACTTTGTATGCTGCATGTATGAATGTGGAAATAAAGTCAATGTGATCGCCGCGGATTTAGTAAAAGGCTCATGGCTTTCAGTCGAGGTTTATGACGTGGATCGTGTTCTATTTAGTAAAAACCGACTTTACAATGATCTGTTTAGGTCCATGATTTCCTTACCAATTAAAGTTTCCTTTGGAGTACCTCAAGGCAGGCATTTTGGTCCCTTATTAGTTATTTTAACAATTAATCATCGTATCACAGATGATTTGAAAATCTTCAGGCATATATCATCCTCCTTTGACTGTCTTCTACTGCAGGGAGACCGGGATCAGGAGCAGCACAATGGACCTCCTCTGGTCTAAGTGCATTTTCCCATCGAGGACCGATCTTAAGAATATCTAGAATGTCAGCGATATTCACCTTCACTTTGAGTTTCATCTTAACAAACTGTCCTATGTGTCATTGCTCCCACCCTTAGATCATAATTATAGTTTCGAGGAACCCTCTTAGTTTCAAGGAACTTTGTTAGTTCTAAGTCAAAAATTTAGGTTTGTGCTTCCACTAAGATTTTTAAAATGTCTCAGGTTGACCCGGGTCTCAGATTAGATACGACTGTCAGATGGTCGCTACGCTAGGCAATTCAAAGGGTTATTGCAGTTGTATGGCCTCGCATGGTACAAATTTTATTCCATAAACCTCTGGCCTTCGAATTTTCTCTTTCAATTAAACCGCGAATAAAATCCATATATTGACGTTGATTTCTGACCTAAAATGCATAAAATGTATCTTTCCCCCGCCTCCCAGGGCGACTTATCAAAGCTATAAGGTGGGTTATGTTATTCAGTTCTAATTGTGATTTTTGGTTATTACTCCATTCGTCATGGAGATAAATACGCAAATGATTTTCCACTTTATTATGAGTGTCCATTGTAATGCACATCCTCGTCACCCTAACCATGCACACGTGTTCGTTCGGCCAATATCCTTACTCGGTAATCGTCTCGTATATGGAGGTACATGCAGCAGCCGGATTACCACCCTTATTTTGGATTTAAAACAAAACAAAAAATGCTCTTTTTGTAGTGAAATCATGGTATATCGAGTGTATCCTTGCAGGATACTCATGAAATTTAAAAAAAAAAAACACTCATATTCGAAAGGATAATATGGGGACAGGCGGTGATGGGGATTAAGGTTTCAACATATTGCCAGGTGTGTTGGATAGATGTATACATCTGGCACTCATTACAAAAATAACATCTAGGGACGTGGTATGTAAGTATCTATAGGCTCTCCGTCTGAAGATTGTGACCACAGACTAAGTCTGTCCATCTGACTGGTTTTGGTGGCATCTTTGAAACCGTGAGGTGTTTGCAGGGCAAGAAGATATTTTAGGGTGCTGCTGTCCATTAGGGTGCTGGGCCCAAAGTGACATCGAAATCTCACACAATCGACCAGTGGTTGTAGTAGTCCATCGGATTGGAAGCAATTTGTTGAATAAATTTCAAATTGAATGCTTAGATACAGTACATAGGGTATGCCCCTATGGAAATAACAAAACATAGATACATCTGTATCCACTGTATCCACTCACAGAACATGACTGCTTTCGCGCATACCTATATCTTTCTTCAAACTAATGTGTCCCCCCCATCTACTTACAACTGATACTCTCCAAGCCATGAAGCATGTACTTTTCAACTGCTTACGATTGGATGGATAGAAATGGAAATATAAAACCAGAAGCCATAGAGAACATAGTATAAGATAAGATAAGATATGTGGTAGTGAGTAACTTCACCAAAGAAATATACCACGACCATGAGTTAACTCAAACCATGGCACGACATGAGAGAGAGAAGATTAAGTGGTAACCACATACATACATTTTTCCATGAACAATTGCTCCGACAATGGAGATAGATGACGAGTAATGGGAAATGGTTTTAATGTATGGTAACTCCACATTGTTACTGAGCATGTGCTTAGTTATCTCTAAAAGATTTCCACCTTCAAATGATAAAAAAGAACAAATCCATACGAAGTCAGAGTACTTCAAATGCTTAAGAGATACAATCCATCTCAATGGCTATTGGTTCTCCCTGTTTGAAGTTAACGATTGGCGGTTGGGAAGACAAACCGAAAAGAAAAGTGTATCTGAACTTTTGCTTTACATTAGATACCATAAATATTTCCTTCCTTCTTTTGCAATCCATTAGATACGATGAAACTACGGGAAGAAGACAAATATCTCTCGATATGGTACATGCATAAAGCCATTCTTTTAGCTATCAGAAGCTTAGAAATCATCTCAGACCTGGTTCGAATTAAAGGCGCTCATCTAGCTACCAAAAGCTTATGGCACCAACTTAGACCAAGTGTGGATACTAATCCTGCTCTTCTAACTATCAGAGACTTACGAAACCATCTCAGACCAACTGTGGATACTAAGGCTGCTCTTCTAACTATCAGAGACTTACGAAACCATCTCAGACCAAGTGTGGATACTAAGGCTGCTCTTCTAGATATCAGAGACTTACGAAACCATCTCAGACCGAGTGTGGATACTAAGGCTGCTCTTCTAGATATCAGAGACTTACGAAACCATCTCAGACCGAGTGTGGATACTAAGGCTGCTCTTCTAGATGTCAGAGACTTACGAAATTATCTCAGACCAACTGTGGGTACTAAGGCTACTCTTCTAGATATCAGAGACTTACGAAACCATCTCAGACCAACTGTGGATACTAAGGCTGCTCTTCTAGATGTCAGAGACTTACGAAACCATCTTGACAATACGTCTCAATCCTTCAGACTACGAAAAGTCCTCTCCTAAACACCAACCGTGCTGAGTGTCCTCATGAACCCAAATGGATCATGGGCGAAATCTGATGAAGCATCGCTCAACCTGCTTATGGATACTCACTTCCTCGTCTGTGCGCCTATTTCTAGCAATTACCCTGGTCTAAGGTCATCAGTGAGGATAAACCAAAAGGGCCAGTGACCAGTTTCAAGCCTTTTAAGTCCCAGGGGCCAGACTGCTCAGCACAAACTCCTTACAGCATATACCATGTCCTGTATTCAGAAGGTTTGCCTGAAGCTAGGAACAATACCGGCCGCCTGGACCGAGGTAAAAGTAGTATTTATACCATCATACCAAAACATTGCATACCCTCCCGAAAGACCTTAGACCAATCAGCCTAACGTCTTTCCTTCTCAAGATCCTTCAAAGAATCCTAGATCTTCACATCAAGGCCACTATTGATAGCACTCTACTATCCACGTCACAGCACGCCTATCAAAAAGGTAAATCTGTGCAAACGTACCTTCATTCAATCGTCCAACCTAATCCAACGACCAACCTCGAAAAATCGCTCTCAATCAATAGAATTCACACCGGAACCACGAGATGTCCTGTACCATGAATCGCTGTTTATACGGATGGAACCAAAACCGAGGACGGAGTCGATGCTGGAGCCTAGATATCCACCTCTCCTTTAACCTTCCAAACTACTGCAGCCTTTTTCAAGCCAAAGTCACTGCCATTCGTCAAGCAGCTGACTGGCGGTTAGTGCACTATCAGCATCGGATATTGTCATATACATCGACAGTCAGGCAGCCATCAAATCCCTTGCATCCAGGACAACGACATCCAAGGCAGTGAAAGACTGCTTCACCCTTTGCTGGGTACCAGGTCACTGTAAATGAGACCAACCATCGATAGCATCAACTCGATCAATGTCATATCGCTAGGCTTCTTTGGCCTAGAGAGGGACCCTCTGCAAGATAATTAATACCGTCACTGGACACTGTGCTATAGGAAGACATGCTCAAAAATTGGGCATCCGCCACAACGACTTCTGTAGAAGCAGTAGGGATGAAGAGGCACTGCACTCGCCAACACGGCACATGGTTGACTTCAAGATAGGCTGGGGATCTTGGTGTGGATTCCATTTCAAGTTACTTGGGCACCAGCCTAGGCACTTAACACAATCCAGGCAAAGCTAAAACAAAAAAGCATAATCAGTGGTTCAATGCTCCTGAAGGGTCTTGAACCTTTAGTTATTCATTCGCACTAACACCCAAGATATCGATATTGCTTTTGTATCTGAGAACTCTTGCCATACGTCTCTAATGTCTATTGAAACGGCAGCCCCTTAACCATCATCATGAGGCACATTCCCTATCACAATACCAGTGGCACCCTATGAATTCATCACCAATTCCCTAAAGCTCCCAAGACACTGTATTGCATTTAAACTTAAAGTAGTTAAAGTTCTAGAGCCGCATCTATGGATACCGCTCACATAATTATGCAGTTTCTAAGTACCAAGGTCACATGCCTATCACATATGACTAAGCCTTGTGCTTACCATTTTTTTTTTCCACAATAAAACGCAAATTCTTTTGAATTTTCCTACCGACTGTCGTTGTCAAATTATCCTGAAATTAATAAAAAAAAAAGAAAAAAAGAAAACCCCTCAACATTCGTTCAGCGTTCTACAATCTATGTACATTGTGTGACCTATCTCCATGCATACCACACACATTACAACAAATACATATGTCATATGCATTTCTACAAACCAACAAGCTTCATGTGGCGAATGTGTTGTCTTGCTAACCCCCTCTAATTTAACTGTGTCCTGTCAGTATTCACAATGGGATACCTTCAATTCTACATAAAACACAATTATAAAAAAAAAAAAGACAAAGTATCTCACCCCAACATTTTAAACGATGAAATACGTATACAAACAAGGGAGATACGCTACCTCCGCGCACCGGTCAAAATCAGATAAATTATACAAATACGTTCCACCACTCGTGTTGCACAAAGCTGAGGATAGAGTCTCATGCTGAGTTGGGTGGTAGGCGGTGAAGTAATGACATATAATGATGTACACGCAAACATTGGTTTATTTTTTGTTTTTCCTCTGTTTCGAACGTCAGTAAGCTACAGCTGAAAGGTTATTATTCAATTACCCCTTCCATGTACATACATACATAGAGTAATAGAAATTCCAGGAAATTATAGAAGTACGAGTACGATACAAGAAAATTTAAATCATTTAAAATTTAAATGCATTTTCATGCTAAATGCATGTGGCATGTGGCAGTGGCACTCAGGAGCAATGGATATGAATTAACTTTAAACTTTATTATCTTTCAGTATCCCCTAGTATCTAGAGGTATTTTTGAACCCGAATTTGTACACATTTAGCATTATTTGGGTATCTTCAAGTATCCCCTAGTATCTAGAGGTATTTTTGAACCCGAATTTGTACACATTTAGCATTACTTGAGTATCTTCAAGTATTCCCTAGTATCTAGAGGTATTTTTGAACCCGAATTTGTACACATTTAGCATTATTTGGGTATCTTCAAGTATCCCCTAGTATCCAGAGGTATTTTTGAACCCGAATTTGTACAAATTTAGCATTACTTGAGCATCTTCAAGTATCCCCTAGTATCTAGAGGTATTTTTTAACCCGAATTTGTACAAATTTAGCATTACTTGAACGTCTTCAAGTATCCCCTAGTATCTAGATGTATTTTTTAACCCGAATTTGTACAAATTTAGCATTACTTGAACGTCTTCAAGTATTCCCTAGTATCTAGAGGTATTTTTGAACCCGAATTTGTACAAATTTAGCATTACTTGAACGTCTTCAAGTATTCCCTAGTATCTAGAGGTATTTTTGAACCCGAATTTGTACACATTTAGCATTATTTGGGTATCTTCAAGTATCCCCTAGTATCTAGAGGTATTTTTGAACCCGAATTTGTACACATTTAGCATTACTTGAGTATCTTCAAGTATTCCCTAGTATCTAGAGGTATTTTTGAACCCGAATTTGTACACATTTAGCATTATTTGGGTATCTTCAAGTATCCCCTAGTATCCAGAGGTATTTTTGAACCCGAATTTGTACAAATTTAGCATTACTTGAGCATCTTCAAGTATCCCCTAGTATCTAGAGGTATTTTTTAACCCGAATTTGTACAAATTTAGCATTACTTGAACGTCTTCAAGTATCCCCTAGTATCTAGATGTATTTTTTAACCCGAATTTGTACAAATTTAGCATTACTTGAACGTCTTCAAGTATTCCCTAGTATCTAGAGGTATTTTTGAACCCGAATTTGTACAAATTTAGCATTACTTGAACGTCTTCAAGTATTCCCTAGTATCTAGAGGTATTTTTGAACCCGAATTTGTACACATTTAGCATTATTTGGGTATCTTCAAGTATCCCCTAGTATCTAGAGGTATTTTTGAACCCGAATTTGTACACATTTAGCATTACTTGAGTATCTTCAAGTATTCCCTAGTATCTAGAGGTATTTTTGAACCCGAATTTGTACACATTTAGCATTATTTGGGTATCTTCAAGTATCCCCTAGTATCCAGAGGTATTTTTGAACCCGAATTTGTACAAATTTAGCATTACTTGAGCATCTTCAAGTATCCCCTAGTATCTAGAGGTATTTTTTAACCCGAATTTGTACAAATTTAGCATTACTTGAACGTCTTCAAGTATCCCCTAGTATCTAGATGTATTTTTTAACCCGAATTTGTACAAATTTAGCATTACTTGAACGTCTTCAAGTATTCCCTAGTATCTAGAGGTATTTTTGAACCCGAATTTGTACACATTTAGCATTATTTGGGTATCTTCAAGTATCCCCTAGTATCTAGAGGTATTTTTGAACCCGAATTTGTACACATTTAGCATTACTTGAGTATCTTCAAGTATTCCCTAGTATCTAGAGGTATTTTTGAACCCGAATTTGTACACATTTAGCATTATTTGGGTATCTTCAAGTATCCCCTAGTATCCAGAGGTATTTTTGAACCCGAATTTGTACAAATTTAGCATTACTTGAGCATCTTCAAGTATCCCCTAGTATCTAGAGGTATTTTTTAACCCGAATTTGTACAAATTTAGCATTACTTGAACGTCTTCAAGTATCCCCTAGTATCTAGATGTATTTTTTAACCCGAATTTGTACAAATTTAGCATTACTTGAACGTCTTCAAGTATTCCCTAGTATCTAGAGGTATTTTTGAACCCGAATTTGTACACATTTAGCATTACTTGAGTATCTTCAAGTATTCCCTAGTATCTAGAGGTATTTTTGAACCCGAATTTGTACACATTTAGCATTACTTGAGTATCTTCAAGTATTCCCTAGTATCTAGAGGTATTTTTGAACCCGAATTTGTACAAATTTAGCATTACTTGAACGTCTTCAAGTATCCCCTAGTATCTAGATGTATTTTTTAACCCGAATTTGTACAAATTTAGCATTACTTGAACGTCTTCAAGTATTCCCTAGTATCTAGAGGTATTTTTGAACCCGAATTTGTACACATTTAGCATTATTTGGGTATCTTCAAGTATCCCCTAGTATCTAGAGGTATTTTTGAACCCGAATTTGTACACATTTAGCATTACTTGAGTATCTTCAAGTATCCCCTAGTATCCAGAGGTATTTTTGAACCCGAATTTGTACAAATTTAGCATTACTTGAGCATCTTCAAGTATCCCCTAGTATCTAGAGGTATTTTTTAACCCGAATTTGTACAAATTTAGCATTACTTGAACGTCTTCAAGTATCCCCTAGTATCTAGAGGTATTTTTGAACCCGAATTTGTACAAATTTAGCATTACTTGAACGTCTTCAAGTATCCCCTAGTATCTAGATGTATTTTTTAACCCGAATTTGTACAAATTTAGCATTACTTGAACGTCTTCAAGTATCCCCTAGTATCTAGAGGTATTTTTGAACCCGAATTTGTACAAATTTAGCATTACTTGAACGTCTTCAAGTATCCCCTAGTATCTAGATGTATTTTTTAACCCGAATTTGTACAAATTTAGCATTACTTGAACGTCTTCAAGTATCCCCTAGTATCTAGAGGTATTTTTGAACCCGAATTTGTACAAAATTAGCATTACTGGAGCATCTTCAAGTATCCCCACGCGCGTCCACTACCCTTTGCAAGCGGAGCGCCGATGATGATATAACCCTCAGTCTTATCCAAGAACCTTGGGTTATCTGCGGACAAATCAAAGGTCTACAGAACAAGACAAGTAAGTTAATTTTTAAATGTGGATCAGCACTAATAGTAACTTTCTTCCTATTCCAGAATTCATGACAAGAGACCTGATGGCCCTACTTTTAGAGGTTCCGACCGAAAGGGGAACACACAACAACTCGTGTGCCTCGGCATATTTCCCCGGCGACGTACGACAACATCCCGCCCATAGAGCTGATTAAACATTGCCAAGATAGCAACCTTTAATACATCATAGGTTGCGATGCAAATGCGCATCATGAAGTCTGGGACAGTAGTGGCATCAATAGAAGGGGTGAGTGTCTGTTAGAATACTTCGTGTGTTGTCAAGTAGATATTTTGAATAAAGGCTCTAAACCAACGTTCATAAATGCGATTCGCGAAGAGGTACTTGATCCATTTATCTCAAAGTTTTGTCTGACCATCAACACATCAGGTTCGACATTAGCAGCATGTTTCTTCTAGATATGATCCCAAGTCCACGGATATGCTTGTTACATCTATCGCGTCCACAGGGGACCTAGATGAAGCAGCATACCAATTGAATGATGTATTGCTTACTTCCTATCACGACAGCTGTGTGCATAAAACCAGTCTGTGTAAACGAAAGGTTCCCTGGTGGAATGACCAGTTTGCCAAAGTTAGGAAGAAAGTTAGAAAACTCTTCAACGCGGCTTGAAGCGTTGGGACGAACATAGATTCGCTCTTATAGAATACAACTCAGAACTGAGACGATCTAAACGTGCCCTATGGAGCAAAATGCTGCGAAAACATTGCTGACATGCCAATAGCGGCATGAATCCACAAGGCACTTGTGAACATGCTAATTGTGTAGGTTTACTAAAAAAGACCGATGGTACCTACACGACGGACCGTATGGATACTATTAGAACCTTACATCAGGTACGTCTATTCGTGTACTTCACATGTACCTGAACGCATCTGACCATAGGGTCTGTATCGCTGGTAGAGTAAATAGTTTATCCAGTAAAATTTTTAGTCCGGATAAGGTCAACTGGGCTGTAGGGTCCTTCAAAACATTTAAAGTCCCCAGCGGTGATGGTATATTCCCGGCGCTTTTGTAGAACTACTGACTACCTGGAGAGACAGATAAATGCATTCTTCATCCCCAAAGCAGGCAATAGGCCTAGTGAGCTGCCCAAATCTTATAGACCTGTAAGTCTAACATCATTTGATCTCAAAACAATGGAGAGACTCATTGACGTTCATATTAGAGGTCAGCTAGATATGTCTACCTCTCTGCTCTCAAGTCAATTTGTATACAAAAGGAAAATCAACAGAAGGTGCTCTTCACTATCTTGTTCTGTACCATCCCCAACATTATGGTCAGGATGTACTGTTTCGGTGCAAACTGGTCTAATGGTGTTCCGACGCTGGACCCTAGAGGTCTGATCTGGTACACAAACGGATCAAAGATGAAAACTAGAGTTGGAGCTGGCGTGTCTTTGGACCCAACACCAAAGTCTCGATACCTATAGGAATGTGTTCCACGGTTTTTCAGTCTGAACTCTATGCCATTGAGATCTGCGCTAAGATAAACCTTGATGAAGGTATTAAGGGCGCTTTTCAGATAGCCAGGCAGCACTTAAAGCGCTGTAGTCCAATTTAATGGACTCTATATCAGTCAAGCCAGACACAATAGGGTGAAACTTGTTTGGGTCCTTGGTCATCAAGGAATTGTAGGCAACGAATTTGCAGATGAACTCGATGGGGCTGGCTCAGAACGGGGCTACCGCCACAGCGCTAATTAATACTTGCGCACACAAACTTCGTCTGGCCCACTGGGAAAATATCTCGGGGCTGACAAGGAAGATCTTGGAGATCTATTCCTATACCTGTTTTATTCTCAAGTATCTCCCGGTATCTAGAAGTATTCTTGAACCCGAATTCATACAAATATGTCATTACTTAAGTATCTACAAGTATCCGGGATTATTCTTGACGACCTATTCCTATTCCTATTCTATTCTCAAGTATCACCTTGTATCTAGAGGTATTTTTAAATCCGAATTTGTAGAAATTTGGCATTAGTTGAGTATCTTCAAGTATCCCCTAGTATCTAGAGGGATTTTTAAACCCGAATTTGTACAAATTTAGCATTAATTGAGTATCTTCAAGTATCCCCTAGTATCCCAAAGTATTCTTGAAGACATTTCTATACTTTCTCACTTATTCTGTCCGTCGTAAGCAAAAAAGATACAAGGTACAGGGTATCCATCCCTTACAAATATTTAAAGACTTTAATGAACTATGACTTGTATCGATGAGTTCCTTTTGAAACATCATATCATTGGCTATTGGTTGTAGATTAAGTTTTGTTGTAAAGCAGTCATGTGTACAGTGACTGGTGAAGTAGTTTTCAAAGTTCTTATTAGGATGAAGTATCCACGGCTGTATGTATCTATTTGCTGCAACCAATCTCCAGCAATTTAGGAATAGAATCAACAGACACGGCCCTATGTATCTGTCTGTTACAACCAATCTCCAGCAATTTAGGAATAGAATCCACAGACACCTGCTAGCGTCTTGCAGCACAATTCTCGAACTATAGGCTTGCATTTCTTGAAAAAATATTACAAACTAAAGGACTTTTGAGACCAGAGCACAAATAAATCAACCCCATTGGGATAGATTGATACAACCATACATTCCCTCGAAATAAACACACAACTGCTGTGAAAAATCCAGTAAGGATCTGAAATTTACTTATTAGACCAAGTAGCGAATCCAACGTGTTTCAAGTGAAAGGCAAGAGCATTGGATACATGTGCAGATTCTTCAAAAAGATACCAATGTTCAGATTATCAACGTGCCAGATGTTAATGGCTTTAATGGTACAACTAATCGATTCAATGCTAATAGGGCATATGTATGTCGACCTTATAGCAATTATGTAGTAGATGGCTGGTAGTAATGAGTCCATTGTGAACACTTATAAGAATCCTGAGAACGTAATTTCAGTCTTCGACGATCCAGATGCAATTGTGGATTTTATGGCAACGAAGTAGGAAAAAAGTACCTGCGGTCAATGTAATTCCAAAACGATTTCTCACAAGAGTGACATGGCCTTTTGTTCTATTGGGATGGTGACGTTAAACTACCCATATGTCACACTTTCTTACGTTCCCTATAAGTCCATTGTCTTGTGGCATTATGTAGTTATTAAAGGTTACCTTCTTGGATTTACTTATGATCGCAGTATGAAAGGCTGAGTGACTTCTGAAACACTTTTACCACCTAGCTGGGTAGTGGAAAACATACCCAAAATTTTGATACCAAAATGAATGAAATCCATTAGATACTTTCTATAGAACGAAGTCTTCAAAGTGACACCAAATTTCGTTACATTAAAACTTCTCTAGCCTCCACTTCTATCGGTCAATCTCGTGCGTTGTGCAAAATCTCTCCCATCCGGTTGATCAAGTCCCGTAGTGGTGGATGTACCTTAGATGTTGATATGTATATGAACGAAAACCATCAGCAACTTCCTATCGTACAATACAATCAAGCTCCTATTGAATTTCGTTACATCAAAGTATCTATGACGTCAATGGCAGTAACAGACCACTGTTGTGTACCTGACGGGTTTAAAGTCCCCACTCACTGTCACCATACTCGGATTTGCATTAAAACAACAAAATACACTATAAGTAGGATGAGATCAATAAAAACCACCCTCTAAAGTGTCAATTCAATAAAATACATTTATTTATGCATGTCTGACTCCTCAATCACATTGAACTGCAAATTTTTTTTATATATTATTACGAAACTCAAAATAAATCACCTTTTCGTTTTGGATAATGACTCCAACCCTTGCGCCACTCTGTAGCATCACTGTTTCGCCACGTAAACGCTTACCGTTTAGTAATAGATTGCCACTGGTGTCATACAAAACGAGAAGGTATCGATTGCCCAGAACACGAATACAAAATTCGGTGGACTTCATGTCTGGCTCCTTGATCTCAATGTGACTGGATTTGCGTCTGCCAAAGATATTCCAACCATACTTGAGATGAACTTGGAATCCTAAGCCGGTTCTAAAGTGCCAAGCCGATAGACGTCTGTCCGATGGCCAGTGTATGTCAAACTGGGCCGATGAAAGTATCTGCTGGTGTTGGAGTTTTTTGTTCCCTTCGGTGGTTTTATCCTCTTCCTGCCACAATTTAAATATAAAAACAAATTTGTATCTTTTGCTTGCTTTGAGGTATACTTTTCGCTCCATGTTGACTTGACTCGACTGTTCCTAAACGACTGATGGTGCAGCACTATATATTGTGGACAACTATTGCCTGGGATTGCGGGGAATTATGTAAGGATTTCACAATGAATTGACTGGGGTAAGTTGCATTATTTTTTTTTTTTTTTTTTATTCTTTTTCTTGTGGTTTTGTGGTTGCCTACGTAATAGTTCCGCAGGCGCACCTGATACCTGATACACAATAGGAATATGTTGGTGGAACATTATATATATATATTTTTTTGCTGCTATTTGTCAGAATCATGTCATAGGAGCGGGGTACTCGCATTTAAAAGATGAACGAACGGGAATTATACGTTCTCTTACCTGCGGGGTTGGGGGTGGCTTTTGTGTTTCGTTTTATCTTTTTGATTGGAATGGTAATACGCGGATTCTCTCTTACTCTGTAGGTGGATGGACGCTATATAGTGGATGGTAGACACCCCCGCATCTCTTTGTACTGACAGATACATTATGTATCTATTTATTAATTTGTATTGCGTAGGGTGGAAATCGAGCTGGAAAATTTTTGTTCTATTCAATTGTTCTGCACACGTTATAAATTCTTTCAAGAATTTCACCATCACAGAAGCTGGTGGTCTTTAGACAAGAATAGTTCGTTGCTGGAGCAATTTTTCTGAAGAAAATAACATTTAACACAGTTTCTATCTTTGAATTGAATTTTTTCTGCGATTCTTTTGAGATTCTTTTGAGAAACCGACAAAATGTGTTTGTGTTGCTACTACATATTCCATTGCAGGCCTAAGGAGGGGTGAGGTTTTTAAAACTATCTTTAAAGTGTTTTCTTTTTCTAAAAAACAGTATGTGTATCTTTTTGTGTAGTCAACCTATCGAGAGAGATGATGGGGACATGGACGTTATCGTCGTTCTTCAGCCGCGTTCCAGAAGTGTATGAATATTGGTGGCACGAGTATCTGTAACATGAATTCGGCGTATCTGCTGGGATTATTTATTTTAAATTTTTCATTTTTTTTTAATCGTTAGTTGTTATAGATACATGTACATATGTTGCCAATTTTACAGTACTATGGGTACGTGGAGATAAATAAAGAATTGCGTTATGAATATGGACAATCTCAAATCAATTGGAGTCGACTTTTTTGTAATTTCTATTTCAGATACAATTTACATAGGTATTTGCTCTTAATTTGGACAATTTGCACTGTGATTGTGGTAGATTTATGGAAGAAAGATACAAAATACAGGTAAGAGTGGAAGTTTTGGAAGATCATAACCAACAGATTGGACAAAGTCACAAGTGTGACAACATCTGTATGAATTTCAAATTCAAACAAAAAGGAACTGCGTAGGTAGGGACTAGAGCTGAAAAGATACGAGCTTATAGTGAAATGAAATTCCTTTCTATAGGTAGACTGCAGAGGTGTGTAGTGAAAGATTGAGTGTTTTTAACTAACAGCTGTTGAACAAAGGCATTTATCCAACAACTGTAGCTTGAGGAATCTTAGACAATCCTAGTCTAGCAATGGATCGATAATAAGATACATATGTCACGATTGCGCCTTATAAATGTATCTGCTCCTAGGGCAACGAAATTCGGTGGCACTTTGGAGGCCTGCTGCTACCAGATTTCCTTCTTTTGGTGCTAAGATGTGAGGCATATCCTCCACTATGTAGGTCGGTCAATAGGGATTCAAGCTAGGAAAGTGGATGTAATGAAATTCGGTGGCACTTTGGAGGCCTGCTGCTAATAGATTTCCTTCTTTAGGTACTAAGATGTGAGGCATGTCCTCCCCTATGTATACCGGTCGATAGGGATTCAAGCTAGGAAAGTGGATGTAGTGAAATTCGGTGGCACTTTAGAGGCCTGCTGCTACCAGATTTCCTTCTTTTGGTGCTAAGATGTGAGGCATATCCTCCACTATGTACGTCGGTCAATAGGGATTCAAACTAGGAAAGTGGATGTAATGAAATTCGGTGGCACTTTAGAGGCCTGCTGCTACCAGATTTCCTTCTTTTGGTGCTAAGATGTGAGGCATGTCCTCCCCTATGTATACCGGTCGATAGGGATTCAAACTAGGAAAGTGGATGCAACGAAATTCGGTAATACTTTGGAGGCCTGCTGCTAATAGATTTCCTTCTTTAGGTACTAAGATGTGAGGCATATCCTCCACTGTAGGGATTCAAACTAGGAAAGTGGATGTAAAAAAATTCGGTGACACTTTGAAGGGATGAAGCACTCAAATCACTAATGGATTCCTGATTGTGAGCCCCTGCCGTGGATAACCTACAACGACGGAAAAATTTGGTCTGCAGCTTTCAGATAGCTAAGCGGCCTCCCTGAACCAACCCGATAATGGCATAAATTTTTGGATGGTCGCCAGGTCTTCGACGTGGAACTCAACAAGTGCCGGCAGTTTGTCTAGTTCTACACAAGATTGAGCATTTGTACTAGGTACAGGCTATCAGTGTCTAGTCGCATTCTTTTTCGGTGGTCTGCCAGGAGGTAGTAGCCGGTAATAAACCCCGTGAAGAACCGTCTCACGAAGGTTCTGTTGGATTAAACAAGAGCTAAGGTCGATAGAACAGAGGTAACCAGGTCCTGTTCTTGCTAAATCCTCCGTATGAACTTACTGGTCGCCATTATGACAACATCATCCACATATGCGACAACTTTGACCACACTGCGTTCTAAATTCTTCAAGACTCTGTTCGAGTTCAGTTTGACCAGTATCCATAGTAGAGGGGATAGGACCGCACCTTGCGGTTTGCCTCTAGAGGCCAGTTCATGCGCCTCTAGAGGCTCGTTCATGTACTTCTAGACGCTAGTTCGTTTGGTTCTAGAGGCCAGTGCATGTGCCTCTAGTGGCAGTCACCTAGTTCGAAGTTGATGTGTCTCGTCTTGAACATACATTCAACCCAGTCTGAGATTGCTGAGACTATGTTTTTTTGGTCCAGGGCTAGTCGTATAGATTCCGATTTTGCATTGTTGAAGGCTCCTTCTGTGACCTCATCCAGGTCTGTCGCAACAGGCTGGGGATATATCCCTAGAATATACATAGTTTGGGGAGAATGTGTAAATCTACAAATCTTTGAGTAGGAACGTGGTAAGGTTACTCATCCACTTTTGCGTAGGTATGTCAGGGTTTACCATCTTTCGGTATGAAAATCACCCTAACTCCTCTCCAGATTCGAGGTAAAAATAGTCGCTACCTGCATTCTGATATAGGTACTCTGTCTGGCTTTGTAGCATCATCGAGAAAATATAATCAGGGACTGCGTTTCCTATCTAATGCAATTATTCTCATCGCCCTCATTCCCCCACAGTATGTCGACGCACGTAAAAATGCTCACCAACCATATTTCTAGTCTCACACTACAAGTGGAAAAAACCAAAACGAATAGACAAACTGTGAGGGGCCATCAAATGTAACAAACAGATGATGATGATGATTATATCATGCATCGATACTGACGATACGGTCGACATTCGCATGTGAATACGTACATGAGACTGGAGACCCCCTGGCGATGATATCGTTGTTGGCTGTCAAGTCCAGGTGAATATGGTTTCAACTGAAATATACAGTACGACAGTGTATTTTATAAAAATTTTCAGTATCTATCTTGTATCTATTGCGTTATTCAATAGATTTGCTGTATTACAACACTGTCTGATAAATGTTTGCAATTGATACACAGCGGGGTGGATGATACATACTTGGAACCTATTTCGTAATAGGAAACTTAAAGATACTTTATGTTGGTGATGGAGATAATAACTAGGGATTATTATAGAAAAGATACAGTTTGACTTTGTTTGGTGGAAGTGTATCTATAAGTGGGAGGGATGTACGTAAGTCTTAATAAAGTGGAACATAAGTCCACAAATGATTTGTGGACATATGTAGATACATGTAGATACATATGTGCCACCGAGTTGGAGTAATAAGTCTAAGGGGACTGGGCTATAGTGGTAGGGGATGATATTACATGGAAAAATTTTGTGTTAACAGCGTAGAGGGAGGCTTGAGAGTGTATAATCATGCTCAAAAGATCGTTTGTAGGTAGGATGAATAAAAGTGGGACCTACGTGGCTGCCTTGTGGTACACCAGAGTTAACCAAAACAAGAGCTGAGAGGACAGACCTAAAGCGGATACCATAACAACTGGTTTGCAGGTAACAAGGTATCGATTCTAGTCCATAGATACTTACTTACTTATATGTATGTTGGCGCCACAGTTCGGGGTGAACTTGGGTCCATAGAAAGAGTGGCAGATTATGACTCGGAACAAGAACACTTGGGTGTTCAATTGGAAGATTTAAGTGCTTTTTCCTTTTTAATGGTGATTTTTCGCACTTCAGGACGACTTTCTGACGGAGGAGAGGGAGCTGTACACTCTAATTGCAAATGTACCTCAAATGGATTGAAGCTAAAACAGGTGCAAGGATAAAGATCCTTCGATCTGACAACGGTTTAGAGTACTCAAATCAACAGGTTCATAATATATGGTGAATTACACGGTCGAAACTAAATGAACAGTTGTAGAGGTAGCTCGAATAATGATTCACGGAAGGAATTCGGACATGAAACTCTGGGCCGAGCAGTTTTGGTTCTTAACTGAGCTGGTACCAGTACGTAGGAACAGGCGAAAATGGAATTCGAAATCCAAAAAGAGTACATTTGTAGGCTACACTGACAGTGTCAAGGGATAGAGGGTATCCAAGTCTGCCGTAATGTTTGTTTTCATGATTCCAAGGTGACGCTGACTGAAAAAGCATAACAACTTGTCCGCTGTATTTCGATTAAGATCTTCAAAGTAAATCGCTGATGCTGATGCTAATGCTGATGCTGATGCTGATGCTAATGCTGATGCTGATGCTGATGCTGATGCTGATGCTGATGCTGATGCTGATGCTGATGCTGATGCTAAAAGGGAAAATTCAATTGAGTGCGATGGTTATGATGTGTTTGAAGAAGCCGTTCGAAACGAAATAGATGTTGCGGACGAAGAAGAAACCACAATAATCAGGAACCGATTGAGAAGCAGAAACAAAAATGTTCAAAGTGATGTCAACTGTTGTAACCAAAAAAGTTTTGCATTCTAATGCTAAGTCTTTTACGGCAGGTTGCTTTGAAAAGGCCATGAAGTGTGAGGATGTGGATTACTACAAACGAGCTACATACGGATGAAGAAATGGCTTCATTGAATATAATAGTTGATCAAAATGAAGGCGGATGATGTGTACAAATCTTACAATTCGAGAGTTGGCGTTGAGTTATACCATTTTTAGTAGAGCGGGGCTATCAACGTTTCCTACTAGTAGCTAATGTACAAAGAGTCACTGTATGGTTATAAGTTTCAATCGATCCTCACAGGCGGTCGACACAGGGAAGAGCGCGCAGACCAAACCGTCTGAATTTGCATTAAACATCTTCAATTCCGAGGGAATGTGTATCGTGATAGGGCAACCATTCTTAGCATCAAGGATTGGTCTAACAAATGTGAAAAAGAGAGATTTCGTAACATAACCATTGGAGAATTCCTTAGACAAGGGTTTCACAAAACCAAGCGCAGAGTTCAATGGCACAGTCAGCGTCATTAATAGACAAGATGAAAAGCAAAGGGCCAAGTTGACTACCTTGAAGTACTCCAAATGTGGCTGTAAAGGGGGTCGGATACCGAGTATCTAAAGAGGACTTTGTATTGCCTTTCTAAGAGATAGTTTAATAGACAAGATGAAAAGCAAAGGGCCAAGATGGCTACCTTGAGATACTCCAAATGTGACTGTAAACGGGGTCGGATACCGAGTATCTAAAGAGGACTTTGTATTGGCTTTTCAATAAATAGAAGCGATTCACTATTTAAACTCAGTAAGGAGTGAAACCAGTATACTTGTCTCGGTGTCATAGGAGGAGTTACACAAGTTTCAGTTGTGGGTCCTCTGATGTGGATTCTGTGAATATTCCGATGTCGCACTGGACTTGAACCGATGTTGGTTCCTCTCTTAAGGCTTTCATATGTGCCTTTGAACATATTCCTATGAACTTAGTATTGCTCAGTGGTTAGAGTAGGTCGCACTACGTAGGGGGAACACCAAAAAGTTTTTCACTGTCCTACCTGTAGCAAGCGTCTGACGAACATCCAAAAGTATATACTGTCATGAAAAAATACCACAACCAAAAATTTGCCCTTCCTTTTGTGTAAAAGATACACACACGGTACGAATGGTTGTTACTGGGTTTCCTACCAGGAAGCATGCTCCCCACGCAGCAGGGTGTAGGCATAAGTTAAAACGCCGCAGGACTCTTAAAGCACCAATTCGTTGCATGAAGAGACCCATATGACATTTGGTATAAAACGTAGCGCTGAACATAAACATGTACCTATGCGAGTATGTGTCCGTATGCCTCTTAATCAATTTTAAATCGAAACCCCTTCTGCGAAACAATTCATTAGAGTAATATCGTCTATCAGTGGATATGCGTATCCACAGCAATTAATTTCCATTTCCTCCCATACCATCTGTATGGAACAGATGTATACCTACATCCTCTACAACCAAACCACAAACCGATTAAGTGTACCTACTACAAACGTTCACATGTAAATTTAATTACACCATCTCATCCGGACTTATTTGGCCACAAATAGTCGGTCTACCGAGGTGTGACTGCTTCGTTAATTAGTCTCCTGCATTATCCCCGATTATCCAAATCGTAAATGATGTGAAAATGTGTCAATACAGAAGCCACAAACGAACATTGCAGGATGGCGGCGAGAATCCCCTCCGGGCATTCAACAATTAAATGCTCTGTGGTTCTTGTCACAGTCAGACGTCATACTGTTGCATCATCCAGGCACACGTGCACTGTGTAATCGTATGCAATGTGGTCATAGCAAGTTGTTGGCATTAATTTATCTCGAAATGGGATGGGGAATTCGTTTTGCATGGACTGGAGTGTCGAAATGTTGCATTCGGTATGCCGTATGCATGATTCGATTCAGTGTGTCCATCAATTATGTATGCTTGAGGTTAAGTCATAAATATGCCATTAAACAGTCAAAACAGAGTGCCATGAAATCATCAGTAAATAGGAGAGGGGTTCACAATGATTAAATATTTTGTGAAATCAATATTATGACCCTACGTGATATGATGACCCTACAGATTTGATGACAAATTTGATGAGTGTGTACCTAGCTAATAGGGTTTCACGGATATACGTGAAGTTAGCTGTGATTTGTTTGACGTTTCAATTCGTTTATGCTCGCCATTTAATCAAAAGTATACGCTTCCACAATTTTTTTTATCAAAGTTCATGTGGAGAGGTCATATGGCCGGGTTTGCCACGTATCTATAACGTAAAGACAGTGTAACAGGTTTGCCATGTTTGCCACGTATCTGTAACATGAAGACAGTGTATAACTTATGGTAAAATGATATCAAAATCTTCGTCAATTCATACTGAACATATACCGTCTTCAAAATCTATTCATTATTGTGCCTTTCCCTCATAAACATCACGATGCGGAGACTTACTACTCCTCTACTTTACTACTCCTTGCAAGATAGCTGGGCTTCAAACCCAAGCTGCTCTACTTCAATATCGACAGTTGTTTTCTCACGTGTACAACCAGCGAACAGTAGAGTAGAGCTCCAACACTGAGCAGGGAGCGGATAGAATATCCTAGTCTCGTGACACCAAAGAGGGCCTCGACAAACTCGGAGGATGCGCGCAAACGTCGAACTACCGTACAGCAAAAGCAGTCGAGTTATCACGGACTTCCAACCACACTCTAGACTGTCATCAGGCAGGCTTATGCCGACCTAGGAAGTAGCGGAGGAATTAGAATTCGACCCCCGGCACCAAATATACCGCGAGGCAGCTGAGATATGGAACCGAATAGACCATCAACTTCGAGAGGGCAGACAGCGGCAACCCTTACATTTCGTTCCACGAGATCATATGGGGATGCAGCAGCCAAATACCTGGAGATGGTGGTTTACAACAGAAAGGATAAGCAGGGGCAGATACCGGAGGAACTGCAAGGACGTTTCCAGAAGACTCTTAATGCTGCACTGGATCAAACATTTTGAGGGCTCACTTCAAAGGTAACAAATCTTGTGTCAGGATAATGCCTCAACTGAATCGCTAAAAATGATAGCAGCCAGCCTGGATGGTTGGGAAGGTACCAGTCTAGAGGTCCCCTCAGCGACGAAGATTCCAAATCTAACCAGGATGTCCGTTTGGATCCCCGGAATGGTCGAAACTGCAAACCAAAAACATACAAACAGAAAAATGAAAACTCTACCACGCAAAGGAGCAGGAACTGATCGTGGTAAGGATTGACGAAGCATCGCTGGAGTCACTAGTTCCACTCGGGGACAAAGCACGGTGCGGCTTTTCATGAAAAAGTTGATGAAGATAATCCAAGACAACCAAGCAACTGCCAACCTCACAAAAGGGAAGGTTGACATCGCCCTCATCCAAGACCCTTTTGTCTGCATAATAAGGTAACAGGATGGAGGAGCAAACTAAAAGTGATAGCAGACACCAATAACCGCAGCAGATACCATGGAGGCTCTGATGAATGCACACTTCCCAAATTGCTTGCTACTGAGGCTGAGGCTGAGGCTGAGTCCACACAGGAGTGGACTGACAAAAGGGGAATTGAGACAAAATGGGAAGACACTAAGAACCTAGTTGATGCAGATAAAGTGGCTACTTTGCATCATACAAATCTTTCCTCCAAAAAGGGCCAGAACTAGATACCCTAAGGGAAACCCTGGTTAGCATCTTTAGGGGTTGTCTATATCTCGGATATACGCCAACACAATGGCATGAGGTACCCCATGTCGAAATCGCAACTAGTAATGGAGTAACAAAATCCGTCTCTCTTGGGTACCGGGGCATGAAAGTGTACCGGGCAAGGAAAAGGCAGATGAACTGAATCCAGAAAAGACAATAGGTGTCCCTCTGACAACAATTAAAACTATAATCAATACACAGATACGACAGGAGTTCAACAACTACTGGGTGAATCTATAGGTATATAGATACCTGCAAAGTGACCAGATCTATAATAAAGGAACCAAGTAACAACATAACAAAACGAGCTCTAAACTCAAGTAGAACACAGATGACACTGATGGTCGGACTCATAACAGGCCACATCAATCTAAAAAAAACCCTCGTTCAGACTCGGACTATCTGAAACATCAATCTGCGTCAGCTGTGAGGAGGAAGATGTAGAACACTGCCACTGCCACTGTCCTGCAATAGTGGGGTTAAGACAAAAGATATTAGATACTAGATACTAGAAAGATAGGAATCGATGACATATTAGAATTTACCAGGCGAACAAGACCGCTTCCCGATCACTATACAACATAGTGCACCTTACAATCCCACGATCCCAACACCTATAATACATCCCCTCTCAACACAATCCACACATCTTAATAACTTATTCTAAAGGCTTTATGAAAATGTAGATGATGAAAAAAATGTAGACTAATGACAAAATAGAACAAATGCACTTACCCCGGTTTAAAGATGTATCTTCTGTAGTTATCCATTGAACTTGTATAGAGCGATGTAGGGGAACATACTTTAAAGCCATCGAACACAGAGGGATAGCACCATAATATTTTCAAAACAACAGCTTTTCGTATAATTGAACTTCACTGGCATTTTTCAATCGATTCACTATTTCAAAACCCAGAAGGGATGCATTTTTCTCAAGAGGAAGCCGTAATAGATACGTACACTTTCGAAAGCACATAACACACTATAAGACCACATCATCACTATACACACGTAATTTCGTTTCACAAACCGAACGTACACATAGAAAATACATATATTCGTCGAAGGAAACCGAAGGAAAACCGAAAAATCTGAAAAGACGACAAAAGGATTATTCAAAGATATCTAGATTGGAAGACAATTTTTTTAAAAAAAAGAAGGCAAAACCAACAAAAGTATCTTAACCTCACCTAAGAGGCAAAAACAAAAACGAAAGTATGGCAGTCTACATAGCATAGTCTACAAGATACAAGACACCATATCCAGAAGTTTTGAAACAGCTTTATGCTCTCTTTCTGTTTCTAATATCATAGCTTAGGTCGGAGTTAAAGGGTTCATAGGTAAAGCATAGGCTAGCCATTGTAATGTATCTTTTCCTAAAGGCTGATGAAAATTCTTTAAGAAACTTATGATTTTCAGGGCTTTTGCTATACAGTATTGAAAACACTACATTCCTTGCAACCCGTCACAGTATTCAAACCTGGACTTCCAGAGGCTTACTCATTTTAGATAGCTACGTGTTTAGGGGAAGTCTAATAGGACAGTTTTGAGCCTTGATTCCTCAGAGACCCTTTCTATGTTCCCACAAAAAAGTCTTAAAAATTTATTTTGGGTTTTCCTAAGGAAAGTCTTATAAGCTTTTAGGGGCCACAGGCTACAGATTCGAAATTTGTGGATCGTGAGCTGTCTGCTTCTTCTGATCTTGTAATCCCACTAGGAAAGTCTCAGTTTACCTAGGGGAATTGATTAAAGGTGCTGAGGCAATCCAAGCGATTAATCAGGGCTTATTCCCACAAGGAAATCCTTAATGTAGACAAAGATACTATTAGAAAGCTGGTGAGTTTAACAAACTCAATCTATGCCCAGAAACGGAACGTATCTTCTGCTCGAAAGATGACGAAGTTAACGAATATATCAGTCAAAGCACATCTTCCACAGCCCAATTCTTTCAAGGGAAACAAAGAAATTCCAAACGAAGAGTCTGCTTATAGTCCCTTGAACTCTAAAGAGCTGCAGACATCGATGTTGGCATCCCTTCACTCTGAACTATTGGCAAACTAAGATTGATTTACAGAGTTGAAACGTCTAGTTCTGAGTTTTTAAAAAAGTAAATAAGTACGATAGACTCTGTCGAGAAAGTTGTCTAAGAAATTTATTTTAAGGGATCAAGCCTTATGAAGTTTCAAGCGATAGATTGGGTATACATAGATCGCCATTCTATCGATTTTGAAAATAGGTTTAGACAGCATGAACAGAGAGTCTATTTGGCCTGTCTTACGTGTTCTACGAAACCTCCAAATATTTTGTTCCACACACAGAAAGCCTGAGAAGAATTCGAAGTCTACAGTGGAGTCCAACAAGGCTGTATTCTTTCCCCGATACTAGTTTTTTTTTTTTTCAAAAAATTTCCCTGCTGTGGCGAAAGGCATCAGGTTTTCACTCTGGACCTTGGTCATGAGTATAGAGTATATTTCCATTAATTTTGAAAATAGGTTTGGACAGCATCAACAGAGAGTCTAAACCCAGACAGACTATGCCCTATTCCGATGCTGTAGAGGACGGTCCAGTAACCAACGCAGGGAAGCTTAGAGGAACGGCCAGAAGATTGTTCGGAATGAGAATGAAAAGCCATCTGCCATCCACCTCATCTGAACTTGTTGAAGGCCGTTCCAAAAGAGACAGGTATGATGACTCGACATCGCCGTAGGTTAGGAGGATTAGCAAAAAAGCTAAGTTGGCGATCAACCTTATTTCTAGCCTTCAGGTAGCGATCGTCGACTATAACAATCCTGATAAAAGATTGACCAAAGACCAATGGATGTTGATGGAGTTGCGCATTCTTGAGGGAGTGAATGACACAATTCTCAGTAACTAGGGAGCTTCCCCCTTCTTCGAGCAGCTCACCACCTTTAAGGGAATTAAGAGACGGCTCTGCACTGTGTCGAGAACTCGTTTAAAGATAAAGAAGCTGCATTCTTAGACTTTGAAGGACCACTTAACAATGTCAGAACGGACGCGGTGCATAGAACACTCACAAAAACCTCAATATCCACCATATCCTGAACAAGTGGATTGTGGAAATTCTTGAGGAAAGACACATTATAATGGAGCACGAGGGTTCGAAGTTGAAAGCATATGCCTCTAGAGTTACCCCTCAAGGCAGAGTAATCTCCCCATTATTATGGGTCATTGTACTAAATGAAGTAAGTACTTTGACAACTCAGGTATAATGGGATCAAGACCATTGCTTATTCGGAAGGCTTCGGGCAAATATCCCCAAACCAATAGTGAACAATTGGAAGGTACCCTGAGGACCCTAGACACCTGGGCCAGGAAATGTGGACTACCGATCGATCCCAAGGAAGACCCCCAGAGGACCTGGGTTTACATTACCTTTCATAGAGGGCACTCCCCTTAGATCTAGTCCTCGTACTTGACAAGAAACGAGCAAATTCCTACCCTTCCTTAGGCAAGTACACCATTGTGAGCTCTTTCCTTGCAAAACTGGTCAATTTACGAAATATTGAGCTGAATCCTGAGACTCATACACATATCTGGGTGATTTAGGTCAGTCGTCAAAGACTGAAATTAGGTTCTCAGGGGTCTTACAATGAGCCGTTGACATGCTGCACCCATTTACCTACCTCGTGGATGAGGAAGTCAATGAGAATACAATCCACTTTCTCTGTCACTGTCTGCGTCTTATCCACTCTAGATTTAAATTTCTAGGGCGACACTTCTTCCGTGACTTAGAAGAATGACAATCAATGACATCTTGAACTACATCAAATCAACTGGTTCATAGGAACCATATTTGTAGAACTAGGGTTAAGTAATGGCCAAGGGACATCTATCCCCTATGGGTATCTTAATGGGTCTGCATTGACCTGAGTGTGACTTTGTGGATTCCAAGGGTTAACTAATTGCCAAGGGATATCTCTCCCCTATGGGTATCTTCATGGGCCTGTATTGACCTGAGTGTGACTTTGTGGATTCCAAGGGTTAATCAATGCCCAAGGGACATATCTCCCCTATGGGTATCACAATGGGTCAGTATTGACCTGAGTGTGACGTTGTGGATTCCAAGGGTTAACCAATTTTTTGTAGAGACTAGAGCAATGAAAAGCTCTATCTACTATTGCCACAAATAACGCATCTATAGTAGTCCATCTAAACTTTTCCCATCCCCATCCGAGTAGAAGTGTAAATCGTGCCAAGAACTCACACAATGCCCACTAATTAACTTTAAATTCACCGTGTGATAGTTCGCCAGAAGATATACTCATGTATCTGTCCCACATAAAGTTCTTTTTCGCCGAAAACCATTTGGCACCCACTCCATTGTTTACCATAACACAATGGATTACGTAGTCATCGTCATCGTCATCGTCATCGTCATCGTCATCGTCATCGTCATCGTCATCCAATCCATTGTGCATATAGTGCATGCATGGTGTCGGTTGTTCCATGAAATTCAGTCAATTAGTTCAGGTCGTTAATGGACCTCATTACAGATGTGGATTTCTTCTGTCAAGTACCTGGATATGAAAGGATTATTGCAGACAGTTTCATGTAGGAAATCAGTGATGGGTTTTACAGGGAATTACATGGACACTTTCACTCTGTGGGTCGTTATTAAATATTAAAAACAGTGTCGGAGAGAGAACTAACCCTTGGGGTACACCATCAGTGGTTGATAATCAGGTCGAAATACCACCAATCTGACTTGATAAACATAAATATGCGTTTTCGATATATACTTGCTATATAGACAGACAGAAGGCAGACTCAAATTTTAGCCTAATTTTGGACAAAATCCCTTCTCATTGGGGGTTTATGCCCCATACATTGATACCCAAATGAGCGAAATACATCAGTAACTTCCCATCCTATGAAGCCTTGAAACTGCTACCGAATTTCGTTACATCGTTACACCATTCGGATGCAATCTTACTCTGGGACACGGAATATGGTCTGGCTTTCAGAAAAGTATCTCAATCAGTCAGATCCATCTCGTTTCCACAAAAAAAAAAAATATATATATATCGCGGGTCGCCCTCATTCATATTCTCCGTTGAAGGTGAATTCAAAAACAAAATACCAACCAAAGTCTCCAAAATAACAAAACAAACTCAAGCTTGATCGCAAAATGCAATGCAAAAATATTTTATTATTAGCATGCGCTACCATCTATGTAAATAAATCGTGAAAGTACTCCAAATAGATTACCATAAGAGTTACCACGCCAGTAAAGAATGCCCCTAAACACAACAAAACAATATACCAGAGCCTGGATGGCTCCACACGGACGGAACTTGGAACCGGTGACGGTGGCAAAGTACTATCTGGACTGATGGCATTCTCCCTGCGATCTATTTGAAGTGAAATTGATGGCAGTTCATCTGTAGTGGCTCTATGCCATTCCACATGCGTTGGATAGTAATCCGGCATTTCGTCGTCCCTGATGTACTGTAAGATCCTTGTCTCAGCAGAGTAATATATTTCACCGATTATTCGTCCAATTGGTGAACCGCCCTCAACTTGTCTGATGGGTATTGTAATCCTTATCGGAACTGGAGGAGAAGGGTTTATTGGGGGATTGTCAAAGTAGTTATCTTCGATTGCAATTATTCTGGAAATGGTTGAAACTATAAACAAAAAACAAAATGCTTTATACACTTATGCACAGTTTAAGGGAATACTAGGTAGCCACTTACTTCGGGAATTGTACGACCGCATGACAAGGCTGTAGAGTCTGAATGCCTCAACTGAGGAATGAACTGATTTTGAGTGTTGAATTTTAAAATTCTGCATAGCCAATGCTTATTTATGATAAGGATTGCCAGGTTGCAAAACAAACGCTCTCGGGTGTTACAGTATAGATTTGATTGATGTAACGAAATTGGTCGACGCTAGAACTATTTATTTGGTGGGAAGTTATTAATCGATTTCGTTCATTTATGTAGCAAAATGTGGGATCTATTTTTCACTATACGAGTAGGGATGGCGGGTGGGTGAGATATTGCACGCGAGGTGAGTAGATGGCCAGATAAGTGGACAAGTTACGACTTGTTGTTTTCACAAAGAAGTTATGAGCCCATAAAGTGTCACTTAAATTGCAAAACAGAAACTGCAAAGTGCTATAAACGGGGGTCCAAGAACTCTTAGTGTCAGCAGATATAAGCAGGAGATATAAAAATGGCGTCTACACAAAAAAGACATCAAATAGATACTTGACTCATAGTGGCATCTTCACAGTCCGGTATAAAGAGGAGAATATATAAAAATCTATACCGCTTTGCTCCGCTGCACACCGCTTTACTCCGCTGCACACCGCTTTGTTGGTTCATTCAAAAATTATGCCAACGATTTTTGCCATTCATTCGTATCCTTGTACATAAAACCGTTTGTATCTACAGCATTCTCACACTCGACTACTACTATCTGTTTTCAAACGAAAAATTCCACATTATTTCTTTACCTCTCACGAACATCTGACGAACATTCGAGAGTATAACAGGCATGAAAAACCTTCTAAAATAAATATTGCCATGCGGATCTATCATTATTCGTATCCTTGTACATAAAACCGTTTGTATCTACAGCATTCTCACACTCGACTACTACTATCTGTTTTCAAACAAAAAATTCCACATTATTTCTTTACCTCTCACGAACATCTGACGAACATTCGAGAGTATAACAGGCATGAAAAACCTTCTAAAATAAATATTGCCCTGCGGATCTATCATTATTCGTATCCTTGTACATAAAACCGTTTGTATCTACAGCATTCTCACACTCGACTACTACTATCTGTTTTCAAACAAAAAATTCCACATTATTTCTTTACCTCTCGCGAACATCTGACAAACATTCGAGAGTATAATTGTCATGAAAACACCTTTTCAAATAAATTTTGCACTTCGGATACGACATGAATGGTTGTGAGAAGTTAAGATTTGGGTCCCGTACGGACCTGTCCTACTTAATATTGAATACTTATGTATTCGTAGTTGTAGTAGTTTATTCTCCTTAGAACAATTTCGATACCTGGCAATCCTACAAATCAATTTCACATACTTAAACCATACCAATATGCGCTCTATGATCTATCTCCACTTGAAGTTGACATCCATAAGTTAAAACGAGAGATGATAAAAGGAATAGAAAAATACGAGAGAACATGAAAACATATGTACACGAAGTATCTACATATCCATCCGATACATTCGGAACTGGAATAATTGCAAGATCAGCAATCAACACATCACATTGGTGGTTTTTTTTATTTTTTATTTTTTTTTATTTTTAGAGTTCCTGTATCGTGTATCTTTTTTAGTGTCGCGTTTTTGTACATATTTTATCCGAGTATCTGGTGGTTTTATTTTGTGAACTTTAATTTCATTTATTCATCGTGTGACTATAGTATAAAACCATGGCGCGGGAAATAAAGGAAATATGTATGTTATGGTGAATATTTAGGATCTCATCAGTGTATCTTTTACCTTCAATTCGATTCTGATGCAATTTCTAAACTGGAATTACGTATCGAATACAATGGATACAAATTTTTACTCTCAATGAGTAGCTTAATGCCATAGAAGTTGATTTGGTTGATGGATACGACATTATTGTCATGTTACTACAGTGTGGAATGTGGTACCTTTGCCTCGTTAAGTTGATTACATCTGTCTACCCATTTGTAGCTAGAGTATAGGATGTGTATTTTTCTTGGGAAAGGTTGTGGATTCTCCACTATTAGTCCACTACTGCAATATTATTTACAGATCATCATTTATTTTGTGGAATCTCACATCAAATCTCTGACTGTGTGCTTAGATATGCTTACATACATCATCACCCACATCTTGAATAAAACTATCCATCCATTCGTTACCTATTTTGATTCAGAGACGGAATCGCCTTCCCTGTATCCACTTAAGATACTCCGGTTCATCAAGGCTGTTGGACAAAAAATGGTTACCTCACTCGAGTATCCTAATGATTAGGGCAATAGTTCGAGGTTGCAGTGCTTTTGCATTCAGTTACCATCTAAATCTACCATCACCATCGGTTGGTTGGTTGCAGTAGGTTAGGAACCAATCCATCGTACCTAGCCCGTCGTTGGATCCATTGTCTCTCCTTTTCTTTCCGTTCTCTTATTTTACTAACTGTGAGGAGTAGTTTTCTTAAATGTGGATTGTACCTTAGTGCGGCAGAAGTGGATGACTAAGACTATATTGTTTATTGGATTCGGTGTCGTTGAGGATTCAAGTTGCGTCTAGTATCTAGTATTTTTATATTTAAGTCCCAGAGCACCATGCGGCATATTCTCTTTTCTTTTTTGTATATTGACTGAAGAAACTCATCTCAGTAGGTATCTAACTGACAATAGAAGCACTCCACGTCTTCCTTGCGTATCTATCAGTCCGCCGAAATGGATTTGCACTATTCTGAGTCCCACCATCATGCTGATCTGTATTCTGCTTGACCTTAGTAGACGTTTGGCGATCTAGTTACTCTACCTGTGGAGTTTTTGCTTTAGTCAATCTACGAGTCCACAAGCATCCATTCTAGATCAATGAACTTGTACATGTACATATCTAATTCAACATTATGTCTTCTCTTTGTATCGTATATAAGTAGGTATTTGGGTTCATTTAAATGTATCTATCGTACGTTACGAAACTAAAACGCCTTTAAGATACTTTCGCTCTTAACATACATACATATGTAAGTTGATTATTTTCTAAAGATACATTGGATACACTCGGAACTACGACTTAAACACTGAATGAATTCCTCACCAGCTTTACATGTGTATCTTTATGTCTTTTTATTGTATCTACAATGGCGCTACAATAGATGGTTCAACAATCTTATGCAGTAGATGCTGTTGTCGAGGAATTAACGCAGACGGATACATTTGTTTTGGTGGCGTGACATGGTACGGGCGGCAACAAATAACAATGAGATACATATGTATGTTCTTTTTATTGTGGCGTCGCGTCTATGTCAAGACAATGAACTTGTATTTGGCGACACGATGACGATGAGATACTTTTGTTTTCTGTTTTGTACAGCACTGTGATGGGAAATATAATGCCATTCGGTGTAAGTTATGCCTTTGCATAATCGCTTCAGCATTAAAGATGCAGAATGCGTTCATATCCCACCTTTCAGAGTAGTCTTGTCTTGTCCTTACATTCTTAGTGTGTTCTTTGTTATGATTTTAACTACATGTCCCTCCTTTCCCTTACAGAATACCACATGGAAAGAGACCTAAAGCAATGACAAGACGAACAAATTAAAGTCAAAATGAACCTGGACAGGACAAGAACTCAAAAATTAATCCTATCTCATTCTATTGTATTTATCCAATAAAAATGTACGAAAGAACCGATAATTAAGTTTTGGTAGATACTTGTTCTTTTCTTTTCTTTTTTTGCGAACGAACGTGCGCCAGACGTTGTACCAAAAACCTTTGGAAGGATATTTGATTGACAGCGTGGCAGATTGTGTTTTATGATGGCAATGACCAAAGAAAGGAACAAAATTTGGTAATTTGGCAATTTGTGACGCGTTGCCACGAATAACAACGCAATTTGATATGGTTAACTCGTACTGTGTGTTACGGATATGTGTACTTATTTACCGATTGATGGTTAAAAAGTGCAATTCTACTGCTAATACATAGAGGAAGACGTATCAGAGTTCATCGAGCTGGCGAAATGTATCTGAACATTGAAATCAGAATCAATAACTCCAACCCGTGGCCACTGGGGTATGTAAAACTCCTGTGTAGGGTCATTGTGTTACTAGAGGATCTTCGAAATCCCTTGTTCTACCTCAGAACCAGTTAGAATTTCTAATGAATTTCTGAACGGAGATTCCTGACGATCCAAATCACCAACGCCCTTAAATTTATGAAGAAATGTGCTTACCCAGCTTGTGACTTTGAAAATTACAGTAGTGATCTTCCACTGATCAATCACTGAGCACGATCGAGTATCTGAAACATGTTCCATGACCTCTACGTATCCGGAGTGAAAACAACAAGGGATCTGAGGCAAGATACACAAGATAAACGAAGTAGTTTGACTGATCACTTAGCACGATCGCGTATCTGAAACATGTTGCACCAACTCCAGTTCAAAAATGTGAACTATTTGCGAATATCTAGGTTTCCGGACTGAAAACAACGTGGGATCTGAGGCAAGTTACACAAGATAAAGTAGTTTGACTGTACATTGTCTGATCACTGAGCACGATCAAGTATCTGAAACATGTTGCATGAACTCCAGTCCAAAAATGTGAACTATTTGCGAATATCTAGGTTTCCGGAGTGAATACAACGAGGGGTCTGAGGCAAGATACACAAGAAAAATAAGTAGTTTGACTGATCACTGAGCACGATCGAGTATCTGAAACATGTTCCATGACCTCTACGTCTCCGGAGTGAAAACAATCAGAGATCTAAGGCAAGATACACAAGAAAAACGAAGTAGTTTGACTTTACATTGACTGATCACTGAACACGATCGAGTATCTGAAACATGTTGCATGAACTCCAGTCCAAAACTGCGAACAATTTGCGAATATCAAGGCCTCCGGAGTGAAAACAACAAGGGATCTGAGGCAAGATACACAAGATAAACGAAGTAGTTTGACTGATCACTTAGCACGATCGCGTATCTGAAACATGTTGCACGAACTATTTGCGAATATTTAGGTCTTCGGAGTGAAAACAACGAAGAATTCGAGGGATCTAAGAACTGTGAGACAAGTTACACAAGATAAACGAAGTAGTTTGACTGATCGCTGAGCACGATCGAGTATCTGAAACATGTTGAATGAACTCCAGTCCAAAAATATGAACTATTTGCGAATATCTAGGATTCTAGGATCTGAGGCAAGTTACACAAGATAAAGTAGTTTGACTGTACATTGTCTGATCACTGATCACGACCGAGTATCTAAAACATGTTGCACGCACTCCAGTCCAAACATGCGAACTATTTGCGCATATTTAGGTCTGATGAGTGAAAAAAAGAAGGGATCTGAGGCATCTACCACCAATTGATGCAACGAAACGTCTGTGTTTAGTTCGTTTAGTGACTTTAAAAACGTCATAAAACGCACTAAAAGAAATGGCTTCCCTGAGCTGCATTCATGTAACTCAACGTTAACTCTGTGTCCTTCCATAGTCTCCCATATAATCGTATCTATACCTACATGTAGACACATCCTCTATATAATCCACGGCACAAATACGTATCCCACTGATTGAACTTCAGATTAACTTCAATCTCCCCCTAAACAATTGTGTTCACTCCAATCTAACAGTCTGGATCACCCCAACCCCGAAACACGTATGTACTTACATTCAATACGCGACCAAAGAACCCTTGACAAGTGAACCAAAGTAGGTACTCCAAATAGAATGAAAAAGATATTCGGCACAAAACCGTTGGGTATTATACTCTATCCACAGTGTGGACGACCGTCGATGATGTGTGGATGACGACCGACGAACAAAAAAACCGAAACGTAACCAAACGGATGGCTACTGGCCGGAGATTATCACTGTGAGGCGATGCAGGACTTTTATGTATTTTTGTATCACTTTGCCGTTTGGGCATTTTTTTTGCCTTTTGACTACCGGCACGGGTATTACGGATTTAAAGGAACATCCTTACACGGCGGTGGTTCAATCGAAACTGAGCTGTCCATCAGCGGGTCTCGCAATTTCAGATTAACTTTGTTATACTGTGTAAATCGCTTCGGACTAATAGGGTTGAATTTTAAATCTTTTATAGCTTCAGGGAGGGTTTTGATCTCGAGAATTGTTTCGAAGTAAAAATTTGAATCAAAGCTTACGTTAAATGTTGTTAGATACTCGTAAACGGAGAAAGGGGTTCGGAAAACAACCTTATCCCTATGAATAGAGCAGGTTTAACAGTCTTATTGACAACTTTTTGGAACTTGGTGTATAAGCTTGGGATTGTCGGTTCAAATAAGCCCCAGCTTGGGTTGAGTAACTACAAGACTACTAACTTTTAAGTGTAGCTTTTGTTTTACGAAGAACTTGGGTTTTAGAGTTCCTTGCACCACTTTCTGAACTGTTTAGTCGTAGCCTTTCCATGGAATTCTTGACCCGCTCTCACGGTTTGAATATGTTTCGTCTGTATCGACTTGTATAGATCACATGGTGTACAATCATGTCCAAGATAATACCAAATACTGATGGAACCCTATCATCCAATTAGCCTATGGTGGTCTTAGATACTCCTAGATGATGTCTCGATACTAGTTCCACATGTTGTTCGCGTTTGTGGATATTGAATGCACAGCGGAAAGTCTCTCGTTCAGGCGCTCTCTATAGGCACTCTATAGGCTCTCTATAGGCTTCCAACGTTGAATTTCCTTTTCTGGGCGGTTTGCGGCTTCTTCTACTTGGAGTGTCGTGCTCTAAATTTGGCCGAAACAAGAAAATTGTCAGAGTTGACGTTTGCTCCTCTAAAAGTTTGAACATTCAGAATATTGAATGCGTACCTTGCATCTATAAGCACGTGATCGATCGATCAGCTGGAGACCTCCAGTTTGCTGGCTGGATTCGTAGTCTTAGAAACCTAGTACCTACTTATTAAAGCCATTGTATGTATGTATAGGTATTGTCTATCAAAAGAAAGTCACTTTGCTTTGACATTTTTTTCACAATTGCTTGAGATCAGAACAAAATAAAGTGCACAGGTGGGTCGTACATACTTGCACCATAATGCTAAAAGTTTACAAGCTTATAAGCACTGAAATTTAAGTCTTGTTTCTTCTTTACATGAGACCTACTAGTAAAGTGAGTAAAGTGGGCGTGGCATTCTACATTTTTAATGAAATTATAATGATAACATTGAACTGATGGTATGTGGAAGATTTTGAACAAAATTTGTTTGTTTTTTGTTCTAAAACGCCTCCAAGAAGTGGGCGTAGCCATATATAACGTTCGGGTAAATTATAGAGAATTTCAAGGTCTATAAATTTTGTTTTAATATTTTTTTTCGATTTCTAGTAAAATTTCTGAGAAATGTTCTCGAAAAGTAAGTACCTAGTAAGTGTGGAAGTTATTTTGATTTCGTCTCGAATTATGGTCCACAACTCTATATCTGGAATATATAGGTAGAGTCTCACTTATTTTTTACCTTCTCCATCAAGTTTGACTTACATCTCGAGTTCTAAATTTTCCAGAAAAGCAATACTTCCCCCCTGTAGGTACATGTAGATACAAGTAAAAATATAGTATCAACCGTTCTGACCCCCTTTTGGCAATTTTTTATTTTTTTTTTTTTGTTTCTATTGGACGTGCTGTAACGAATGCTGATCAAGAATTTCTGGGATACATTTCCATATCATTAAATATTATGTTAATACGGAACAATAGATTCCATTCACAACTTAACAACGAGATCGAAATCAGAAAAAAAAACGCACTTCACGACTGTACACGTGAATTCAAGTCTTCGAGTCGCCCGGACGGCCGTAGTAAAAATCGACTCTCAATATTGGCAACGAGACATTTATTGTTCGAAAAATTTAATTGTTTTGATTTTTACGATCGGTCTTTGTTTGAAAGAAAAAAAAACAAAAAAAAAAAACAGATCACTTCCAAATTTAGAGCAACAGGGAAGATTTTTATTTCGTTTTCGCACGTTCGCTTTGGCGGTGAATTCATTTGAAAAATTTATTCACGATATTTATGGGTCTAAGGGATTAATTTTTATTATTATCGATTTTATGATGATTTGGTTTGTCCTTGGTGTTAGAAGTTTAAAAGGGAATAAAGGGCAATCAATGGGATGGTGGTTTGGCCATTTAAATTAGTTATTATTAGAGGATTTAACTTTGAAGGTGGGTCTGGACGGCCTTTGGCATTGGTAATAATTTTACTGATCACAGAAGCATCCGAAATGTGGGTGCAAATACATAATTTAAATTTATGATGAAGGAAACGAAGGTGATCAAACGAGATGATCCTCAATGCTTGAGTGATGGGTTAACATTGGACCACAGATCAGTGATAAGTTATTTATTCCAGACACACAGTGGACATGACATGGGTGATTCATGTTTACAATCACAAAAAAAAAAAAAAAAAAAAAAATAGAATACCATGTAGATTCACGCGTATCTACAGATGATCCGCACTGCCTGAAAGTGAATAATTTGCATTAATGGTATGTTAACATTCGCACGATCAGTGAACTTACTTACACGATCAGTCTGAGATGCATGAGAATATATTATGTATGTAAATATCAGATCTTGGTGATATACATATGTTTGTTTTGGATTTTTTAAGAAAAGATAGAGGTAAGTGGGTTGCGATCACTATGTTAGAAGTAGATCAAAATCGTGACGGAGTATTTTTTTTTTTTGTTACTGGATCTATTAAAATTATCTATCGAAACGATCTTCAAATGAAATCAATGATCGCTGCGTGAATTGTGGATTAACAATTGCACGATCAGTGACCTTTGATACATTCATAGATACGACGTATGTATCTGCCACTAGGTTAGATTTGTCGAAACGATCCTCAAATGATAACAGTGATCGCTGCATGAATTGTGGGTTAGCAATTGCACGATCAGTGAGATTAGACACATTCATTGATACTACATATCTGCGACTAAGTTGGATTTATTGAAACGATCGTGAAATGATAACAGTGAGCGCTGCCTGAATTGTGGGTTAACAATTGCACGATCAGTGACCTTAGATATGACGTATGTATCTGTCACTAGGTTAGATTTGTTGAAATGATCCTCAAATGATAGCTGTGATCGCTGCGTGGATTATTTATTAAAATGATTATTTGAAACGATCCTCAAATGAAAACAGTGATCGCTGCGTGAATTGTGGGTTAGCAATTGCACGATGAGTGACCTTAGATACTACATATCTGCGAAATTTATTGAAACGATCCTACAGTGATCGCTGCGTGAATTGTGGGTCAGCAATTGCACTATCAGTGACCTTAGATACATTCATAGATACTACATATCTGTGACTAAGTTAGATTTTATAATTGATCTATTGACACGATCCTCAAATGATAACAGTGATCCCTGCTTGGACTTTTCGTTAACTTTCGCACGATCACCTATTTTAGATGCATTAGAGGAAACCTGTATCTTTAACAAGATCATTGGATATGATGCAAAAAAAAAATTAGTGTATGGGTACGATATGTACGATCGGATTCAAATCAGTATAAATACAAAATTTTGATTTTTTTTTTACGGGATGTAGTAGTATGTCCAGGATTGTTCCCGGGAATCTTACTTTTTACTACATTGTTTCAAGTCAGTGATCTGTCCGATATTAGAGACTTTAATGATATTTTTGGTGATCAGTAAGTTCATTCAAAATATGAAGTACATATACATATATGAACAATGACCGAATTGTATAGCGTAAGCATTGATTGTTGGGTATGAGATTGTAGATCAATTTATCGATTTTGTGTGTCCATTTGTATGGGGTATGCGTATGAGGGTGTAGATCACTTCACCAATCTGTGTGTCAAAATATAACCTTTAGGCCTTTCTTTTCTGATTAGTAGTAGCTAAATTTGCTGTCCGGTCCGATACCTCGATCACATGTAGGTATTGAAGCCTTTTACATACATGTGTCAAAGTAGGTTGGATATCGAGTGAATTATTACTTTAATATTTTATCTCTGTTTGCCCTCTCTTTCTAATTAAATTGTCCCTCTCTGAGTTTAGGTATATATAATTTCCAATGTTGTTCGTTTTTGTCTGGTATTTCAAGACAGATAGTAATGTACACAAAGTCCACACCCGTTTCCCACAATGATATTCATTATCTTTTGAAAACTGCCTAACTTGTTGTCCCTCTCTGTCTAATTAAATTGGTTCTCTTCAAGTACTTTCATATATACATACATATGTATGTATGATAGCAAAGCCTTTCGTCTGATATCTCAAAACTGACACACAAGACAAATTTATAATATCGTTTCAAAGATAATTAAATGAGGCTATAGCTGTCTTGTTGTTGACAATTACTCTTTTCATTTCCCATCTCTGTCTAATTGTATATCTCTGTCTCTCTCGAATCAAATAGTATCTCACTATATATATACCTATTTAAGTTCATTTGTGTTTACTTGTCAATGTCATAATTGACAGAAGACCACAATCCACACCCATTTCCCATTAAGTTTGACAACAAGTCGTGAATGTTAAACAAGGTTATGGTTGTGTTCGTCATGTTTGTTTTCATGTCGCTGATGGGCTGCCTCTTTCTTATCCGACTCTTCGGTCGAATACACTTGGATTACCAGCTTATAATGCAATACATTCATAAAAGATACAATCTACACAAATTCTCAGTTTTATCGTTCCGTTGGTATCTACATACAAATACCGATGTTAAATTTTTTGATCGCATATAATTCACTGATGGTATACGTGCATATGCATATATGTACATATGTCTGTATGCGTTGGTTTTATTAATTCGAATTGGTTTAATTAAAAAGTTTGTACCAATGGAGAAGTGAGAAGTGTAAATTGGTATGTTTGTGTTGATTGTAAAGACGATGGTATTGCGTTTGCGTGTAAGTCTCAGACATAGTGACAGACAGAAAATTTTTTGTTTTAACTTATTGCTTCAACCGTTCACTGCGGATACGTGAGAACGTGACCGAAGAGGGAGAATGGAAATTTATTCCCAGAATGCCGGTTTCATAATACATATGTATGTGAAAAATGGTAGCCTAGCATGGGATTTAACGAAAAATTGACAGAAAAAAAGAAAACGAAAAAGAAAAACAAACGATACGATCTTCTTTTTCACTCTAACAAGCGTCATATTGCATTTAAACTGAACTGAGTTACAATTATAGGACTCACTCCTCTTATAGATACATGGTATCCATTGTATGTGGGAACTGTTGTTGGAGAAAAATCGAGTCTGAGTCAAACTATACATATGTCTGCGAATAACCCCAGGGTTCTATTCTGTCACTCTATTTGTTTCTCCATATTTTTATCCATGACTTACTCGTTAGTTTCCAATTTCCAGACGGTATGCCCTTACGTAGTCAGCAATGTGTTCCTATCCTTAGTACATACAAAAAATAAAGATCTGCAATGGGCGAATGTATGTGTAGTGGACTTCAATGGAATAGAGAAAAATTTTCCATCATCTTTTCCAGGAAAGATACATACGTCGCGTTCCAAACTGGAAGCCAAATAGAAGAGAAGCCAAGAATCCACTGAGCCTACATGTCTATGTATGTTACTACGTGCACTTCCAGTCAACTTAAAGCAAGCAGATACTTTTTTATTGGTAGAATCTGTATGAAATATGACCTAGGTTGTACTCAAGGGTCTAATTACTGAAATGGGCAGACCTTACATACCATCATCCCACTTACAAATGTAAAAGATACAAAATCCACAAATAGACAATTACACGAAAAAAGAAAAAAAAAAAACAATTTTCTTCTTTTTCTCTATCCACAACTCTGGTGTGTATGTATGTGCACGTGTTTTTCCTTCAAACATGCATGAAGGTTATTCAATTCCTTCACAAATTTCCTTCTACACACCTACTGAGGTACTTTTAAACACCTTCGCGCACTTACCTGTGCAAGATTTCATGGTGCTAGAGGGGATAACACTTAAAGTGTTGAGCAGGTAAGTAAAGAAAAAAGATAGGTTCTCTTTCAAATTGTCTCCCCTTTCTCTCTCTCTCTGTCTCTATATATCAATCGTCTACAACACGAACGCACTGGAATGGCAGAGACTGAAGTTCTAGACAATTCACAGATACGACCATTCATTGTATTAATTCACACAGTGTAACGGAAGGGCAGGGCAGGTTGTGGGTATGCAAATTAGTATTCCAAGATACAGAAGAGACAAATGCAAGTATTCTCCTTTCTGGATAAGTTAAAGCAACTAATTGGTATTACATGTATGTTCTAGTCCACACACTAGCGCATTTCGATTGTTGTTTCACAAATTCGCTCTTCGGTCAGGGCTGCCACTTGTCTAAAGCCTATGTACTGTAGGTTCTAGAATGTATGGATTTTTTTTTGTCTTTCTTATAGATACTTAATACTAAGTATATCTTATTTACATTTATATTGAGTGGGAGATGGATAAGTGGAATATATACGAGGGATAAGTACAATGTGATGGAAATCTATCGAGGTGAATGACATTTTTAGTTGTGCTCTCGTAATACACAACCTTTAGCACAGATATCAGATATCCTTAAACATTGTGGAACTCATTTATGGATATGTTTGTACGTAGTTTGGAAAAGAAGAAAATATTAATCCTTTGACTTGAGTGTGCTAAAGCAATTGTGACCAACTCTCAATGAAACAAAAAAATATAAATCTGAAACAGTGGTCCCTAAATTAGACAGTTTTCATAAAGTGAATCTTAATAAGGCACCGTCTACACTAAAAAGCTGACAAATATCTCCGAAAGTTTCTACTCTCATGAAGACGCTCATTTATACAGAATTAAATAATACGGCCCTTACAATCGTTTGAAGAATATAACAGACACAATACGATTGATAGTGAGAACCCTAATGTTTTTAGTTTTGGAAGCATAAATCTCGTTTTTTTTTTTTCGAAGAAAACGCCCTTAGAACGTTAACGTAGATCTATACAATGTATGGACAAGTTATAGAGCAAGTCAATAGCTATATTTTATGTTATGAGGATTTTTTTTCACTTTCGAGTAAAAAAGTTGAAAAAATTAAGAAAAATTCGCGAAAGTTAAACTGTCATTAGGATATATGAGTTTTAAAGGTGTAATCTGGTTTATTCGAGAACACACCCCTAAAATGTGGGCGTAAGTATGTATAATGTATGGACAAGTTGTAGAGAAAACTAATGCCTATATTTTATGTTATAAGGATTTTTTTCACTTTCGAGTAAAAAAGTTGGAAAAAATTAAGAAAAATTCGTAGAAGTTAAACTGTCATTAGGATATATGAGTTTTAAAGGTGTAATCTGGTTTATTCGAGAACACACCCCTAAAATGTGGGCGTAAGTATGTATAATGTATGGACAAGTTGTAGAGAAAACTAATGCCTATATTTTTTGTAATAAGGATTTTTTTCACTTTCGAGTAAAAAAGTTGAGAAAATTGATGCTGAAAGTGGTTTGGTGAGATATACATACATAGTATCAAATCACCAATGGACCCTTTATTTAGAAAACCATACTCATACCATACATCAATCATTGAGGTCCCATTCCACTTGTGCGTGAAACCTAAGGCAAGGTTTGATTCGAAGACTCTACGGGCCGGAACGCTGGTGTCAATTCGCTCTACATATCCTAGCCATCTCAATCGGCTGACGTGCAGTTTTTTGAGTAGGTCGATGTACAGCTCGTATACCTAGATCATCGTTGAATCTCCTCGACCAAAGCTCGTTAACGCGAACGAGGACGAACATTCTACGAAGAATCTATCTCTCGAAGCGATGGATAGAGTCCATGAGTCATATATAGCAGAGCCCCTAAGTTATAACTGTCCAGTCCCAACATCGACAAATTAGACAGAACGTCACATAATATACTTGGTTTTGCCCTCGTTGACCGCAGCTTTCATTCATGTTGAGTTCTACCACAGACTTTTGAAAGATTGTATCTCTGGTGACGGCTGTCACATGACAGCCTAAATCATTTTTTGACATCAACGGTCTCGGTGAGGTCGTTATTGACGTTGATGTTGCAGCACAGGCGAACGATTTTGGCAAGAATGCCAAAACTAGACAAGGCTCTGAAAAGATGGTGGGTATGGATTTGGACTTTTTGAGTTTTTTCCAAGATCTGCAGAAGTGTGAAGATTTGTTCGAATGTGGACTTTCTTCTTTGGACTGTGGAGTTTGATGTATGCTCTCTACTAGATCATTTCCAGTTGCTTTGAACAGATCGGCTTCTAAGCTTGGATATTGCTATCCTAACTTCGTTTTGATCAAGTGGATAGCAGTCTAGGCTCCGGATCACCCCAAACTGTAGTGCCACCAAAGTAAGTAGATAAGGGCCAATATCTTGCCTATCATCGTCTAGATTGAATGGTGGGATAGGAGTCGTTGAAAGATTTCGCGATACGCGTTCGGCAAAGATTCTGGCGATCTCTTGCGATTGCAGATTTTCGACATTAAATCTTCACACAGCAGTTCCTTGAGTTCTTTGTTGTAACGCTTGGGATATCCGCATTCGTATCATGGCTGCAACAAAGGAAGGTTCATACATCCAGACTATTCAAGGCATGCCTTACATTGATCGCAATGTGATCAATTTAGTTGATCGTTCCATGATCTGTAGAGCGCCATGTCCCCTTGAGAATATTGAGATGAGGAAACCGTGTGCTTGCTATAGTGAGTTTTCGCTTATTGCCAGACGTGGTATCGTATAGGCTATGTCTGCCAACTGTCCTACCAAAGATTTGCTCCTTTCCTATCTCGGGGTTAAAATCGCCTAACACGATCTTAGCTTGTAGAAACATTCTTTGGTGTCGTTGTCCTTGTCCTCTGTGGGGCCATAAGGTTTATGTTGGTGAATTTAGCCTTGATGTGGATTGTAATAAGACGCTCGTTCACATGTCGAAATCTTAAGACTTCTTGCCCTAGTCTGTCGCGTATGACACATCCGTATTCGAATAAGCGCTGTTTCTGCTCCATACAGCAATCAGCTATTATACCCTATTACCCAGCCCATTCCATCGCATTTTCCGAATTGCGGTGACGTCTGCATTTCGTTGATGTCGGTGATATCTGGCCTAGGGTCTTTGCTTTTTTTGTGGGCGCCGTGGCTTAAGTGGTTAGTGCGTTGTACTACGGAGACCCAGACACCACCTAAAAAATTTCTTTCACGAGGGAGCGTCTGGCAATCATCCGAGAGTAAAACTGTCATTAAAAAGCTTCTCAACAATAAAAACAACTTCGGATACAGCACTAAAATAGTAGGTCCTAGGACCTGTCGCATCAAAAATTTGTTTTTATTTAGTTTTTAGGCTCTTTGCTAGTTCTTCAGCTGCATGTGGTCTGTTAAGGCTTCGAACCTTAGTGGGAAAATAGGAAAACAAAAGAGGAAGGCTGTTGCTATTTCTATTGACAAGGCGTGTAGAATCAGATACTGAGTTACAGTAGGACTTGGAGAATTCATAACGCTTTGGGTCCTGTAATGATTGTTCCAGTTGGATTTTCCTATCGATAAAGACTTCGTTTTTACTTGACAAAGAACAAAAAAAAAATGTCATAAAGTGAAATATCCAATTTAAGTAGAGAATACGCTTTATGGATCTAGATTTTGATAAAAGTATCTATCGCATCATTTAGTTTTGACTTGACAAAGAAAAACGGAATATCCCATTCTCTACTTAGAATACGTTTCATGCACCGAAAGTTTCATAGTGATAGATACACATAAGACAGTAAATGAAAAGAACAGCACTAAAAACAAAGACAAATTCTCCTTCAAAACACAATCATGTGTTCGCAAAAAAAAATCTCACCACCAATTCGATTTATAGTTCGAATCAAATTGTGGTAAAAACAAAACTCTATTCACAAATAAAATGTATCTACAAGTTGGCAGTACCCTCCTTACACACAGTTGAAGTGGCAGCATTGGATGGAAGATATTTAATTCTTCACTAGCAAGGTCCCAGAGAGAACTTGCTGATCTGGAAAGTATCTTTATTTTTCATGTCTCTGTATCTCTGATCGTAGATTCATTTTCAACCAAAATACTATTCAGTTCAGTCGCGTCTTCTACTATATACACACACGTTTAATCTTAGTATCTTGTGCAAAATTTTTGGTTTCATTTACTTGATTGTAAATATATCTCCTCAGTACATAGTGATATTATGAATCACCGTCCATACTATAAGTGAGTTTTGGATTGGTAAAAGTAAAATGACGATTATACGAGTAGTAGGTGTGTGTCTCGTTATTGTTTTCTATTTTTCTTGCAGAGCATTAAATAAGGAAGCTCTACGTATAATATTTAAAATAAAAGATTCGTAAGTTCTATTGAATTCGATTAAATTAGTAAAGTTTCGTGTTAATTGTTAAATTATTATTATTTTTTTTTTTTTTCGCAGAGGTAATCCTGAATCGCTTTATGTGGATTCCAGTGATACGAGTTCCTTGTGAGTGTTTTTTTTTTTTTTTCTAAAAAAAAGTGTTTCCTTTAAATTTTTTTTTTTCTTTTTATATAATTTATTAAATCTTAGGGAAGATAACGTATTCGAGTCATCAGAATTAAGTTACGATTTCGATTATGTAAGGTGAGTCCTTTTGTTCGTTATTTATTTATTTTATTTGAAAAGAATTTGTTTGGAAATTGTTTTTTTTTTTTTTTTTTTTGTTCATTTTTGTTCATTTTTGTATACTTTGGGGCCTCTGCAGTGGTTTTATTTTTCCAAGAAGATAGATTTGTATACATTTGAAGTTTCTGCAGGATGAGTCAGAGTGGCCTGACAATATTTTGGTTCATTTGATGTGTGTGGCGGGTAGATATATGTCTGTAGATACTCGTATTCCAGTTGTAGATACAGTGTATGTAGATCGTGGTGCGTTAAATAATCGGCTGTGGTTGCATAAATTATCGATTTTCTTTTAAAAAAATATATCGAGGATATATATGTAAGTACTTTTGCGTCTTTAATAGAATTTTTTTTTTGTTTAAAGAATAATTCAAGTTTAAAGGGTGTGACTTTGATTTATCCTTTCAAGTAGTTCTATAGTATATACATCTGTATGTATCTACTACTGTATCTTATGCTGGTATGTCGCTGTATGGTACATTCTAGAAAGTGCGCAGTATATTTTATTTGTATATATTCATTTTGTATAATTATAACTAAATTAAATAATATTTAAAAGCTGCAAGAGGTACGAAAACCCCATGTGCGATGCAATGTGTATTTGTATCTATTTATCGCATACATGGAGGTACGATTGAAATTAGGCACGCAAAGATACATATACATATACATACATATATATATATATTCTACAGTGTTTAAAATAAAACTTAAAGTACAGTTTCCACTTCAGATCTTGAGTTTATTTCTTCATCAATCCATGTTCAGGTTGGATAGTAACAAATAAAACAACCATTAACTTTAGAAACAGAAGAGAAGACTGTTTATTGAAAAAAAAAGTATAATTCACGTTACATATGTACATATTAATAGTGTTTGATAAATTTAGTTCTCTAACACAATCCCACTCTTGGGTAATTTAAATCTCGTTCCACAATTATATTTAAATACACTTTTGCCTGTGAAATGAGACCACGAAAAACCGCACCATTTGGAAGAGTTTAAAACGAATCCGTCCAGGTGTTGTATCACCAGCGTAATCGACATCACTGAAACCACGTAAAGAAATATTTAAACATTTTTTAAATGCAATACCCACCCATTCGCCTTGTGCACATTGATGTATAGGGTGGGCCATCTGTTGTATTTTTTAACGATTGTTGCTTTATTGAAATGAGTAGACCTTCCGAGTACTTATTGAATATAATTTTATTCACATGACTGCATTGGCTAACCAATGTTTCAGTACATTTTCGATGGTATCGGCCCCTATTTCATGAATAGCTTGAACCATATTTTTCTTGAGTGCTTGAATCGTCTCTGGATTGTTAGCATAAGAGAAAAGATCCAACGAAGTCGAATCGCAACTCCAAGCAACATCACTTAAACGACTGATTGCACGATTATTAGCAAATTTTTGACATTTCATCGATCTTTAATGGTAGCCAAAAAAAAAAAAGTTTCAAAAGCGTCAAATCACTGCTCTAAGCAAGAACTTAAGGTCCCTTCACAGCTCAGCGACTTGCGAATGCAAACGAGCGAATATTCGCAAATTTTGACATTTTGACTTTTTTTCTGGTCGCAGGTATCTGCTAATCTTACTTGTTTTGTCATTTACCAGCTCTCATTCACCACAAACAAATTTTGAGGTTAAACTCCTTGCTTGCGCGAATGTGGATTGCGTCCTACATATATGTGGAATGTGAATAAAAGCATTCGCTTTGTTAATTTCTTTCACAAAAACGACTTGTAATTCAATTATTTTTATATCAATCGATAGATAAATTAAGTTCTGTTCTTTTGGAATTGTAAAAGTGCTATTGGCATGCCTATAACTGCGCTAAAAACGTTTTGTTCGCAGTTTGTACATTCGCTGGTCGCTGAGCTGTGAATGGACCTTTAGTGTTTGTTTTTTTTGTTTTTTATTTTTTTTTTATTGTTACGCCCAATGGATGTGGTAATCTTTTAAAGATTGTAGTAGCCCTCGATTACTCAATTCCAGGATCCAGGAATGTGCCTACGTACTAATCCACACCCAGCACCCATCTACCACTCTCCCGGGGTTGGTTAGCAATGCATGCAATGCTTCTTGTATTGCTGCTTCTGTTCTCTTTGCTTTCTTTATAATTCGAGGCTGGTTTTGCACGTTCATTACGAGTGCACAACTTGTACCCCATGTACTCCATAAATGAGGATCGATTTTAGTACCAAAGTGTCAAAGTGTATAGCCAGTGCATAATGTTTGGTTGTAGGTCCCAAGTGGATCCTATTGCCTTTATCCATATATAGAAGGCAGCCCGGGATTTTCTGTCCCATTCGACTATGTTTTCTCTCCAAAGAAGCTTCCGGTCGAACTTTAGGCCTTGATAGCTGGCACTATTTGAGTGGATAAGGAGGGGTGCCTCCCAGCTTTGGGAGATTAAAGTCAGGGAGTTTGTGTTTTCTTGTGAACATGACTAGCTTAGTCTTCGTCGGTTTAACGGACTATAGAATCTAGTGCTCAATGAAGCTCTCCTATTTTCAAAAGAGCTTCATTTAGCACTAGATTCCATAGTAGCGGAGTTAATACTCCCCCTTGGAGAGTACTTCAATGCAGTGAATAGCCTACTTTTAAGCATATGCTCTACAAAGCAGCAGATTCTTTCACAGATGTTGAAACTTCGTAGGGCATTGGTTATTGAATTGGTGTCAATGTTGTTAATAGCTCCTTCAATGTCTAGGAAAGACTCTAATGTGAGATCCTTGATTGAGAGGTTGGACTATAGAGACCGTTTCGACAGATTTACCTTTTCGATAGGCATGATGTGACGTGGATAGTAGGGTGAACTAGAATTCTTCCTAGAATCTTAAGGATAATCTTAAGATTGGCTGATTGGTCTATGGTCTTTCGGACCTATGATGTCTCCATCCACTTTCGATAAAGTTCATGCTTCAGTGCCATAAATGAGGACTGGGATGATCAAGGTCTTATATAGAGTCTCCTTAGTTGTTCGGGATAGGGCCTTACTACTCAATTGCCTTCTCAGCCCAAATAAACAGAAATTTGAAGACTTATTCTTCGTTTTATTTCTTCTGACATTATTCCTAGTCTCACCTCTATTGCTTTAAGACCGCAGTTGATCCTAAAGCCTGTAGCTTGATCCACTACTCAAAGAAAATCGGTCCAGGCGGCCAGCATTGTTCCTAGCTCCAGGTAACCCTACAGAATACCAATGGATCCAAACCTCTACTTCTTTAAGACCGCCGTTGATTCTAAAGTCTTTAGCTTGGAATAGTAGAAGAGACTCAGTCCAGATGGCCAGGATTCTTCCTATCTGCAGGTAACCGAAGGGTTCAAAGCAAAGAGCCCTTGATCCTAAAGCCTTTAGCTTAGAGTAGTGGAAAAGACTCTGTGGTCAGCGAGTCAACCAGCGATCGGCCGATTATCTTCGCTTCTTCCGCTTCCTTAGACCTTAAAGTTTCTTCGAAAATATTCCAGTCTTGACTGGATGGTCCGGGTTCTGATAAGTCGGGAGACTTTGCATTATGGCTGGCTCGCGAGGTTCAGTTGGAACATAAATTTTTGCATTTGATCTGTTGGAGATTCGACTCCGGTCCACTGCTTTAAGTTTGGCATCTGCCCAGATTTCCGAATTTTGGTCATCGCAAGCTATTTGCTTTACTTAGCCCTGATGCCAGCCAGCATTCGCTGGTAAAGGCAGTTCATCACTCATGCCTTCAGTGAGTATCCGTTTCTCGTAGGAAAGCCTTTCTATGTGCCATAGCCACAACACCTAAATGTTATTTCTCGCGAGCGTCTGCCAAACATCCGAGAGTACAACTGTCATGACAAACCTTCTCAAATATCAAGTCGAATTGAAATTCGGTCTACTCTGTGTCAGACATCTTCTTCTACAGAAAATTCTGAAACTTAGGCGACCGCAAGGTTCCTACTCCTTGACAATGGCAACAAAGGAGCTCATTTTTTGGACCGTAAATCGGGTTCCGTGGCTAAGGGTTCGTGGTTCGATCCACAGACAACACCTAAATAAATTCTTTCACGGTCCCACCTCTCGTGAACGCCTGACAAACATCCGAAGTATTCTACATATAGAATCCAAAACCAAACCAATCTGTTTGTCTAAATTTAGTTCTCCAAGGCCAAGATGTGGCCGTTCACGGTAAGACCTCATGAGAATATTTTGAATGTCGTACATGAAAGCAAACATGGAAAATATTTCCAATTTGAAAATAAGAACATTTTTTCCCCCAAACACCATGCATGTCGGTGGTATGTTCATTGAATTTAAAAATCTGCGAACTTGTAGATCTGTTGTTCATGATCGCTGGATACAAGCACGATGAAAGTCGGCGTGATCCAAAATAGACGCCGACATGTTTTGTGTTTCGAAAAAGAACACACACAGCAAGTGAAAAGAACACACAGCGTGTAATGTGGAGCATAACAAGTACATTACTCGTACATGTAACAAGTATCTAACAATATTGTGTTGTAAGATGTAGCTATCCCGGCGATTGTTAAGAATAAGTATTCAAAGTAAATGACATGAATCTGCAAAAAGGATGAATCACATGCACTGCTTTAAAAGTTTAAAGCAATGTTCCACAATTCATCGCAAATAATATGGAAATATTTTTTATGGAACAAAACAACCAGAGTCTGAGTGGAATCAATAAAAACCTCTTCAGTTGAACTGACATCCTGTATTCCTTTTTTTTTTTTTTTGCTTTTCCTGCTTTCAACTTTCAAAATAACAACAAATGGTGGGACCATTTCTGTGTGTCCCACCATTTGTAGTTATTTTGAATTTTTTATCCCTACTTGACCGTATGCCTGTGATATTCTTGTCGCATGTGTTGTATCTAAATACTTTTAATCTCTTAATTCCATTTTAATTGTTATGTTTTCTATCAGAGGATAGACATCAGATTATAGTATATTTATAAATTCCAAAAAGGGACCGAGAAAGAAGGTTGTTTTGATTAATTTTTGGGGTGAAAAGCACCACGAGCCACTTGTTCTTTTGGATGAAAAATATTTCTCCGAACTCAGAACTCTAACATCTTAGCTTAGCTAATTTATTTAATTGGCAATTGTATAGGGCACGTGGGACTGCCTATAGCATTTGCACGAAAATTCTGCTTTCAAGGTTAAGGCTACTCAAATCCGGTGATAAGTTATCTCTAAAATAAATGGATGCATGAACTGCTACTAGAATCACATCAATGTTTTTTTTTTTTTTTGTATTTTTTTTTGGATAAAATCTTGAACGGCTACCAATTCAAGGGCATTATTCAATTCAAATGCTTTCGCTTGTCCTATGCACTTAGGTATTTCGTTCAATGCAAATGCCAAAGGAGTTTTGACTTTCAAATGTTGCGGCTGGCTGGCTGGCGGTCTGAAGTGCGATTCTTTCATTTTCCCCGGTTTTTATTTTTTAGAATTGATGATATGAGTTCTAATGAAAGCAAAACTTTCTTGTACAAAACGTCTGTACATTGCATAGTGCCACGCCTAGTTTTTTTTTTCGAAATTGTTAATAGGGAATGGTGGTCTTTGTTAAGAGGGAATAGTACAGCTTAGCAGGGGTACACTTAGACCGAAATTAAGAGCAAAAATTTGGAAAAATGGGATTACCCAACGATACCTATACCTATGTAAACCTCCCAAATGGGACAGAAGGCAAGGCAACCTAGTCTCGGTGTAAACCCATGCCGAAGTTTAGGCATTAGTCTAGTTGGATTGTTAAGATCTTCCCTAAGAAGAACTCTCTTAGGGTTTTCTTTTTCAAAACCGATAGGGCAGCTTTGGTACACAGAAGATGTGTAATGGCTTCTTCCTCTTCCTAGCCTCTACAGCTTTTACAGACATCGATGAATGGGAACAGCAAGTCTTCTGGCATGGGTTGGGTACGAAAACCCCAAAATAAAAATCCCCAATCACAAATAGTTGACATAAAATCCTTCATAGATTGTTCAAAATTACTTCACCGCTTGCTCCGTTACTGCTCCGCTTTTTAATGATGGGTGGGTATTTTGCGCTTGGGGATTTTGGATTTGGGAATTTTGGGTTTTTGGGGATTTTTCAAAAGTTGGGGATTTGTTAGTTTGGGGATTTGGACTTTGGGATTTCAATTTTGGAGATTTCGTACCCAACTCATAACATGGGTATTTTGTGTTTGGGGATTTTGTGGTTGGGGATTTTGTATTTGTACATTTTTCAAAAGTTGTGGATTTATTAATTTGGGGATTTTAGTTTTGGACATTTTGTGGGTTTCAATCCAGCTCTGGCTGTGGATTCTAACTTAGGGTTCTTGCGACTGGGGATTACGTAGCCAACCCGCAACATAGTCAACGATTTTTTATTGGGGATTTCAGGTTTGGGGATATGGACTTGGGGATTTTAGTTTGGGGATTTAAATTTTGTAGATGTTTGTGATTGGGGATTTTGAATTTCAGGACTTCGGGTTTGGGGATATCGACTTGGGGATTTCAATTTTGGAGATTTCGTAGTCAACCCGACGGAAATAGGTCTACTGGTCTTCCTATAATCCAGCTCTGGCTGTGGATTCTAACTTAGGGTTCTTGCGACTGGGGATTACGTACCAAACCCGCAACATAGTCAACGATTTTTTATTGGGGATTTCAGGTTTGGGGATATGGACTTGAAGATTTTAGTTTGGGGATTTAAATTTTGTAGATTTCGTAGTCAACCAGACGGAAATAGATCTACTGGTCTTCCTACAATCCAGCTCTAGGCAAATTTGTTAAGAAGAGGGACATGTGCTGATATTGTTTCACTTACTGTTTGGGACACTAATGGCTGCGGTATCTAATCGGAATTTTACCGATTTGTCAGGGAGTTTCCAGTTTGTACCCTCCTTAGCTAGCTCGTCTACTTTACAATTACCTCGGATATCTCTGTAGCTTGGAACCCAGCACAGGAATACGTCTTGCTTTACCAACTTGAACTGAATTATTTGCGATTCTTAGATTCTATCTTGTAGGCCCAGGTTCACCCGGAGCTGTAGCGCCACCTAAGACTATCTATGTAGAAAATAATAGCCCTGCACTTTATCGAGTTAATCGAAAGCCAGGTCGTGACTTCACGGACTTTTGTGACTTTTGCTTGAAATGTAGTACAGTGGACTCTCGCATCTGTTCCAAATACTGTCTTAGATTGGTCTGTGTAAATCTTTGTCGAAGATTCGTTTAGGAATCCTGGTCTTATATTTGACGTTAAAGTCCAAATAGGGGACAATGTAGTCCGAAATACTATGAATAGTGTTTAGGATACTTGTGTGATCAGTTGCAAGGATTCCCTAAGCTGTAATGTTGCTTTAGCCGCCATCAGCTTTGTAAAGACATCAACGGAAGAAGATGGAGTATAGTAAGATTTCCATAGAACCCATTGCCTAGCTTCTCGCAACCATTCGTATTGTGCATGGTTACCCGAATGGAAGGGACGTACTGTTTAATGCTGTATCTGAAGGGCAAGTTTTGGTTTCGAGAAACTTTTTCTTAACAGTTTTACTCTTGGATGTTTGTCAGACGTTCGCTAGAGGTAGGGCCCTGAAAGGAATTTCACTTGCCATGCAGCACAAGTGCATTTTCCTATCGAGAGTCGGTCTTAACCACTTGCCATCCTACATAAATAGAGGGCAATGGATGGCTTCCTAGAACGGTCATCATCATTAATTGGAAAAAAAAAGCAGTGGTCCCAAATGGTTTCCTTGTGGGACACCAAACTTTGAATTAATAGATTTGGATGTGGGCAAAGTGTCTTAATATAGATATTTTAATTATGTATCTTCATTTAAAGGTGACGGTAAGGTTAAAAATGTTTTATTTCTTTTCTTTTTTTTTATAATACTCGCACACAGCAACGAGGACAATATGTCTCTAAATTATGAAGAAGAAGATTACCAAATAATTGAAGATACTATGGAAGGAAACGGAAGCACAAGTGATGAAAATAACCCTGAACCACAACAAGAGCCGATGAATACTGAGCCAGTCGGAGCCAGGTAATATGTAGCTTTAATTGTTTGTAGTAGTTCCTTCGAAGTCATTCTCGCCATTCAGTTCATATGGATGTATCTATGACTTTAGGTATCTTTACTGATTTATTTATTTACTTATGTAGTGTTCTTTTGGATATGTTGGTTGGGATAGTTAGAGTATCTTTCAATTTTCATTTTGGTTGTGTAGAAATTTGCGCTTTAAAATCAGTTGTCCCCATGAAAGCACTTCGTATTGTAATAGACTATGACTTAGCTAAGTATGTATCTATGTCGTGTCCTTGGTCGTATAATTATCCAACTTCTAGGTTGAGAACCACTACGTCATTTGTTCTTAATCAATCGCAAGGACATAAAGGATTTAAATCCGTGGTCATACTCGTATATGACAACAATGCCCCTAATAGTCTATATGAATCCATAACCACTGAATAGACTAAAAAACTCAATCAAAACCCAAACAACCATATCGGTGTTAATTAAGCAAACCGTCAACCAAAAACCGAATGGAAATTCAATCAATAAATCTCATCAGTCAGTACAGTCATCCGGCATCCGCTGTTTGGGTATCCTTCACCCATTCCCCATCCACGTGTTATTAATTTCATTTATGAAGTATCTTTTTGTTTTGATTTTTTAATTTTATCCATCCCTGAGATTCAGACAGAGACACGTGTAAAAAACATGACTGTTACCTTCGATATCCTTGTAGTCCTCCAATTATATTTTTTTTACAAATAAATACTTTACATTGTTTTTGATTCTTTTTCAATTGCTGACGGAAAACAAGGAATGCTATCTGTCGTCCCCCTTGTGTACCTCTTGGATAGTCCTCTTGGATAGTCCTAATTAATCATCACAATTATGAAAAAAAATCCAAGTTGAGTACATGTTTGTAATGAAGGATTTCAATTAGCCGTATTATTTACGGAATGGAGTGGGTGGATGGTAAAAGAGGAAAATGAGAGAGAATGAAACAAAAAAATAAATGGATTCAAGGTCTGGTAGAACCGTAGGGGAGATACATCATAACACTGATGTGGATTACCAATAATATGGTTGAAAGTGAGGAAAATCTGTATATAAGTCCATAGAATCGAAGGGGAAATTAAAAACATAAGAGAATGAGAGAATGAGCACTAATAGATACTTAATGAAATCGTTAAAAGGTCTACCACCGAAGAGTAGCTGCATCACACTGGGCAGTAAAACATTTTAAAAAAAAAATACCAGTCATCAGACAGATACCTGATGGTGTGATTATCGACCCTAAGCTGGTTTGCAAAAAACACCTCGAAAAATCATTCAACAAAGCTTGTCAGGTCAGTATAGACTTATGGAGAAAAAGGGCTGAATATTCGAGGAAGAGAGGTTTGGTGGAACGTCCTTCTCGGTCGTAAAAATTAATTATCTAATATTAAAAGATTGTCGATTTTATCTATCCCAGACTACAGAAGTACAGAACTGCAGAAGCATTCACACTTCTTCCACCTCTTCCACCTCTTACACCTCTTCCACTTCTACCACGTTGTTATCCAGTTAAAGCTTGTAAAGCGTCATCCAACAAAAGGTGTCATTTTAAAATTCGTGTCATTCTTAAACTGTCAACATTTAACTACCAGTGTGATGATTTTTGAAAAGTGCAAATCAAGGGGTTATTAAATATATATCGATACATACTCGTGCGAAGTGTTGAAATAGTGCAGATACACGACGAAAACGGTGAAAATATCACGAAAACGTTGAAAATAATGGCTCTATTGGACGTGTGATTTCTCGAAATGGAGACAAAAAAAAAAGTGAAGTAATGTATATAGAATAAATCAGTGCGAATATATGTATCTGATGAGTGAAAGAGAAAAGCGGAATGCAGCGGAGTGAAGCGGTGCAATCGAATGATAGGAAATATCATATAGAGCATATCCGCCACTTCCATATTAAAAAGTGAAATACCGTCTATAGAATGAAACAGTGCTAGTAAATGTATCTGATGAGTGAAGTAGAGAAACGGAATGCAGCGGAGTGAAGCGGTGCAGTCGAATGATAGCAAATTATTGACATAATCAGCATATGGGGCATATCCCTGAGTATCTAAAAAAAAAAGTGAAGTTTTGTCTATAGACTGAAGCAGTGCGAGTATATGTATCTGATGAGTGGAACAGAGAAGCGGAGTGCAGCGGAACGAAGCGGAGCCAGTTGTATGATAAGAAATTACTGACACCTCTTGTTGAATGACCCTATATATTAGTCTTCTAACATTTAACCATTGATTTTCAGATCTAAACCCCAAAACCATTCATTTCAGTCGGTGAAATTCGATCGTAAACGAAACTAAATATCTTTTTTAAATTAAGTCTGTCGCACTAGACATCCACATTATGTGTATGCGTCATCTCTCGAATCAATGAATAAACTTTCTTCGTCTCGATAACCTTGAATAGTTAATCAATTCAACGGCTTTATTTAAATCACTTGCCGTCCGCTTGTCTACTGCACTTACATATATGTACGTAGTACCTACTTCGTTCGATGCCAATGGATGGTATTTAGACTTTCAAATTATATCGACTGATGGTATTCATTCAAGTTTCCTTGTAGGTATTTATAGAATTCTAATCGTTAGGATATTGTGTGAGTTTTTTTTTTAGTTCTGTCTGGTACGTAGTCGTTTGTGGTACACGCTACTTTTTGAAGTTGATAATCATGATAATCTCTTCTTTTGTTTTTTTTTTTTACATATCTTAACAGGTATAATGTATACATTGATCCGGACGGAATAATTCATATTTTGGAAGAAAGTCCTATTGTTGTTGAAGTTACAACCGAAGGAGAGGAGCTTGAAGCTTCAAGTACTACTGATCAACCAAACAACGAAGATATCGAAGAGATGAATGACGAAAATAAAATAATTAATCTGAGTTCTGAACCAGAAGTTATAGATCAGCAACCCGATTTGGAGTCTTATCTTCATCAATATGGCAATCCAGTCATGTTGAATGAAGATAATGAAATTTCACCAATCAATCAACAAGAGTTTGACTCTTCCGAACCGAACCAACCAAATGAGAGTCCAGAAGTCGTGTTTGAAAATTCTGAAACCGGATCGGCTTCAGTCCACATTGAGTCTTATGAATACTATAATGGTTATCCCATGAATGTTCGTTTAACTAACGACTTGGCCTATCCAAGGAGTTCTGGCACAGAAGCAGATTCTACTACTCAGACAAACTTTGTTTATTACGAGAACTTGGCTATAGATGGCAGAAATCTAGCTTCTGGACAAGATTTTAACCATGTCGATCTTCCAGATATATCCTCGAATGATATGCCACTGGATCTATCAAAATACAATCAAGAAAAATTCGAATACTATGAAAACATTGATAAATATCGTCATAAAGTCTTGTATCGACATCCCAAAGTTGCTGATATCTTAAATGAACCGATGACATCCAATCAAGCAAAATTTGAGTTTAACCATAATCTTGATGATCGAGCTGTGAAGAATACAGGTGATCTTAAGTTTGCTAGAGCCACCACAGATCAGCCACAACCAGGTCCAAGTTTTATCTTTCGAGTTATACCAAGGTAAATTTTTTGTTCATTCTTAATGTTAAGACAAGCGATATTTCTTTGCAGAAAGATCTAAACTTACAAGGAAGGATGCTGCATCTCTAAAAAAAAAAAAAAAAACAGATTCAATAGAGGAAGAAGAACAGTCTGCCACGCCCACTAACTAATTTTTTTTCTTTTTTTCAAAATTAATGAAATTAATTTTTTTTTCCAAACTTTTTCCAAATAGATCAAAACTTTTCGAACGAATCAGTGAAGATGAACAGCAACAACTAGTTGCACCACATTCAAATCAACCGAGAGTAGTTATAAGTGATGAAGAGGATTCTGAAGCAAGTTCAGTTTCATTAATTTCGAATCAACCACAACCCAGGTAATGAAATGAATAATTTTAAAAAAAAACAAAAAACAACTAATTCTAAGGTTGAGCGGTTTATGTTACTAATATTAGTCCTCTTTGTATAATGTAAGGATTATTGGTCGATTCTTTTATGCTGGAATGCTTGATGATGATGATGATGGGGATGATGGTGATGATGAACGAGAATAAATTTCACTTTGAACACTGATACTATCTAAATAATAATCTTAACACATCTACTATATATTTGATGTTACCAATATTAATGGAATAATATATATTAAGTTCATATTCATATTCTACTGATGTGTATTCAATGTAAAAAATTGAAAGGTGAAGGGAGATGGAAATGGATATAAGTAAATTTTGAATTGCAAAACCATATATTGTTTTTTTTTTTTTTGTTTGCTTCTTTGTTTTGAATCTAGGTTCGTTAAAGGTAGGTAAGTACTTTACAAATATAAAAATTGAAGCGACAGTGCAACTTTGTGTAGGAAGGGAATGCTATGGATAAGTACTATACCGCTTGGGTCCGCTGCATTGCGCTTCACTCATGAGATACATATACTAACATCGCTTCACACTTTATACAGTACACTGCCTACTTCTATGGTTTTTTTTTTTCACGTGGTGAGGGATACACTCTGCATGCTGATTATGTCAGTAATTTTCTATTAGACTACTGCACTGCTTGGATCCGCTGCATTCCGCTACGCTACACAACTTATCAGATACATACACTTGCACTGCTTCATTCTATATACAACACTTCACATGTTTTATTTAGGTAGTGAGGATGCCCTACATGCTGATGCCGTCAATAATTTCCTGTCATACTACTGCACCGGTTGGTTACGCTGCATTCCGCTTTTGTACTCCACTCATCAGATACATACATACTGTATCGCATTGCTTCGTTCTATATACAGACATTATTTAAATTTTTTTTTAGGTAGTGACGAATACAACCTACATGCTGAAGCTGTCATTAATTTCCTGTCATACTTCTACACCGCTTGGGTCCGCTACATTCCGCTTCTCTATTTCACTCATCAGATACATATGTATACTAGCACAACTTCATTCTATATATGTACAATACTTCACATTTTTTTTAGGGATATGCCCTACATGCTGATATTCTCAGTAATTTCCTATCATACGACATCACCGCTTGGCTCCGCTGCATTCCGCTTCACTACTCCACTCATCAGATACATAGACTCGCACTGATTCATTCTTTATACAATAATTCACATTTTTTTCTATGTGGTGAGGGATTAATAATTTTCTATCATAAGAAATCTTTCTGGGCCCTACCTTAGATACTGTATCTTGAACCTCGGACTGCCTCCATATCGTGGTAGAATCTTGTTCTAAATTCGGTGTTCAAGGGTTTTATTTTTTTTTTTTTTTTTAATCTCTTGGATGGTCCTAGACCAAAAATTGTCACTTGAGTTGGTATTTCTATTGAATCCTTGGAAAAATGTATATGAATCCTTGAAAAAGAATCAAGGAGTCTATGCACATACTTCTTGTTCCAAATAACGAACGAATATCCTCAAAAAATCCAACCAAAACACAATATCCTTACATCAAACATAGAACTACTTTATTTTCATTTCTAACCGAAAATATAAACACATAACGACATCCTTTACAAACATTTTACTTTTATAGTACTTTATCTCCTTAAAACTACGTTTTGTTATTTCGCTTTTGTTTATTCAGAAGAACTACGAAGTGAAAAGGATTCATCCCCAATGCATGTTATCATAAAAAAGCATCCTTTCTTGATGTGCACTGTATTCGGTAGCAGTTTATCAACACCATCCACACAGTAGGCCACAAAGGCAATAACCAGTGCAAGGATAATGCAGATAAATACAAGACACATAATTTTTGCTATTTCACAATTCACTGGCCGGGCCCAATAATGTTCGTTTATATTGCAAAAGCGCGGTTGCATTGGTGGTTGAATCATGATTTCTTGATCTGCTGGAGCATTTAAACTGGGCAAACGACGTTCCATATCTCGTTGCATAGCACGTCGCCTATAGCCAGAACCACGAGGAGGTAATTCAGGTGGCGAAACTGTTTACAAAATATATTTTATTATTTTGTTTATTAAATCCTATGTACACATATACATATATCGTCGTTTGCACATGCACTATATTACAAAAATATTAAAAAAATTTTTACACTAAACGGACGATGATATATGTATGGAACGTAAATTTTATTGTGTATCCGTACTTGATTCTTCTTCCTCTTCCATTTGTTGAATTTGATCGACAGTGACAATGTTATTTAATTCAATTTCCTCGTAGCTCATCTTTGATTAAGTGTTTAGATATACTTTAGATTAAATTTGAAAATGTATCTATTTTCACTTTTTTAACTACGAATAACTGCACGCGTGTGTCTCTATCTGAGAGGAGGATAGAACTGTGAGTTGGTAATTTTTAATTATCGCGAGGTAGCCATGCGTTGTAGAAATTTAAGGGCGATTTTTTCTCTTAATTATCCGCAAAAAAAGGACTTTTCTCTAATTTACTTGAAATGGAGGGATACCAAAGCGAAAGCAATCCAAACAACAATAGAAATTCGAGTGAGTGTGTCCTATAGGCCGGTTAGCATCATGTCGCCGAAACAGTTTTGGGTATTGGTTTGGGGGTACTTTTGTTATTTGTTTTTTTTTTTTTTCAGTTCCACCTCTCGGAAAAAAAAATGCCGTCATTTTGATGAGTAGGCGGTTAGTAGATACACGTGGGAAGATGGCAAATACATAATACATGTATGATAAGTTATTGGAGGGGAAAGTTGTAGATACACATGAATTATGTTGAAAAACTTGACCCAGCTTATGAATGAACCTGACATTAACAGTCGGACTTGTTCCTTATTTGTTTAGTTCATGTCTAAATAAAAATGCGAATCTTTTTGCACTCAAACTGTCGACTTATAGCATTTTTATTATTCTTAAAGATCATGGAAACGAGGTCATGAAAACGCTGATAAATCACCAGCTTATGAAGTATCTTGAATCATAAAAGCAAAAGGTTCACCCACTGGTGTTTTGATAGTATCTATCATTCATTGCATCAATCTGGCGAATGTAAGATTGTTGTGCTTGAAAATTTAAAGGCATTTGACAGCGTTTAGTATCTCTTCCTTAAGTCTGCTATCAACCATATAAATGATGGGGTGTCCCAAGGTTCCGTTTTGTCTCCGACTCTCTTTCTATTTTTCATAAACGATCTTTGGTCTGTTACTTGTAATCCAATATATTCCTTCGCTGACTATAGTACTGTCAGGTTCATATATTCGTTCTTAAACCTTGACCGAGAAAAATTTGACAAAAATTTGAGAAAAATCGAAACATATGTAAGGATAAGAGCCTTTAAAGACAGGATGCTCCTTTTTTCAGGTTTTCAAACTGCCACATCTACTATTTACAAAAACAAACAATTTTTTCAACATTTTTACAAGAAAGTGAAAAAATTTCCTTATAATATAAAATATAGATATTTACTTTCTCTACATTTCGTCCATACATTGTATAAACCTACGTTCACTTTTTGGGGGCGTTTTTTTTCGAAAAAAACGAGATATTACCTTTGACGTTCATATACACTAATGAAAGTTTAACTTTTTCAAATTTTTCTCAATTTTCTCAAATTTTTTACTCGAAAATGAAAAAAATCTTTATAACATAAAATATAGATATTAATTTTTTCTACAACTTGTCCATACATTATATATACCTACGCCCACATTTTAGGGGCGTGTGCTCGAAAAAACGAGATGTCACCCTTGTAAATTCATATACCCTAATGACAGATTAACTTCCGCAAAATTTTTCTCAATTTTCTCAACTTTTTTACAAAAAAGTGAAAAAAATCCTTATAACATAAAATATAGATATTAATTTTCTCTACAACTTGGCCATACATTATATATACAAACGCCCACATTTTAGGGGTGTTTTCTCGAAAGAACAAGATTTAACCCTTGAAATTTATATACCCTAATGAAAGTTTAACTTTTTCAAATTTTTCTCAATTTTCTCAAATTTTTTACTCGAAAATGAAAAAAATCTTTATAACATAAAATATAGATATTTACTTTCTCTACAACTTGTCCATACATTATATATACCTACGCCCACATTTTAGGGGCGTGTGCTCGAAAAAACGAGATGTCACCCTTGTAAATTCATATACCCTAATGACAGATTAACTTCCGCAAAATTTTTCTCAATTTTCTCAACTTTTTTACAAAAAAGTGAAAAAAAACCTTATAACATAAAATATAGATATTAACTTTCTCTACAACTTGTCCATACATTATATATATCTACGCCCACATTTAAGGGGCGTGTGCTCGAAAAAACGAGATGTCACCCTTGTAAATGCATATACCCTGACAGATTAACTTCCGCAAAATTTTTCTCAATTTTCTCAAATTTTTTACTCAAAAATGAAAAAAAATTTTATAACATAAAATATAGATATTAATTTTTTCTACAACTTGTCCATACATTATATATACCTACGCCCACATTTTAGGGGCGTGTGCTCGAAAAAACGAGATGTCACCCTTGTAAATTCATATACCCTAATGACAGATTAACTTCCGCAAAATTTTTCTCAATTTTCTCAACTTTTTTACAAAAAAGTGAAAAAAAACCTTATAACATAAAATATAGATATTAACTTTCTCTACAACTTGTCCATACATTATATATATCTACGCCCACATTTAAGGGGCGTGTGCTCGAAAAAACGAGATGTCACCCTTGTAAATTCATATACCCTAATGACAGATTAACTTCCGCAAAATTTTTCTCAATTTTCTCAACTTTTTTACAAAAAAGTGAAAAAAAACCTTATAACATAAAATATAGATATTAACTTTCTCTACAACTTGTCCATACATTATATATATCTACGCCCACATTTAAGGGGCGTGTGCTCGAAAAAACGAGATGTCACCCTTGTAAATTCATATACCCTAATGACAGATTAACTTCCGCAAAATTTTTCTCAATTTTCTCAAATTTTTTACTCAAAAATGAAAAAAAATTTTATAACATAAAATATAGATATTAATTTTTTCTACAACTTGTCCATACATTATATATACCTACGCCCACATTTTAGGGGCGTGTGCTCGAAAAAACGAGATGTCACCCTTGTAAATTCATATACCCTAATGACAGATTAACTTCCGCAAAATTTTTCTCAATTTTCTCAACTTTTTTACAAAAAAGTGAAAAAAAACCTTATAACATAAAATATAGATATTAACTTTCTCTACAACTTGTCCATACATTATATATATCTACGCCCACATTTAAGGGGCGTGTGCTCGAAAAAACGAGATGTCACCCTTGTAAATTCATATACCCTAATGACAGATTAACTTCCGCAAAATTTTTCTCAATTTTCTCAACTTTTTTACAAAAAAGTGAAAAAAAACCTTATAACATAAAATATAGATATTAACTTTCTCTACAACTTGTCCATACATTATATATATCTACGCCCACATTTAAGGGGCGTGTGCTCGAAAAAACGAGATGTCACCCTTGTAAATTCATATACCCTAATGACAGATTAACTTCCGCAAAATTTTTCTCAATTTTCTCAAATTTTTTACTCAAAAATGAAAAAAAATTTTATAACATAAAATATAGATATTAATTTTTTCTACAACTTGTCCATACATTATATATACCTACGCCCACATTTTAGGGGCGTGTGCTCGAAAAAACGAGATGTCACCCTTGTAAATTCATATACCCTAATGACAGATTAACTTCCGCAAAATTTTTCTCAATTTTCTCAACTTTTTTACAAAAAAGTGAAAAAAAACCTTATAACATAAAATATAGATATTAACTTTCTCTACAACTTGTCCATACATTATATATATCTACGCCCACATTTAAGGGGCGTGTGCTCGAAAAAACGAGATGTCACCCTTGTAAATTCATATACCCTAATGACAGATTAACTTCCGCAAAATTTTTCTCAATTTTCTCAACTTTTTTACAAAAAAGTGAAAAAAAACCTTATAACATAAAATATAGATATTAACTTTCTCTACAACTTGTCCATACATTATATATATCTACGCCCACATTTAAGGGGCGTGTGCTCGAAAAAACGAGATGTCACCCTTGTAAATTCATATATACTAATGACAGATTAACTTCCGCAAAATTTTTCTCAATTTTCTCAACTTTTTTACAAAAAAGTGAAAAAAAACCTTATAACATAAAATATAGATATTAACTTTCTCTACAACTTGTCCATACATTATATATATCTACGCCCACATTTAAGGGGCGTGTGCTCGAAAAAACGAGATGTCACCCTTGTAAATTCATATACCCTAATGACAGATTAACTTCCGCAAAATTTTTCTCAATTTTCTCAACTTTTTTACAAAAAAGTGAAAAAAAGCCTTATAACATAAAATATAGATATTAACTTTCTCTACAACTTGTCCATACATTATATATATCTACGCCCACATTTAAGGGGCGTGTGCTCGAAAAAACGAGATGTCACCCTTGTAAATTCATATACCCTAATGACAGATTAACTTCCGCAAAATTTTTCTCAATTTTCTCAACTTTTTTACAAAAAAGTGAAAAAAAACCTTATAACATAAAATATAGATATTAACTTTCTCTACAACTTGTCCATACATTATATATATCTACGCCCACATTTAAGGGGCGTGTGCTCGAAAAAACGAGATGTCACCCTTGTAAATTCATATACCCTAATGACAGATTAACTTCCGCAAAATTTTTCTCAATTTTCTCAACTTTTTTACAAAAAAGTGAAAAAAAACCTTATAACATAAAATATAGATATTAACTTTCTCTACAACTTGTCCATACATTATATATATCTACGCCCACATTTAAGGGGCGTGTGCTCGAAAAAACGAGATGTCACCCTTGTAAATTCATATACCCTAATGACAGATTAACTTCCGCAAAATTTTTCTCAATTTTCTCAACTTTTTTACAAAAAAGTGAAAAAAAACCTTATAACATAAAATATAGATATTAACTTTCTTTACAACTCGTCCATACATTATACATATCTACGCCCACTTTTTGTGGGCGTTTTCTCGAAAAAACCAAATTTCGCCTTTAAAGTTCATGTATTCTAATGGCTGCTTCAATTTTGTGGATTTTTCTTGTTTTCTTTTGTGTTTGGTGGGATTTTCTTGAATATATATAATATTTCATAACGTGTACAATATGATAATTGTTGGTTGCTTACATTTTTCCTTTGGGTGTATGTTGAAGATACAGTCTACACCAAAGCGCACCACAAACGATTCATGCACTGAGAGAAAATATCCGACCTGTTATTCGCGAAATAAAAAATCGGCTATTTGGCAGATGTTGTATACCATTACAAACCTCAGAGTTTGTATTTTGAAATAAGATAAAAATATCACCAGTTGTCATAAAAAAATATTGCTTTTCGCTATTGATTTAAAATGACACCTCTTGTTGGATGACCCAATGGTACATGAATGTGGGTGTTCAAAAAAAAAAAGGCTGTAAGCATCATATCTGTGAATTGATCAATAATGGTAAGCCGTTCACGGCAAATTTCACGAAGAATTACTCCATTAATACAGAATACTTTCATACCTAACACCCCAACAAACCAACCAGTCAATGCCAACCCATTCCCTACTTTCCATTACCATCCAACAAAACAAGAGAATTTCGTTTCTGTATTTTTTTTTTTTTTTTTGTGTCACTCTAGGGATTATTAATACCTTTTATTCAGTTGCATCTACGCATCCATCCTGTGCGAATATTTTTTGCCCACCAACATACCACCACCATACCCTTAAACTCTTCCAAATCTGAGTTAACGCAAAAAAAAAAAAAAAAAGAAATCTGATATGTCTACACAAATGAAATACAAAAGATACAAGATAATCTGCATTTTTACAGTGTCAACAGTTAGAGGGATAAATTCATGAGAAACCATTGCTGCGCTTTACCCTCATCTGCCTTTCATCATCTGTACTTTCATGTTTCATTTCATTTCATTTTTTGCTTTTATGTTTTGTGGACTGAGAAAGCTTCAGTTCTTCAATGAAAAAAAAATTGTTCCAAAAAAAAAAAAAAAAAAACAGCAAAACAGCAAAATCAATCTATACACATCCAAATGCACTGAGATGTTATTTCTATGGCAACTTCCTCATGCGCGAAGCTGTGTGTTGCGGCTCAATGGTATACCACTACCTACTCCCACTCGCAAAATAACACCAATGTTCATACGTACAACAAAATAGTTGAAACATCGAATGTCCATCTAGCCATTCTTACCATTTTGTCTAATTATTACCGTACAACATGGAAAACATCCATAAGCATCTATAAGATTTCACTGTACAGAGAGAGAGAAAGCTGTGCCATCAACCACCCACCAAAAAAAAAAAAAAAAAATATAAAAAGCGAAAAAAATAACCAAATTCATACATATGATGATAAAGTGTCAGTTTTCACCTGGTTAACGTCATTAACGCATACACCTTGGTGTGTTGGTCAGTTTGTGCAGTTAGTTTGCAGCAGGCTTCCCAGCCAAATAGTTCTTTCGAAAAATTTCTCTGATTAAAAAATTTTTTGTCTTGTTATTCAAGTTCACTGAGAAGTAGGAACAAGAGGTATGATAGGAGTGTGTGCAAGTATCTGCAAGTGTTGTGACTGCAATAAGAAATGTATCTAATTTAAATTTAATTTAAGAAAAGTTTTACATGTGTGAACGGAGTGAATTAAATTATTCAAAGTAGCCATCGCATAGTTATACACGAATATTTAGGCAAAAGGAAAATTATTCAGTTTGGTAATTTGGGATGAGGATTCGTATAGTCCAGACGTGTGTTAACCAAAAGTATTCAAAAATAGAATTTTGATTTCGTTGTGCTATCGTGGTTTAGTGTTAGAAGATCCCCATTTCGGATTTGTGATCTATATCCGTGGTGATTTGAATCCTTATCCATTGGTGTTTGTCTATAGATACATACAGTATAGTATAGTGTATTCGGGTGTTTGTATCTTTAAGTATTTAAAATGAGTATCTTTAACCAGAATGTTCGAAATTTAAAACCTTATATTGAGTGAAAGTCTTTTGCGTCATTCCAACATACATCCCGTACATACATACATATGTAAGTATGTCTATAATTAGTAGGAATCTCGCTGTGAAAATAATGACAGAAGGGGGCATAAATCGGATAGCATCAGTTATTATTTTACATTCATTTATGCAACTGCATTTGCATTAAACATATGTGTGTATGTTATGCAGATATGTATGTATGTATATATGTATGTATGTATGTAACGTTGTGGAGTGTAATTCTGCGAAAAATTATTCCACATCATCGCGCTCTAAGCCTCTAAAATGCGTACTAATACGACTTCACTCTAAAATTCAAATGGAACAGACAATTCAAATTATTTTCGCGAGCTGCGAGGGGATTAAACTGTGATTTGATGTAATAAGGGTTTGTAGATGCAATACCCACTCACGTATGCACTTTTGTACAAGCAGCAGTTATACAGTAACTTGTGCAACCAACCCCCTTCGATTTAAATTATTGTTTTTAAATGGAATGTTTGGAAATCGGAAATTAGTTTTCCGAAGTAATAAAACCGAACAAAAAAAAAAAAAAACATCCGATTCTAAGAATGTGCGCAACCCTTTTAGTGGCATAAGCCCATAGGGTGGGCTTAGGATGAGAAGAGATACTTTCTATTAGAGATACCAATGAACGTCGTCGGTCAGTTCGAAATGTTTGTAAATTTATGGATTGCGTTTGGTGGCACTTTTTCATATACATACATACATATGTGTAGTATGTGATGGATTGGTAGAGGGATTTTTTGTTTTAATTTAATTCAGTTGCGCTTAATTAAAGAGTTCCTCCTACACATTCCTCCTACACAGTGTCCTACACTATTTTACAGGCAATTAAGTTGGCTTCTGATCCAACTGTTGGGGAACTATACTTGTTAGATAAATATTATACAACATTTCCCTTTACAAAGTTTGAAAATAAAATAAGAGATACTGCATTTAGATACAAATTTAGGCTAGGTTTCTGAACTGCCTTTAAAATTTTTGAAAAAATAAGAGATACTGCACTTAGATACGAATTTTAGTTAAGTTTCTGAACTGACTTTACAAAGTTTGAAAAAAATAATAGATACTGCACTTAGATACAAATTTAGGTAAGGTTTCTGAACTGTCTTTACAAAGTTTGAAAGGAAAATAATAGATACTGCACTTAGATACAAATTTAGGTTAAATTTCTGAACTATCTCTGGACATTTATAGATAAATTTTCCAGCGTATCATTTTCTATCAGATTTTTGCATTAAAGTTAATTCATTTAATAAGAAACCATTTGTTGTAGTGCTTTCTAACTTTATTTTTAGATTTGTTCATAGAAACCTCAACGTTTGTTGGGATCTTTGGAATAAATAAGTCTACTAAACAGAAGTTCAGCTTGGAGAATATTTCATTTCCGTCAAGGGAGTAAGTAACATCCTGTTTCAAAGTCTGACTTTTTCTTAACAAATACTTTGCTATTCCGATATATTTTTTGACAAGTCTTTCTGACTTGTGGTAGTATACAAGAAAGTAAATAGACTAGACTACTGAAAGTAAATTTTATCACATTTTCTTTAGTGAATGATAAACAAGTAGAACAATTAAAAGGAGAATTATCTGCTATAAGTATCTCTTGTGGTATTCCATGAATTCAGTACTGACTTCAACTGATTTCAAGTGAATTCACTACTGATTTCAACTTACGTACATCTAGTGAATTCAATTGACTTCCGAAATGATTTCAATTTAGCAATTGGTACAAATTGAATGCATTAATCACTGACTTCAAAAGAATGGTGAACTTCAACTGATTTCAAGTGAATTCACTACCGACTTCAACGAAATATGTGAATTCGGTACTGACTTCAACTGATTTTATGTGAATTCACCACTGAATTCAACTGATTTCAAGTGAATTCACTACCGACTTCAACGAAATATGTGAATTCGGTACTGACTTCAACTGATTTTATGTGAATTCACCACTGAATTCAACTGATTTCAAGAGATTTCACTACTGCATGCATGGTTTCACATTCTTATTAGTTTTTATAAGATGAAAATACGAATTTGGTAAAATATTTACCTCAGCTTCTGTATTTAATTTGAATGGAATCGCAGTGATAGTTGCCTATCAACAATTTTGTTTTTTTTTTTAGCAGAAACATTGTTTCATCTGGATCGCAACGTACGTAAGTTATCAATTTGATCACTCTTTTTATTGTTACTATGTAGAATTAAGTCCATTACCTTTTTAGTGATTTTTTTTAAATTACATTTGGAACAAAAATTTCCCAAAAGCCGGAGATATATTCGGTGGATGTTGTCTATGGTAACAGGCTCTAACTGTTCAACATCCAAAAAATTGGGTTAGTAACCTCGTTATTGTTGAAAAACCATCTGAAGATTTGAAGTTTGTGTTTAGATCCAAAGAACTTAAATAATGCTCTGATAACACATTGCCAACTTATACCAAATCGTATGAATTGTATTCAAAACTTACAAATACTGGACTTAGTACACTACCTTGTGGTACTCCAGCTTTAATTTCTCTTAGCGTTGAGTAGTTTGTTTCTTTTTTAATTCTGAAGAATCGTTGTAATATTAAGGCCTGCTTCGGCAGTTGTTTTTACAATTTATGGATCTGGCCTTTATATATATATATACTACTCCTTACAGGACTGTGGTCCTCAATCCCAGATGCATAGCAACAGTTGCAAAGCCTTAAAAGGTCTTTGGGGAAAGAAATTTCTCCCACTAAGGACAAATAGTCATTAAATTCGTCTGTAATATTGGCTGTATTCCAAAATGTCATAAAAATGCGCATCACTGCTTTAATGACGGAAAATCATCAGGCTTTGACATTGCTATTTTATTATTTTCGACATTTTGGAACACTACACGATACTTTTGTCAAGTGGAACAATTTATTAAGTATAATTCGTTAAACAAGTTACAAAAACTTCCATTTCCCAATCAAAAACAAAACAAAAAACAGAAAAATCATTTGCATCATAGGAATTTATGATGCACTATTTGCGCAGCTGATTACATAATAATATCTGTTTAAGAGAAATCTGCTTCATCCTCTGGGTTTCTACCTAGTAGCTCCGCAAGACCTCCATTCGTCTGCTAGCTAGTGCCGGTCATTGACACAATATATGTGATGCCGTCCCGATTTCCTCCAGAGAGAGCTCATGGTGTCAGCCTCTAGAAGACCCATCTTCTTTAGGTTATACCCGAAATTTCCATGACTTGTAGATAACGCTACCACCCATTTCAGTGTTCTTAGCTCTAAGCTTAGAACTTCTCTGAAAATGGTGCCAAAAGGCCTTTCGTCAAAAGAATCAAAGGCTCCGTCTCATCGTCCATTCCAGCTCTTTTTCACAACTATCAAAATATCACTGATTCCCAAGAGAAAGCCAATCTGCTAGCAGCTATGTTCGTTCATTCGTTCAATATACCTTAACGTCAAATATATTTCCGAACCCTCTTAGTAAATCGAGTCCTAAAATATCTCGATTGTAACAAATCTTCAGGTTCAGATGGGATCCGCCCCCTTGTTTTGAAAAGTGGAAACCAGATAGGTGGAAACTCGCGCACGTCTAGTTGATCCCTTAGAAGGGCGATAAAACCTTCCCTTCACACTACCGACCCATAGCCCTACTTTCAATGGTCTCTAAGGTCATGGAAAGTGTTGTAAATTTCCATCTTATGAGATGTCTTGAAAGAAACTGTCTGCTAAATGACCGTCAGTACGGTTTCCGTCAACTACGTTCCACAGAAGAGGTTAATGCCTAGTAGTTGCCCTTCACATCCCTACAGCTTTCCATAGAGTATGGCACAGTGCTCTCGCAAGCAAAATTAAACCTAAATGTTGTCGGTAGCATCTTCTCATCAAGGATTGCAAGCTTCTTAACAGAAATGGTCTTCTATATGACCGTCAGTATGATTCTCGTCAACTACGTTCCACAGGGGACTTTACCACGTTGAATGTCGAGTAGTTGCCTTTGATATCTCTAAAGCCTTCGATAGAGTATGGCATAGTGCCGCCTTAAGTAAAACTCAGATGGTTGTTTCCGGTGCTCTCGTAACTTGTCTGAGTTTATAAGATCGTATCCAGCGTTAGGCATGTAGATTGATCAATTTGCAATCAAATTCCTTCACTAGAGCATCGTCGAAATGTCAGATGCTTATCGGTCCTGTACATATATTTCCACCATAGTTCTTCGGATGAAATTTATAGCGAGCGACCTCCTTCATACGACCATATCTTTCCAAATCTATTTTCGATCCACACAGTGAAATTCAGAAGCTCGTTCTGAAGACACTCAACACGTACATATGTGGAATGACTTGCCCTAATTATAACCTAACTCTGTTTCTCTTTCCTTCTAACCCTTTCACTCCATCACTGTGTTGATAACTTTAGTCCTAAGCCATGAAGAACATTTAACAAAAAAAAAATAAATCATTTACGAAAATAAGAAAAAGAGTCGGTGTCAAAGTGGAACCTTGTGGTACCCCAGCGTTTATATGGTAAATAGCAGGCTTGAAACCGGAAAATAGTTTCCAATCCATTGAAAGATATATCGATGCCCAATGCAAGTATTTTCGACAAAACAACTTGATGCTAGACTCTGTCAAATGCCTTTGAATGATGCAGATAGTGGTTCTACTTTTCGGTGAGATACAGGTACTATCACACCACCAGTGAACCTTTTGCTAAAAAAAACCATACTATCGCTCAGCCCATGATTCAAGATATTTCATAAGCGTTCGAACCTGCTCTAAAATTTCTGATAATTTAACAAACAAAACCTAAAGACCTGTCTACTCCAAGTGGCAATCGTGAGACAAAATGAAACGAAAACCATAGCCAGGTACCTTTTCGAAACGTGTCTTATAATGAATGGAGTTGGAAGCTATAATATGCCTGCTTTAGATATTTATTTATTTTGTTCTTTCTTTCAGATAATTTATTACAAATTACAACACAACCTAGTCCGAGTGCTGACTACAGTCTCTGACTTTGCTTTAGAAGCATAACAATCCACTTGACAACCGACTTAAGGTACCAAACTGTTTGATAATTCCCATAAAAGTATCTAATCCTTGTATCTTTTCAGATTTATCAAAATGTTTAAAAAGTTTCAAAAGACCCCAACCATTTGGACGCAAGATGTGAGTATTTGTAAAAATTTTTACATAAAATGTTTCCCCTACTCATCGCCCTCATCTCCTACTTCAGGATATCAGATACAACTGGGTATCTAATACTGGACGTAGAATTCATCTACAAGATGATCTGTGCATATGCGTATCGTCCATAGAAGACTACTATCTGCGACGATATGCCCGTGTTGCTCTGCTTGACTATGGTATATATGTCCAAGGTGAAGTTATACAACCTAAACCAGGAGCTTGGGACTATTTGGGCAGATGTTTTCCCAGTAAGAGCATTCTTCTTCTATAAGTAATCTAAAAAATCAATCTTGCCCTTTATTTAGCTCGCGAAACCAGTATCTTTGGTATGAGCCTTGAACGTGCATTAAAAATTGAACGCAGGCTTCATAGCTACCCTCAGCAGCGTATTAATTCGCAATACAGGTTTCATTTGCCCTACTACTTCATCGGTTCGATTAGAAGCATCAGTACATATGGCCTGAGGGATGATAACGTTCTGCAAGATGAGGGCAACCCTCTTTGGGTAAATTTGGTAAGTTTTTTTTTTTTTTTTAAAAATTCATAAGCCAGGCTTTAAGTTTATGCTATACTGGACAGATGCTGGATCAACTTCGACGAGGAGATGTCTTAACCTACAAGTCGCGCGAGAGTGTTCATGAACTCTCGACTATCTTGAAGATATTCTTATTGGAGTTGCCCGGTGGGCTACTTACAGAGGAGCTTGAAGGATTGTTTCTACTAGCTGGAGGTTGGTAGTCTATTAATGGTTTTCATGGAAAAAAAAAAATATAATAAGCATCATTTTTCTTTGCAGGAAAGCGAATGCAGTCCAGGCGACTTGAAGTGATCCAACTTCTGGTCCAGGCCTTGCCACGTGCAAACAGAGAAGCTCTATTCTTGCTCATGTCACTCTCAAAACAAGTGGTAATGGCAACAATTCAAAACACAAGCGATTTGGCAGCAGCTTTCAGACGGGTACTATTCGTCAATGACAACAGACCCACTGCAGATATGGACATCGTCATCGTATTTGAGTAAGTCTAACCTTTAAACGTCTGTTAGACTTCTTCAATGATGAGTCCCTTTTCTTGTTTAGTGCAATGATTACACGTTTTGAAGATATCTTCAATCTACCAGCCGAAACTTTAGACTACATATACCAGCAGTTAGTCAAGTTTGAGCCAGATAAACTTTCTGAAAACCTAGAGAGACGTATCAACAATCGTTTCTGGGAGAGTTCCGACATTCCGGAGAATTTAATAATTTTAAATAAACGACACAGCTACGAGACTTGTCCTTTTGAAGCATTCTACAAGGTTGAGGATACTTCACCCGTTACAACCTTGACTATGGTTAATGATTTTCTAAAACGTTCGACGAACACATACAGGAGCCGTCGCCAGTTGGAGGAAAACGATTTGGATCGACTTAAAGAAGAACTTCAGAAGAGAATCACGTATTTTCCGAAACGTTCTTTAAAATCTAAACTACGTTGTCCACGAGTGGATCGTATTGAAGAGGACGTTGAAAACGGTTCGACTATGGAACTCAAAGTTCCCTTTAAACTCGAAAGAAGGTACAGTTTCTAAGGGAAGACAGATGGAAAAAGTTTTGAATATATATTTTTAGTTGTAGTATGGAACTCAAAGTTCCCTTTAAACTCGAAAGAAAGTACAGTTTCTAAAGGAAGACAGATGGGAAAAGTTTGGAATATATTTTTAGCTGTAGTATGGAACTCAAAGTTCCATTTAAACTCGAAAGAAGGTACAGTTTCTAAAGGAAGACAGATAGGAAAAGTTCTAGATATATATTTTTAGCTCTTCTAGCTTATCAATGTTGTATTGCATTTTAATTCATGAATAATTAAATAAAAATAAATAAATATGTTTGGAAGAGGTCACTAGACTTCTTCAGGTAGATTCATTGGTGTGGTTTGGTATTTCAGACTTGACGGGGACTTTTCTGTCTCGAGTAAGTAATGAAAAGATGTTGACAGCAGCCTTTGATATGTTGAAGTTCGGAAGGTTTTATGGCACAAAAAACTTTAGAAATGTCTGTGGCCTAGAGAGTCATAGAAACCAAAGGCCTTAGAGAAATGCATCGAGTATCTATCGAGTGTCTAGCGACTAGGAGAAGGCTTTCGATACCTTGAATGGAGATGTTATCTTATTTGGTTGACCTTGCTCAAATAAAGTCATCCCAGGAAAGGTTAAGATCACGTGAAGTACATAGAGTAGGTTCTATGTCTCAAAAAACTTAAGAAGCTTCTGTGGCGTAGAGATCTATAGAAGCCAAACGCCATAGAGCAGTGTGCCGATTTCAGGTCTCTGTTACATCTACCATCTATCGACTATAAGAAGGCTATCGATCGAAGTTTTGAATCGAGATCTCATCTGGTCAACCTTGACCTATTAAGGCTGTATACGAAGGTAGTAAGTGTAACGTTTTACACAATGGTAAGATATTTGAGGATTTTGAAGTTGAAAGTGGAGTACGTCAGGGCTGTATACTGTCAGCACTATTGTTGTTGGTGGTCACTACTACTGCAGTATGGAATTTGTTGTATTATGACATCTTACCTTAAACACAGCGACTACGTTGACGATGTTTGTCTACTTTCACATCGAATAATGGAGCTTCATCTGATGGTCCACAATCTAGGAGCTGGGGCGAAAAAAAAAACAAAAGTCCTGAGTACTTCTAACAGCAGCGCTCAATTCAACATTGCCGGACATGATTGCCACTTAGTGTAGACAGTTCTTTCGATTTTGTTTGTTAAATTATCAGAAATTTTAGAGCAGGTTCGAACGCTTATGAAATATCTTGAATCATGGGCTGAGCGATAGTATGGTTTTTTTTAGCAAAAGGTTCACTGGTGGTGTGATAGTACCTGTATCTCACCGAAAAGTAGAACCACTATCTGCATCATTCAAAGGCATTTGACAGAGATTAGCATCAAGTTGTTTTGTCGAAAATACTTGCATTGGGCATCGATGTATCTTTCAATGGATTGGAAACTATTTTCCGGTTTCAAGCCTGCTATTTACCATATAAATGCTGGGGTACCACAAGGTTCCACTTTGACACCGACTCTCTTTCTGATTTTCATAAATGATTTCTTTTTTTTGTTAAATGTTCTTCATGGCTTAGGACTAAAGTTATCAGCACAGTGATGGAGTGAAAGGGTTGGAAGGAAAGAGAAACAGAGTTAGGTTATAATTAGGGCAAGTCATTCCACATATGTACGTGTTGAGTGTCTTCAGAACGAGCTTCTGAATTTCACTGTGTGGACGGAAAATAGGTTTGGAAAGATATGGTCGTATGAAGGAGGTCACTCGCTATAAATTTCCTCCGAAGAACTATGGTGGAAATGTATGTACAGGACCGATAAGCATCTGACAGTTCGACGATGCTCTAACGAAAGAATTTTGTTGCAAATTGATAGGTCACCGATCAATCTGCATGCCTGACGCTTAACACGATCAAGCTATGGGAGTTCCTGCTTCAAACATGTGAGTTGGGGAGAACTATGGTTGACACATATGCACAGAACCGATAAAGCATCTAACATTTCGACGATTGCGATGCTCTAGCGAAGGAATTTGATTGCAAATTGATCAACATGCCTGACGCTGGACACGATCGTATAGACTCAGACAAGTTACGATAGCTCCTTCCTCAAACATGTGAGTTCTATTCGAGTTTCGAACGAATATAAGGTTCATAGGTATAAGCCAAGTCTGCAGGACTGAAAAAACTGTTTACACCTCTTGAGGAATCTGAGGGATCTAGGAAATCTGATAATTCCAGCGAAGGTATGGGATAACTTGCATGAAAAGCATTGACAAGTCATTAGATTCCACAAGATCGAAATACAATTCATGGAACCCAGGGCCTAGCTTCTCACAACCATTCGTGTTGTCCGCCTTTTATGCTTTACACGAGTGGAAGGGGCCTATTGCTTAATGTCGTATCTAAAGGGCAATTTGTGTTTTTGAGAAGCTTTTTCATGACAATTCTACTCTTGGATGTTTGTTAGACGCTCGTAAGAGGTGGGGCCGTGAAAGAAAATTTTTGTTTTGTCTGTGGATTGAAACCACCGCGCTCACTATCTATAAAATATCTTACCAAACGTTTCACTACCTTCGTATGCAGCCTTGATAAGGCAATTTCGACCAAATAAGATAGCATCTCAATTCAAAGCTTCGGTCGAAAGCCTTGTCGTAATCGATTGATAGTAGATGTAGCAGAGTGGTCAAATCGATGCACTGATCTATGGCCTTTGAACTCTATGGTTCTAGATGTATACTAGTAATTTAACCCTAAAACAGTCTAGTTCCCATCATTGGTATTACCAAATTGTTACCAGTTAGCCTGGCTCTGGACTTTTCGCTACTCTTTCGGTCCTCTAACTTGACAATACATTCCACAAATCTAATCCGAAAGTGTAGAGGACTTAATCTGACTGGATATCCACATTTATATTGCAAATGTAACACGTTTGTGATGAAGAGGTCACCGATGGTACGGCAGTGGATATTGTGCCGTCTATCATTGTGAGTAACAAAATGGGTCTTACTAGGATGTGGGGAAGTTATCATAATGTATCTCAGCAGCTGGTAACGAGTAAATTTGCTCTCGAACTGAATCCTCTTGTTTTTTTTAGGTGGCGCTACCGTTTAGGGTAGCCCGGTCCATAGTTAACTGCCTCCAGTTGGGCACTTCAAGCCAGTTGAATCTACTTTTCGTTTTATTAAGTCGGTTGTTTCTGTAGAATCTATAGAGGCAAGGAAGAGGATGAAGTCATGACACATTCTTCTGTGTATCTGTCCTGTCCTATCGGTTTTGAAATTTAAACGAGTACTTCCTCGAAGATCGTAACGATCTAGCTAGACTAGACTTAAAAGTCAAATTGGTTAAACGACGAACCATACTTGTGTCCACTTGTATCCACTTGTATGCACTTTTGAAAAAATTAATTACTTATGTACGAGGTTTTTTTCGTCTTATTCAAAGGCATACGTTGGATCCAAGTTTGAATCTGAAATCCCTAGAAATCGGACCCGAAAAACTGAAGTGAATTTAAAAAAAACCCCTTTATCCACTTGAGGTTGCAGCAAAGTGAATCGTTTAAAGTGGATTTGATTCTAACCGACACACTTCTTTGGCATGGGTTCATACAGAAATTGATCGCCCTACCTCCTGTCCCATTTGGGCAGTCTCCGGTACTGGTAAACCGGTTCTTCCAAAGTAGTTTCACAGTGGACGTTCTTTTTGATCTAAATGTATCTATACTGAGCGGGGACAACCATCCAACCAAGTCTGTTGTTTCCTTTGCAAAATTAAGTTTAATAGATTGACAGTATCTTTTTGAAGATGGTGTTGGACTGTTTTACTTGCATCGTCTTATAAAAATCCATCTAGAGATGGACCTGATTCCTGATGCAAATTTTTGTTTAAATAACATTTGTGGGCCTTCATCACAAGTCTAAGTCTTCGGATACTCAGAAGAACCTAATACCTCTTTGAATTGCGATAAAGAAGGATTTTCATCTAAAACCTTTTTTTGGTAGTTATTGGCTTTCATTTGTCCAATTTTATTTCAATAAAAAAATATTCTTAACATTCTTTTAAAAACAAAAAAATACTACTTCAAAGTACCAACATACGATTTATTTATTTCGTACTGGTCACACCGGTTAGAACTACGTACATACATAGAGATACACAAAACGAATGCCGGTGCGTTGAAGACACTGTGGGCAATTTTCAAACTCACTGTCAGTCGTATTTCTACTTCTACTTGTCGCGGTCTAGTGTTCTTTAGTTACTTGTGGCCAACGCCTTATCTAAGCAAAATATCTGAAAAGGAATTTTAACTACTTACAGATACATATCGATCCAGTGAGCTTCGAATTGATTTAATCGATCGAATTAAAGGCGGGAAAGCGTGAAACAAACAACAAGTATATACTTAAATATATACTTAAGGAAACACCGGAAGAAAATGAAGATACTTACTATATATGTGGAACCTCCGTATCACCGAGTGGTATGATTCTGTGTCTATATACATATATATGTGTATCTATATACTCCCGATCGTGTTTTATACTTTTTTTTTTCTTTTTTTTTTGTATTTCAAATGTTTAGGGCGGTCTAAGGACTGTGACTGGTACTCGGTTTGAGGCAATTTGGGCACCAAACAGGACCACATCTAATTGGTTCTTCCTAACGGATAGGAAGAGAAAAGTGTACCTGAAAGTTGGTTGGAATCTAATTGGACGCAGACGATCGAATAATATCAGTATCAAGGAAGAGACTATGAGATCCAGTGAACTGACCATTTACATTGCACCCGAAGATGAGGAATCGCCATCAGTTCACAGTGTTAACAATAATTGTTTCATGGATGGTATTCGCATGAGTAAGAAACCAGAGACGTTGTATCATCGATCAGCAATCGGAATATTTGTGGAACATACCAGTAAGTTAATTATTCTGGAGTTTTTCAAGGAAACCGATGATCAACGAATGGATAGTGATGAATAGATTGAAACAAAATAAAAGACACATAAAAATAAATATAAAAATGTATCTAATAATTGTTCAAAGGTATACATGTATCTATGCATGTATCTATTGTATTTCTGTATTGTTCTTATGAATAAAATTCTATACCAAGTGGCATACATACCTACTTGCTGATGAATGGATGGTCGTTGTTTATTGCCTTTTGTATATATTTATGTATAGTTGGACGTTGTTTATGCGGGTGGCTAACCAGGAAGAAACTTCAGAAGTAAGTATGTGACAGGGTGTCATTTTAAATGATTTTGTTTATGAAAACTTAAGAACAATGCAGTTGGGTAATGATATACAGTGTCTGCGCCTTGGCTCTGTCTACAGATATAAAATTCTTTTAATGACATTTTTCATCACGTTTTCGCACATAATTGCGGCTGCATTTCGCGAATAACAGCTCTGAAAGGTTCTTTTAGTTGTATGAATCATTGTTGGAGCATTGTTATAGAGTTTATGTTTAACATGAAGTGTGAAACGCAAGAGGTGTGAGAGTTAATGGGAATGCAAAAAAAAACCAGTTGGAATGTGCGAATCCAAAGCGATGACAAAGGACATTTTACGTTTACGTGCGTAACAATTGATTAGTGCTGCGGTCAGGGAAAGTGGCTTGGTCTTGTAGGTGATTTCAATGTAAGGGAACTCACATACATACATATTCAGACGATCTATCAATAATTGTCTTGTCAATGTAAAGCTGACCGCCCAACAAATGACCCACATTAGCGAGTTTAAAACCGGTTTCCACAGAGTATACTCCACAGTTGCGAATATCTTTTACTTGACAAGCAACGCCCTGGACTATGTGGAAAATGGCAAGAAACTATGTATGTACATATGTATATGCTTTCGTTGCAGAATTTTAAGGCGACATTTGACTCCCTAGCACTATTCTTTAAAATAAACAATTTGTGGAATTTCAACAAAAAGAAAACAGTACCGCGGTATCGGTGGATGGTTCCAATCGAAAAGTGGAGTAAAACAAAGTTGCCTATTGAGCACTCTTTTATAAAAATACAAAATGTTATCGAATTTATTTGAAATAAAAATCTAAATCTAAAATTTAAAATCTATTTTCAATTTTCTTAGATGATTTGGTCGCGTATCTGCCGGGTCGTTACACTTGCAAAATCTCCAAATATGTTGCAGATTATGATCCACAGGCAACAACAATACTGCGATCTTTGGAATCTACAACTAAACATCAGCAAATCGAAAGTTATGATAATTCGAAATGGAACGGGAATGCATTTTGTGCAATCAATGAGCTAATGATCATTTTTTCGGATTCAGTTGGGGGGAAAAAACAGTCTTATGTTGGAAGCAATCATTTGCATTTTAAATTGTGAAAATTGGAATTCTTCTTTTGCTTCGGTGGCACTATAGTTCGGGGTGACTTGTTCCCTTTACTTATACGATATCTAGGAAGTGTCGCCCCAGTTTACCTTGGTGGTACCATACTGGATGTGTGCAACAGAATCGGTCTGTGACTGTTTCGCTGCAACGTAGAATCTGTACTTCTGTATGGGTGCAGTACTTGGAGATGGATTCCACTAACTCACGCAAGCTGCAGACTAGATCTCTAAGAAATATCTTTGGTTCTATCGTATCACCAATGAACTACTTTACCAGAGAATTAGCCAAAAACCTTATGAAGACGAATGCGCGAATGAACTGGACACATCCTCCGGCGCAGTGGAATCCATTCACCCAGGCAGGAAGATTTACGAGTCGCCCTAGGCAAATATGGTGCAGGACAATTGGAGAGGAATCAAGCTCTTTGTGGACTAAGTTGAAGTCAGCTCAAGCCCATTGGAGTATCTATTTCGAACAAACGTATTGTATTAGTGCGAACAAGATGGCACACAAGCGTTCTTGATACACTATGCCCCTCGAAGAGTTAAATGATTTAAGTAAAGTCTGTTAGGCTATTAAACATTGCTGGACCTCATGATCAAACAAAAAATCGACGATAAAAAGACTGGAGTATATATGTATACAGTATGTAAAGGGTTGTTACGAGTCCTTTTCCTCGAAAGTAACATGTGGATTGTAAAAAAAACTTTTCAGCACATACTGTAGGTATACCAAAAGAAGGACAAAAAGTATGAGAAACACACTCAAAAAGTGAGTAAAATTGTATATTCTTTTAAGTTCTATGGTGTACCATGTAGACTAATCATTTCAGACCCCCTTTGGTATTCCTAGTTATCAATCAGATACGAGCTTCTGTTGCAACCCGTTGATAATCGTCGTCCTACTACCTCTTGTTGGATGTCCCTACACTTACCCATAAGTAAATTGAATGCATGTTGAACTCCAACCACTTAAAACACTTAACTTTAAAAAATACGAACATACTTCGATTGCAAATAAAGAATTTATAAAATTTTAACATAATAAATACTAGACTATGATACACCGAAGAACTTAATAGAGTCATCAACTCATGATGAAATAAATTATACTAAAATGAAAACTAGACCCTAGAACCTAGTTGACGTCCACAAACTATAGTTTTTCTTATCAGTTATGGAACCGATTGGAAGTTAATGCAGAACTTTCTATGGCTAATGCAACTGCACCCACCTAATGCAGTCGTAAGTAGCTGATAACTGATCATTATCAAGAAACCTTATCACTTGGGAGAGCTATAAAAAATAGTTCTGCTATGCGTTGGAAATTAAAATTAAGATTGCTGGGTGAGGGTGAATGGGATGGGCCTTGGGAAATAATGAGAATTTCAATGGACCATAGTATTACGCACCCAGAACGTAGAATTGTAGATTTAATGAAAAAGGGGGGAAAAATAGAGTATGCACCTATGTACATGTATCTATAGAGGAAATAAGCTCTGGCGTTCGTGATAGCTTGATCCTTAAAACGGAGGTTCGATCTTCCTTGCCGTCTCGAACCTGAGAGCTCTTTGCTGGTGGAGCTACTGTAGTTTGGCTATTTTAGACTACATCCACATCTTGGTACAGCTTCTCCTCCATTCGCCCTCCTCGCATATGGGATCGAATATTGGATGAAGAATTTTTCTCTCGAACGTCTTCAATATCTGCTCTCATTTCCTCGTCCAGCCACTCGGTTCCATACAGTAGAACTGACTGGCTCAAGTTAGGAGTTATGAAACCATTTGTTCCCCAAATCGAAGTAGCAGAGATTTCCTTGAGTAAGTCTTCGCCGCATCTCCAAGGTGGGTACACTCCTTAACCACTTCGAAGTTACTGTTGTCAATAGTGAGATTTTTTTCCCCTAGACGGTGTATAGAGGCTTCTTTGTTTGTTGACAATATGTACTCGGTTTTGTCTTAATTCGTCAATTGTCGTGTAAAGCCTCTATGACTCAATTTCCATCACATTTCTGTCGATTTTAAGACTGCACTTACAGACACTAGCTATACAGAGGCATATCTTGGTTTGGGATCCCGAGAAGGCATGCTGATCCATAAAGGTCGTTAGAGACCTAAAACTGATGACAATAACACTTTAGTAGAAGTAAAACGCTGTTTCTTTAGACTAAGATGTAGCAAAACCCTATCCTGAATAACTAAGCAGATTCTATACACGACCTTGATCATCCCAATCCTCCTTTAAAAGGCTTGAGCATGGATTCTATCGAAAGTGGATATCCTCGGTCGTATCAAGCGATAAATTCTTCGAAAGATATTCGATCATTTTTGCGTTGACGAGCTTTGAAGGGGCAGATTCAACGATAAACTATACAAAGTGTACAGCGATACCGACATGTAGAGCAATAGACAACTGTGATCCGGTCCGCGATCATGTCTACGATTCGGTCCACGATCTGGTCCACGATCATGTCCGCGATCTATTCTACCCCAGATTGACAACGCACAATACAGGAAGACCTTGCCTTAGGTGGCTCGTACAGGATAAAAAAAGTGGATCGTAACCGACTTAGATTCCACAACTTGAGGTAGCTAGCTAAGTTTGGTTAGGTTAGGTTAGGTTAGGTTAGGTTAGGTTAGGTAGTATCCCACAAAATTCTTCTAGAAGAGCCTTGTTAATTGAGGACAGTAGCGCCACCTACATGTGTAAGTAAGTAAGTATACAAGAACTCCTTCTGGAACTTAATGAAGAGCTCAGGAAGATGATTTATGTTGATGAAGAACGAAGAACGAAGTCTAGGGCTGAGAAGACTTGAAAGAAATTTGTGAAAAGTATAGTGCCTCTACCATAGGGTAGGTATGGTAGGTAGCAGTAGCTTTATTGTAGCTTAGCCACATCTTCCTAGATATGACACAGTTTGTTAACCTAGTTCATCTGAGATTGGCTTGTACAAGATAGTTGGAGGAGATTTTTGCTCTTTACTGCTTCTAGTGGAATGTGGACTGGCCTGTTTCATCAGCGAGTTTGTTTCCATAAACATTGATGTGTCCTGGAATTTAGATCAGGGTTACCTTGGATTGACTGTCTAGCGTGGTTAAGTCATTTCGACATTCTTGTACTAGTTTTGAGGATCTTAGAGCCGGTCACCATCCTATTGACTCATATGTGAGTAAATTCTGGTTGCAGGGTCCATTTTTTACTGAGGGTTCTGCTACATGCACAGAAGGTAATGCAGGCTTTCCGTTTACCCGTTGTTCTATGTTTATCTTCAAGGATAGTTTAGGATCTACAATAGTTCTTAAATATCTAGCAATGGACGATAACTGGTGAGTGGTTGACCATTTAGTCGATATATTTTGGTTTTGGTGGTGAAGAGCAATAGATCAGTTTCGAGTTGACCACACTTCTTGGCCCAAGTACTTACTTTACATCAGATTACTAGGTTAATCTGTATAACTTTCAGCATTGGTAGTATCGATGATTGAAAGGGTTTGAGTAGTAGATTGGGTGGTGTTTCGATCCTCTTCATCGACTTCGTCTAAGTCGTCAGAGGGACCTGAGGCTCAAAATATTTTCACTTTGGCATACCTGATGCCAAAACGGAGTTTGGAGTCGATATTCTCTATAGAGTCAGCGCTGTCTTCGTTTATCAAAAGTAGAAAAGAAAGGGTATTGTTGTGCGGGTCATCGCTCTTGATGACTTTTTAGTCGTCCATGGGGACCGTAGGATTATGGAGGTGTAGACAATTCATAAGCTTATCACTGTCGATGGTCATATTTGGGAGCCAAATGCGCATTCAGTGCAATATCCCTAGCCAAGATCAGCTTGAGTCTTAGACCGTCCCATGCGTCACGGATCTTAGCAAGTCCCTAGAGAAAACGTCCTCGGATTTGATGAGCCTATAACCCCTTATGATCCTACTTGGTTGTTTAGTAGATCCATGACCATTTCGGTTAGCTTGACCTCTATGGCTTCCTAAGCGTTAGATACTGCCTTACCGACTTAGAGATCATCTCTGACAACTTCACTGACAGTTTGTGATGTTTGGGGTTTCGAAGTCGATGGGTTATCTGGTTTGGGGATGGAAAGCTTCGCTTGATTTCCTCTAGGGTGCGATTTTGCTTTTGTTGGACTGTCTATGGTTGATGAACTCGTTCTCGTCTCTGACTACTTTTCTGATGGTTCGTGACATTTGGGGTTTCGAAGTCGATGGGTTATCTGGTTTGGGGTGCTTTTTTGCTTTTGCTTAACTATCTTTGGTTGATGAACTCATCAACTTACTACCAGTTCCCGCGTAGCAATCTTGCCCAGAATAAAAATGATCCTCTGACACGCGCTTTTTTTACGGTTGCTGGGTGATTTTTGGGTATTTACTACACGCGTTTGGGCACTGAGTCGAGTGTCTTGGTCGCAGAGAATGTCGATGGTTTTGGAAGCGTCTAGCTACCCACTACTGCCTCCTGACTGGAAATTTTTTCTTCAGATTTTTTTTTAATTCAAACATTAATGTCATAGAATTATCTGTCAAATAAAGCCAACTTCATGGATATTTAAGACATTTTTCTGTATTTTATTTCAATTTAAAGTTCTTCGCCTCTATAAAAAAAAACAAACACTCTCTACTTGCCAAGTGTTAATAAATAACCGGGATTGACCGGGGAGTGGGTATATGAACATATTCCGCCCATTTTTAATCAATGCTAGTTGCACTACTGCGAACCAATCAGTTTGTGGTCATACGTTTGCTCTGCCATTTAAAATCATTCTCCGGATACTATCCACACGAGTGCATGTGCATACTATCGGACAACGGTCAAGCCACTGGTTGTAGTTAAGTTAGCCAATCATGTAGAATGATTTGCTCCGACTTTATATACATATGTATGTATGTACATAATTTGTCCAAGAGGGAGTAACAATTTTATCAGTTTATAACGTAAGAGTGCCACACAGTGACTCACATACCTACTTAAGTACATAGTGACATGAATGTCTGGTTTTTTTTTTTTATCCATTTTCTGTGTTCATCGCCTTAACTCATGACCAATCTTAAGTTCAATGTGTGACAAAGTATCGTACACCTACGTGAGACCGGTAGCAGACAAACATTTTGTAGGATGTTACAAGTTCTTTTCCTCGAAGGTAACAGGTGGATTGTAAAAAAACTTTTGTCCACATAGTGTAGGTATACCAAAAGAAGGACAAAAAGTATGAGAAACACACTCAAAAAGTGGGTGAAATTGTATATTCTTTCAAGTTCCATGATGTACCATGTCAAAAAATCATTTCTGTCCGCACTTTGGTGTTCCTATTTATCAATCAGATACGAGGTTCTCTTGCAACCTGTTGATATTTTTCGTTCCACACCATTCTTTCCATGTGGTACCTACATATGCATATAATAAATAGTCTTCAGTTTGCAACAACTTATACCTACCCTTCGACTTCGGCTTCGCTTCGCCTTCCTTTTTAAGGATTCCATGATCCAATTCTATGTTTGTCCACAACGATCTCCACAGTCGGTAATATAGTCAATGCTGTAAATATAGGTTCATCCAACCAGAGGTGTCATTTTAAATTTCTGACCATTCTTGAACTGTAAACATTTAGCTATTATTGCGATGACTTTTGATAAGTAGAAACTAGGAGGTTACCAAAAATGGATCTATACACACTCATACGACGTGTTAAAATAGTGCAGATACACTGCGAAAATGGTGAAAATATCGCGCCACATGCCACATAGTTAGTGAAACAATGGCTCTATTACATAACAAATGGAGACTTAATACGTGTTTTATTACCATTATACGTTTTTCTTTTGAGACTTTGTTCAAGATAAAGTCTACGACAATGCTCCATCAATGATTCATCACCTAAAATAAAATTTGAGAGCTGCTATTTACGAAACACTTCCGCAATTACGTACGAAAACGTGATGAAAAATGTCATTAAAAATATAATTACTTGTAGACAGATCCAAGGCAGACACTGTATATCATTACCAACCGCATTGAAATAAAAATATCATTACTTTTCATAAACAAATCATTTAAAATGACACCCTGTCACATACTTACTTCTGAAGTTTCTTCCTGGTTAGCCACCCGCATAAACAACGTCCAACTATACATAAATATATACAAAAGGCAATAAACAACGACCATCCATTCATCAGCAAGTAGGTATGTATACCACTTGGTATAGAAATTTATTCATAAGAACAATACAGAAAGACAATAGATACATGCATAGATACATGTATACCATTGAACAAATATTAGATACATTTTTATATAATATAAAGTTTTATGTTTTTTTTTTTTTCTTTTGTTTCATCTATTCATCGATATTCATCAATACCTTTCGTTTATTTTTTTTCTTAATGTCGGCATTGAAAAACTCCAGAACAATTAATTTACTGGTACGTTGGACAAATATTCCAATTGCTGATCGATGATACAACGTTTCTGGACCCACACTCATGCGAACACCATCCAGGAAACAATTGTTGTTAACACTGTGGCCAAGGGGTGAGTCTTCATTTTCGGGGTCAACGTATACTGTCAATTCGCAAGATTTCATATTCCTTTCCATGATACGAATATTATTCGAGTTTCTGCGTCCAAATAGATTCCAACCAACTTTCAGATATACTCTATTCTTATTTTCCGTTAAGAAATACCAATTGGATATGGTCCGGTCTTTTGGCCAAATTTCTTCAAATGGAGTACCGGGGATGGTCCTTACACGGCCCTAATCAATTGAAATACAAAAACAAATTAAATTAGCATAAAATACGATCGGGATTATATACATAGATACAGATATAGATAGAGTCATACCAGCTCGTAATACGGTGGTTCCACATAAATAGTAAGTAAATTTGGTATCATTTTCTTCCAGTGTTTCGCTTAGGATGTATTTGAATATATTCTTCGTCGTTAGTTTCACGCTTTCCCGCCTTTAATTCGATTGATTAAATCAATTCTAAGCTCACTGGATCGATTTGTATCTGTAAGTAGTTAAAATTCCTGTTTAGATATTTTGCTCAGATAAGGCGTTGGCCACAAGTAAACTAAAGAACTCTAGACCGCGGCAAGTAAAAGTAGAAATACGACTGACAGTGAGTTTGAAAATTGCCCTCAAAGCGCAGGCATTCGTTTTGTGGATGTAACTATGTACATAGAACTAGTGTGACCAGAGTAAAAAAAAAAAATAACAATTCGGATTAGATTTGTGGAGTGTATTGGTAAGTTAATGGACTGAAAGAGTAAGGAAAAGTGCAAAGCAAGGCTTACTGGTAACAATCTGGTTAGAGATGACGAGAAATCTAAAGCAATTAGGTACTAGTATACATTTAGCACTGGGATCTAGGACCCAAATGCTTTCGATACCCACCCAATAGAGCATCCACAAGATACTGTTTAATGGGAAAGAAGTAATTGCTAAAACTTCACAGATGGACACGATACCATTTTTTCTAAAAAGAATTCTAATATCCTCAGCTCCAAGAAAAAAAAAACAAAAATTTGTTTGAACATTTCATGATCATGATCCACAATAAGTGGAATAGGAATATTTTTGAAATTGTCTTCTGGTTACACTGATTACCTACAGAAAACGCAGTAAATAAAAGAGTGAGAGAAAGATAGAATCGAAGTTATGTATATTGTTATATGTTACACTCAAGCCTAACCGAAATGATCCACTAAATATGACAAAAAAAAAAAAAGAAAAAAAGGTTTAAATGAAAGAACAGAAGTCGTGAAATGTGCAGTGGTGCATGAAATGTAGTGTATATTGTATTGAATTGTATTGAAAGATACAACTACACACTCTGTCGTATTAGATGCAAAATGGTTCCAGAATTGGACTAGTTTATCGATGAGATTTACTTGAATTTGTAGAAATGATGATATTTACCATTTTATTTGGTGGAATCTGAAGTTTTTGATGGTAATTCTTTCAACATTCTTACTTTAGCTTACATTATAACCAAGAAGATTGGGTCTAATAGCTATGAAGTTGCCAGAGAAGATGAAGCCAACAAACCACTGGGTATCTACCACACATCTGACCATATCATAGGAAGCCCAACCAAGAACCCTTGATGAGACTTAGATGGAGAGGACGACCCAAAAAGACGACTTAAGGTCTTGACACCACATCCAAACGACAGCACAAGTTTCCTATGAATTCTGCTACAAAAGTAATCGAAACTGGCTTAAGTTCCACCCGACATAGCTGCCCCTGAGAAATACTAGGAAACAACAACCTAAACCGCAACCAAAGAAGAAACCATTCACGACCGCAAAGCTGACACCAGCTCAACCTCCTCCAGCACAGAAGCCAACTAAGAGCTCGCCCAACTTTAACATCTTTGAAGACACGAAGAGATTGTTGTTTGGCATGGACTTGTTTGACATGGAAAAGGTAGTTTACCAGCAAACACCAGAGATTCGGAACTACTCCTGCCTTGCTCACTTAAGTGGCTCCAGATTGCCAGATGGTCGGCAGTTCGCCTCAACAGGCAGATACTGACCGAAAGAATAGCCACAGAATTCCACATCAGTTTCCGTCGAATGGACTGTGGAACGATTCTGCAGATCTTCCTCAAATTTCAACCACCGACAACTTAAGCAATAATGAGATCGACGACGTCGATTCCCGATTTCAGTCGGGTTGACAGGCAGAAGACACCAAGAACTAGCAGAGATAGGTTTGCCAAAACAACGACTTCGGAAGAAACTTCAAAGGATTGTCCGGAGAACATTGAATACTACAACTGAACTGCACAAATACTACACAAATCCTACCTAGACATCGAGTTCACCAAGCTACTGGAAGACATCAAGCGACAGACTTTGTCTTACTTAATTTGATGTAAAGACTGCCTTTTTAAACGGAGATCTGAAGGAAAAAATTTATGTGCGCCAATCAAAAGGTTCAGGCATGGTCTGTAAATACCATAAAGTCTTGTATGGACTTAAGTAGGTATCTCGTTGTTGAAACCAAAAATTAACAGAAATTTTGAAAGGTTTTAACTTGGAACCGTGTAAGATGGAACCCTGCGTTCCTACATTGACAACGCAATAGCAATCTAATGCATTCCATTTTTTAGCAATCACTGAATTGAAATCAATTTGGAAGTCAATTGAATTCACTTGAAATCAGTTGAAGTCAGTACTAAATTCACATATTTCATTGAAGTTAGTAGTGAATTCACTTGAAATCCACATCTATCCTATCTTTCAGAAAGACAGTACAAAGTCCTCTTTAGGTGTTCGATATCTGACCCCTTTATAGCCCCATTCGGAGTGCCTTAAGGTAACCATCTTGGCCCTGTCATCTTCATTTTGTCTATTAATGACATTGACTGCATCTTCGAAAACTTTTATCTATCTATCTACGCTGATTCTCGTCAACTTCAAGCTGATTTGAACAATTTCTCAATCTGGTTGCAAAAAAAATATTCCTTGAGCTCCATGTCAACAAATGCTAAGCCATTATATACTATCCTAAATGTCTTCTGCCAGTTTCAAGATCCCTTCTGTCGTTTTATTGCGTCATTTGGGTGTTATCTGTAACAGAGAACTAGATTTTCATTGTCATATTGTAAACTCGGCTCAAATACCGGACGCGAATGCAGTAAAGTATCTAGGAATGACTGTAGATGTTAAATTTAAATGGAAATTGCACGTAAAAAGAAACGTGACGAGCTCTCGAAAACAAATTACTGACAAATGTACTGGCTATTCGGAAAAGCATTCGAACTTGAGCTTACATAACAAACTACTTATCTATAAGCAAGTTCCAAAGCCTTTGTGTGGACGTATGGTTTACAATTTATGGGGTTATACCAGGAAAAACAATAGATACATCCTAACGTTTGTGGTATGTACGTAACGAAGATATTCATATCAGAACAAAATTTGCGCGTTAAACACAAGGACTACTACTTTAACTACTCGACGTCGCCAGCAAAGGACAAACCAACCTTTTGACCTTACGTCATAGTATATGTATGTACGCCTGTCGTGAAAAAAACCCAGTGCTCTCCATAAAATTGAAAAAAAAAAAAACTTTCATAAAAATTATTATTAAAATGACACTATACTCACTTTTGTAGTTTCTTCCTGGTTACCCACCCGCATAAACAACGTCGAACTATACATAAGTATGTATCTATATACTAAAAGCAATAAACAACGATCATTCATCAGCAAGTTGGTATGTATACAACTTGGTATAGAATTTTATTCATAAAAGCAAATAGATACAATGCATAGATACATGTATACCTTTAAATAAATATTAGATACTTTTCTTATATAATATAAAGTTTTATGGTTTTTTTTTTTTTTTTTTGTCTTTTGTTTTAACTTATTCATTTGTTTCCTGAGTATCCATCTGTTGTTCAACTTTTGGCTTAACGTCAGCATTGAAAAACTCCAGAACAACTAATCTACGGGTACGGCGGACATATATTCCAACCGCTGCTCGATGATGTAACGTTTCTGGTTCCTTACTCATACGAACACCATCCATGATACAGTTGTTGTTAATATTGTGAACAGTTGGTGATTCCTCATCTTCGGGAGCGACAAAAATAGTCAACTCACATGACTTCATATTCCGCTCCTTGATACGAATATTATTTGAGCTTCTGCGTCCAAATAGATTCCAACCAACTTTCAGATACACCCTTTCCTCCTTATCTGTTAAGAAGTACCACTTAGATATGGCCCTGTCTTGTGGCCAAATTTCCACAAAACGAGTACTCGTTACAGTCTTCACGCGGGCCTAATCAATTGAAATACAAAAAAAAAAAAATAATGTATTAGCATAAAACACGATCGGGATTATATACATAGATACATATAGATAGAGTCATACCATTTCGAAATGCGGAGGTTCCACATGGATAGTAAGTATCTTTGGTGCCATTTTCTTCGATTAGTTTGTATTTAAGTAAATTCCTGAAGTTTGTTTCAATATCCCGCCTTTAGTTCGATCGATTAAATCAATTGTAAGATCACTGGATCGATGTGTATCTAGTAAGTAGTTAAAATTCCGGTTTAGATATTTTGCTTAGATAAGGCGTTAGCCACAAGTAAACGTCAGGAACAATCGGCCACGGCAAGTAGAAGTTGAAATACGACTGACAGTGAGTTTGAAAATTGTCCACAATGCCTCTAACGATCAGGCATTCGTTTTGTGTATGCAACTATGTACATAGAACCAGTGTGGCCATAATGAAATAAATAAATTCTATGTTGGTACTTTGAAGTATTATTTTTTTTAACAGAATATTTGTATATTCAAATAAAATTGGACAAATGAAAGCCTTAAACTATCAACAAAAGGTTTTAGATGAAAATCCTTCTTTATCACAATTCAAAGGGGTATTAGGTTCACCTGAGTATCCGAAGACTTAGGCTTGTGATGGAGGCCCACAAATGTCATTTAAACAAAAATTTGCATCAGGAATCAGACCCATCTAGATGGATGAAAGAGTTTAATTCTCAAAACCGATAGAATGTGTCATGATTTCCTCCTCTTCCTCGTGTCTACACATTCTACAGAAACTACAGACTCAATACGAGAAGTAGGTTCATCCGGCTTGGAGTGCCCAACTGTAGGAATTCAGTTAGCTATGGACCGGCCTAACTGAATTGACTTGTTATTAGAGGCCCAGGTAAGAAAAACAAGAAGATTCAGTTCGAGAGTAAATTTACTCGTTATCAGCTGTTGATATATGTACATGATGATGGCTTCCACATCCTAGTAGGACCCATTTTGTTATTCACAATGATAGACGACACAATATCCACTGTCATACCATCGGTGACCTCTTCATCACAAACGTGTTACATTTGCCCTGTAAATCTGGAGAGCCAATCAGATTAAGTCCTCTTCACTTTCGGATTAGATTTGTGGAGTGTATTGGCAAGTTAATGGACTGAAAGAGTAAGGAAAAGTGCAAAGCAAGGCTTACTGGTAACAATTTGGTAATACTAATGCTGTGAACTAGACATTTTTTTAGAGATAACGACAAAACTGCAGCGATTAGGTACTAGTATACATTTACCACTGGGATCTAGGTTCCTAATAGACCCAAATGCTTGCGATATCCATCCAATAGAGCATTCACAACTTTCGAAAATATTATTTTTACCACAAAAACTTCACAGATGGACACGATAAAACTTTTTCTAAAAAGAATTGTAATATCCTCAGCTCCAAGAAAAAAAAACAAGAATTTGTTTGAACATTTCACGATCATGATCCACAATAAGTGGAATAGGGATATTTTTGAAAGGGTCTTCTGGTCACACTGATTACCTACAGAAAACGCAGTAAATAATAGTTCAATAAAAGAGTGAGAGAAACGTAAGATCGAAGTTATGTACTATATTGGAAAATGGTACACTCAAGTCCAACCGAAATGTTCCACTATGGAAACAAAAAAAAGAAAAAAAGGTTTAAATGAAAGAACAGAAGGCATGCAATGTAGTGTAACACGATTGATAGATACAAATACACACTCTGTGGTATTAGATGCAAAATGGTCCCAGAATTGAACCAGTTTATCGATGAGATTTACTTGAATTTGTAGAAATGATGCTATTTACCATTTTATTTGGTGGAAGTTGTTGATGTTAATTTTCTCAACATTCTTACTTCCATCAATACACTGTAGTCTAACTAATCTCGTTCATTATCAATCAATGTTTTAAGACGACAGTTTCCCGGACTGATACATTCAATGCTTAGCCAAAAAACATCCTCAAAAATAATCGATTTCCTTTAAAAAAATGGTGTAAAGTTGGAAGTGGAACCTGGATTGTTGTTCAAATGCACAAATTTTTTGTGAACTTTCTATGTTTAGTGAAGCTATTGGAAGATTAAATTTATAAATGTGGGTGTGTCTAGCGGAGGACGCTAGATGGATCCTAATAAATTTTCTTGCAATAGTTTAGAAAAATCAAAGGCTTATCTAGATACTTATGAACGATCGTCTCGTTGTGGATCCTAAAAAGCTTGTACATATAATTAGGATGGTAGTGGTTACGTTTAATCGGTTTTGAAAAGGAAAACCTTAGGCAAAGGTCATAACGATCTAGCTAGTTAAATTGAATGCCCCTTATTTTTTGTTCTTCCGATTGAATTTTTCCATCCACTACTGTTGTTACGTTCGGAATTTTATTTTCATTTATCCATACATGTCCATAGCCATACATACTATATATACAAGTGTTTGAGGGGAAGAAAGAGACATTTTCTTTTCTATATACATACATTCACATAAGATATACGAAAACCGATACCCCTTCCTCCAAAAACAAAAAAAGTGCTAAAGTCTCATATTACGTATGAGGATGATGTAATGATCGTTAGCTTGAATGTGCGTTATGACGTTCCCGAGTGCTCCGCATTCGCATGAATTTCCAAGAATTTTTAGAGTAAACTATGAGCGTATCACTACACGCATGAATGTGTGGCGGTACAGTTTCGCACAAATGTGTATATTTTGGCCTAAAAGGAGGGGAAATGCTATGACAGAGAATATATGTACATACAAGAAAGTAAGATCGTATGTGATCATGTACATATAGGATCATTCGACTTCAAAAAATGAGTAAAAAACAGTTATGTTTTGAAATAGGCTTGTTGGAACTTCATTGGAAATTGCTGGTAGAGAAAGGATTCACTATTGAAATTCTTCGGACTCTGGAACTAAAAAGAAGACGAAGAAGGGAACTTATTAGTGGAATCAGAATTGATAGTCACAGATAGTATGTATGTATGTACATATGTAAGTCAAAACAATACCCTTTGACACTGATAGCTTAAGGTTAAGTGTTTACTTTGCTATCCTGATGGAAAACTGCGAACTCCAACCAATTTCTAAGAAGGGAAAGGAATATGTTCCACAAAGCTACGACCTTACTGCCCTTTAACCCGTGGTTTCTGAACGGATTTTTTTTTTATACATGCATATGTATGCCATTCACTGGAGGACATACTGAGTCCATCTATAAATGTCAACCATCAAAGGACCTGGTGAATTTCGAGATCTATCCAATCAGGAATGTGGCAGTAGCCAAGCACATGTTGTAGCTTCGCGTAGAAACCCCCAATAAGGTGTCTCATCTCCACTATGTATGTACGTTGGAACCTAGAGATCAACGAAATTCATATAACATTAGACCAAAACAAATTTTAGGGCAAAAGGGCCTAGCTTCTCACAACCATTCGTATCGCGTCTTATATTCTTCACGCGAATGGAAGGGACCTACTGTTTAATGCCGTATCCAAAGGGCAATTTTTGCTTTTGAGAAGCTTTTTCATGACAATTTTACTTTCAGATGTTTGTCAGACGCTCGCGTTAAAGAAATTTTAGGTGTTGTCTGGGAATCGAACTTTGAGCCCCTCTAACCACTTGAGCCATAGCGCCCACCGTCATATAAATGAGTGGAAAGTTCCTGTCCACAATCGTTGACCTGCTAGAACCTCTTCCTCTAGACCTCTAGACCTCTTCACTAAAGAAGTAGCTGTCTAGTCTGGGGACTACTTCCTCAAAAGCCATAAACCAGAACACGTCTAGTTTGTGTAGGTACCACCAGAGCTGTTAGGTCAAAATTTAACACCGCCCTTGCAGCCATGCTAAGAGGCTTTGCCCACTGGACCGCTTTACTAAAGAAGTAGCGGCAAAAAGCATCCTACGCCTTCGACAAATTTGGATGTGAAAATGTAACCAAATTGGATACATAGCCATCACTAAGCTATGTATGTGAGTCCCAGACGAAGGAATGCCTTGACCGGCGGTGCCGTAGGGGGAATGAGGACATCCATAAAGGATTTCGCCCCTCCAGTGTATCAAAAAAAAAAAAAAAAACCATCACTACGTGGTCAAATGTCAACTACCTTACCTCCCAAAACGGACTTCAGCCTCAACCTCGATTCCAAATTTCCCTCTCTAGAGAGAGCTGTACAAATGGTCAGGTCATTGATCCCGCATCCATATCCATTTTCACGGATGGTTCGAAGGTACTGGCCAGGTCCATAAAACTTCCCAAACACGCAGGCCTGCCGGAACCTATCCTCTCTGAACAGCAACAATCCTATAGACAACTACATAGACAGCCAAGCAGCCAAGAAAGCCATCACTTCCATCACAACCAATTCAAAACTGGTTGAGAGGTGTAAAGAGGAACTCAAATCCCACTGAATTCCGGGACATATAGACTTCCACGGGAATGAAATGAACTCAATCCTAACGCCCATCAGTCTTCTAATGTCCAAAAATTTCTTCAGACATTCACAACATTGTCAACATAACGTGGAGTACACTCACCTCATACCGTGTCTCTAGAAAACTCTGGGCCCAATACGACAAAAAAAAAAAGGACTAGAATACTTCTATCCCTATATAGACCATACCTGACCTTCCTCATAGGTATCCTCAAAGGTTACAACTCGATGGCCGTCCATCTTAGAAGAATGAGAATCATCACCATAAACCTTTGCAGAGGCTGTCGCTACACAGAGGTAAAGGAAGACTCATTACATTTCCTCTGCGAATGCCCAAGCCTCAACAGAACCAGACACTCAGCCCTGGGATAAGTATCTTTCAACCTAAAATCGCCCTAAAATTCATTATGAAAGTAGAATCAGAAGAGAATCAACGCCACAGACCTACGCAGAGGCTATCGCGACTCAGAGGTGAAATAAGATACAACACATTTCCTCTGCGAATACCCAAGCCTCAACAGAACTAGATACTCTTGGAAAAGTCAAAGCCGCCCTAAAATTCATTATGAATGACGGACTGGTTCAGGAGGGTCGCTGCCGCCACAGACTAGAAATCTTGTTCACTATTTGCATACCGGGGAACACAATAGATCCATATCTAGCTAGCTAGGATGGTTCCACTGGATTCCAAGTTCTATGAGCTTACATTTTAACTGGTGGCAGTACTGTATTTCCCCAGAAATTTCCTATGAATGCTGATATGCCTCAGTGATCTATTGTTTCACCTACATTCTTTCTTTCACCTTCAAATATTTTTTTTTAAACAAAATATCAAGGTAATGGCAAATATCCAATCAAATACACGCAATAAATGCGCAGTATGGGCATATAGCGAAGGGTTTCCTATGAATGCTGGTATGCCTCAGGAATCTATTCTCTCACCTACATTCTTTCTTTCGCCTTCAAGTAATTTTTTTTAAACAAAATAACGAGGAAGTGGCATATATCCAATCAAATACACGCAATAAATGCCCAGTATGGGCATATAGCGAAGGGTTTCCTATGAATGCTGGTATGCCTCAGGAATCTATTCTCTCACCTACATTCTTTCTTTCGCCTTCAAGTAATTTTTTTTAAACAAAATAACGAGGAAGTAGCAAATATCCAATCAAATACACGCAATAAATGCCCACATTCTCGCTGTCACTGTCTAGGTCTTATCCAACTCGGGTATCTGAGTATCTTCTTCCAGGTCCTAGAAGATACATATGTACATACATATGTATCTATATCCAATAGACCAGTGAATGACAACAACTGACTTTGAACTATTTATAGCTACAGAACAACATAAACCAATGGGCTAAGGGACATCTCACCTTGGTATGCGACCACCATTGTACGAGAAAGTGACCCAAAACAGAATGAAGAAAACAAAAGTAACTTGTAACAACAATGAATCATCACAAAAGAGAGACGATCCTACCACTCATAGGCATCCTGTTGCGCCGTTGCCTATTATGAATGATACACACAAGATCTATTTCCTCTCAAATTGTCACTCCACATCCCATACCTGAAGCAACTCACCTTTATGCAAATTACACGCCAATTGGTACAGCACTGCACTGGGTGGCATAGTCGAAGATATTCAGTGCACATCGAAACACTAGTTCGGTCACAGTTCGAAAAGTTGCGGACGCATCAAAGGTGAGTTGTGTATCTTTTGTGTGTATCTTTTGTGTATAGTATCTTTTGTTGTGCGTTCAATTGATTTTTAGTGAATAAACTTTTGTATTTTCCTCCAGAAAGATCGTGTATCTATTAATCCAACATCCATTGTGAACGATGACATCTTTAACTAGAATTATAGAGGAAAGCTCTGAGGAATCCTCGGAAGAATGGATTCCCGAAAAGATGATGGACACTCGCGAAGAGGAGGGTGGCATTGAAATGCGCCATTTCGAGAGATCCCAATCGATGTCCACTATCCATGAACAATTGTACGAGGAGACTAATGTAGACATTCATGTCCATAGTGAACCGAATTTATCAGCCATCAATGTTCAAGAACACTTGAATACACCATTGTGGGTTATCCACAATCAACGCGCATTGGCAAGACAAATGTCGGCACAGCAGATGGAAGGAGGGAATCCGCATACACCGGCATGGATTATACCCAATCCGTACGTGTCTCATGACAATTTACACCACCACCAAGGCAGTGGACCAGAAGAGGAAATAATTCAAATTGAAGAAATGAATCCGAATCAACCGAATTGGCATAACTGCATGATGCATAACCCGATGTACTTGGCATCATCATCTTCATCCGAGCATCAGATGTGTGACAAGCCAGACTATGATGACATTGGGGCACCACCATTGGCCCCACCATTCTATCAAATGGATTTTCGTCCAAGGTTCTTGCCACAGCTTGAGTATATCCGTGATCAGATGGACAAGAATTTCAAAATAATTATGGCTATGTTTATATTCTTTATATTCATGGGTTCTGGTTTGTTGGGATTCATTATATACATTATCTTTAATGGGGCTTTACGTAGGAAATAAAGTCTTGGACATGTTTTGTCTTATTTTTTGCTCTGGTCGGTTACGGCCATGATTTTTATACTTAGTTGTGTTTTTATTTGGAGTTTTTACTTTTTCAGCAATTGGAAGGGGACATGGAGTACAAAAGGGTAAGCAGTCGAAAAGGATGGTTTTAATTGTTTTCAATCGAGTTTATAGCTTGTGTGTGTGAAGTTGGTTGCAGTTTTTTTGCAGTTGACTTATAATTTTTGGGAGAAAAATTGGAAGAGGATAACTTGAAGTATAAGTGGAACATACAATCCATGTTAAAGGCAATTCTGTTTCCGTTGCACAAAAAAGGAAACACAAATGTAGCTGAGAACTCTAAAAGAATATCCTTCTTGAGTTGTTCATTAAAAATATTTTTCTAAATTCTCTGCGATCAAATGATGTCTGATGATTGATAGTTCTAACATACTGAATGACTAAGGCGCTTCGTTTTTTTAACAGTGGATCGTATGTGGACCAAACCGTTTTTTGGCGTTGGATTTCTAAAATAATTGTTAAAAAATGAAACACATTAAGTAAAACCGTGGCATGGCGGAATAAGGGTGATTTTATACGACTTCCTACAAAACTTAGACATCAAGTTTAGAGATGAGTTTAAGGAGCATCCTTACATAGAGAAATATACAATAAACTGAACTTTGACTTGAAGCAGAAGAACTATTTTCAAGATAAGTTTGGTATAACAAGTATTTTAACAATTTTTAAAGCCAGAGGTGTATTGATGAATCTGCATTTCAAGCCGCATAGAGATGACCTTCACATTTTATGCGGCCTTTGTAACCAAGAAGTACGAGAAGATGTCTTCTATTTCCTAGGTGAACTGATGAGTCTGCATTTCAAGCCGCATAGAGATGACCTTCACATTTTATGCGGCCTTTGTAACCAAGAAGTACGAGAAGATGTCTTCCATTTCCTAGGTGAACTGATGAGTCTGCATTTCAAGTCGCATAGAGATGACCTTCACATTTTATGCGGCCTTTGTAACCAAGAAGTACGAGAAGATGTCTTCCATTTCCTAGGTGAACTGATGAGTCTGCATTTCAAGTCGCATAGAGATGACTTTTCCATAGGTCTTCTATTTTCTGTCAGTGTGTTCTATTTTGTTGGAGATAAGAATAAGTTTCTTCGGGAGCACTGTGAAATCATTAGCATTCTGAATGGACTTACACCTGAATGCTTAGACTCAACCTATCTCAATCTACGACATTGCAAAACATCTATAGGCAATGTGACTATTCTGTGACTACAGGAATATCTCAACTTGCCAACAACACCTTATGGGGCTCTTCGCATCAGAGTTGTAAAAGAATTAAAACTTTTGGGAGGTTTATTCTATTGAATTCAATTAGAAATGATTTGAAGTCTTTTTTCTAAGAAAGATTGGGATTCAAAGAACGTAATTCACTATTCTTTTGAAGTGAATGATTAATGCATTCAATTTTTAGTAAACACTGAATTGAAATAAATTTCGAAGTCAATTGAATTCACTAGATCTACATAAATTGAAGTCAGTAGTGAATTCGCTTAAAATCAGTTGAAGTCAGTAGTGAATTCACTTGAAATCAGTTGAAGTCAGTAATGAATTCACATGAAATCAGTTGGAGTAAATGAATTCGTCTGACGGCATTAAATAGTATACCTCTTCCATTCGCGTAAAAAATTATATAGACGCAAAACATGAATGGTTGTGAGAAGCTAGGCCCTGGATCCTATGGAATGTCCGCCAAATATTTGTAGGTGATCAGATATTATTTTTCAATTGTAGTGCGAAGGAAAATAAAGCAAGGTTCTAGTTCTATGATTGCTGGATTGGATGAGTACACAACAGAGATACCGAGGTCAGACATTTCTGGAGTGTTGGACAATCGATGTAGTACTAGTTCGGTGTCTTCGAGAGTATTCGGTGAAGCGAAGTCCTGTATCGATCACGTCTTCTTCAAGTTCAAAAATTTTCACAACGTGTACTCGTATTTTCTATAATTTGATATAATGGACCATTTTATGACAGGAATGTTTCTGAACGAATCCCAAAGTAGAATGGGTGGAACATCTAAACACTCAAGTTTCTACTGAGTCAAGTTCAGGTAAACTACGAAACGCTCAACCAGTTTTTGAGACAAGCAAACCTGTAGCTGTGACTGTTCTTGCTTAGCTTTATCAATTTTTTTTAGATAATCTAACATTTTATATTGATTCTTGTAAAACTGAAAAGACTAGAAACGATTATAAAAACTAAAGCCATTTCTATTCCTACCCTACCTACTATCAACCTATTCTATTTGCGCAAAAATTACAGAAAAAAAAAGTAGGTTCCACACAAAGAACAAGCGTAGTGAACCATCAATCAGTTAGAAATACAAAGAATTACAGAGTAGGGTATGCACTTACTGAAAATAGATTTAATCCACGAGTTCAATGGCAAATATGGTCAACAATTTATAAGGTAAAGATACAAATAAAAAAAAAAACTTTAAGTTCATAATTTTAGATAGAAACTTACTCACCGATAACTAAGCGATAAGTAATGGTTTTAATAAGCCTAAAACTTGTCTTCCATTTAAATGAATTCAATCAAATATTGTTGCTAAATAAACCTAGTTCTGTGTGCTTTTCTTTGGTATAGCTGGCATCCATGAAATTCACCATTTAAAAGCTAAAAATTCATGTGCAACTGATGGAATTAGTAATGCAAATCTTATTTTATAAATAAAAGTTTTAAATGTGGAAAATTTCCTAATAGCCTTGAAACGGCAATAATTGGACTAATTCTTAAAAAAGGCGATTCTAGTGACCGTAATAATTATAGACCCACATCACTACTGTTGGTTTTTTAAAAAAAAAATTTCAAAATTCTATATTTTTCAGATAAAACTAATTTTCTGTCCAGGTCACAGTTTGGATTTATAAGGGGAAAGTGTACTAAAGATGCAATAGTAGATGTTTTAAGCGATATCCATCTTACTCTTAATAGAAATCAGAGAGTGGCTGGACTGTTCATGAGATACTTCTCCAAAAGTTAAGTACAACTGGTTTTAGACGAAGGATAAGTGAGTGGTTTGCATCCTTCTTACTTAAGAAAAGCAAAAAAAAAAAAAATAGCGCACAAGAATAAATAGAATCCTAAGTGAGGAAGAGTTATGTTCTACTGTTGGTGTACCCCAAGGTTTCGTTCTTAGTCGAATGTTCTTTTTTATTCATATTAATTCTGTCTCTGGGTATGCGAATGACCAAGCACTCTCTTATAAATCCAACTCGAACTAGATCATGACTTACGTTTGCTTAGTATTTGGTTTGACTTTCATGAAATGATAGATACTATGTAAGTAAAAAATCTAAATTTATCCATTTCTCACTTTCTAGTCATAATATCCTTGTGGATCTTGATTATCACTATCACCAGCACCAAGGAGTCTTGCTTTCAATTAGAGTTTGTAAATGAGTTCAAATACCTAGGACTGTTAATTGATTGCCATCTCAACTGGGACGCTCACATAATGTCTGTCAAAAGATTTGCGTCAATTGGTTCCACAAAACCTACTTCATACATAGTATTTACTTCGCTTTGGTTCAATCACGATTGAAGTATGGTCTTGCATGCTGAGGTAGTGCCTATATATGTAACTAGCTTAAAACCAATAATTGTCGCTCAGAAAAGAGTTATAAGACTTTATTGCCCTTATTTTAAGCCTAAAAAAATCCTCCCACTTAGATACTTATAGTTCTATAAAGTTCTTCTTTTCTTCGTGAAAAGTGGAAACAAAATTTCAGAACAAATGCGGTATATTCACTTAGGACCTGTAAAACCATAGAGGTCCCGCCAGTTAAAAAAAAAACATAGTAGACGCTATCTCAAGAACATCGCACCTCATATTTTTAACAAACTGCCGACCGAAGATTTTGACATGGTGAACCATGAATTACTCAGGACTCATCTATGATTGGATCAAGTCATATTTAATAGATAGAGAACAAAGAGTGTTAATAAATGGATGGTCTTAGTTCTTTCCTTAAATTAAAATTTGGAGTTCCACAAGAATCTGTGCTGGGTCCAATTCTGTTTCTTGAATTTCCATGGTAAACGCATAACATTTGCTGATGATATAGAATTTACATACACACTGGGCTAACATCTTTTGATTGTATAGTAAAAAATAAATGAAGAACTAAATAAACTAAACTTAGAATTTGGTTATTTTTTATTTACATTCCACAAACAAATTATTAGCGAAAAAACCTAAATTATGTTCTTTAAGTTATCGGGAAATATTCAACAGGACTACGAGGTTTTTGCTCATTCACAGGATTGTAAAAAAAATTTAACTTAACCCTGCATATATATATATGTATGTGGAAAGAACAATTTAAGTGCTTAAGAATTTAAAAAAAATTGTATTTACTTATCTACTATATGTTGTATATTTATTTACGTATCTTTTTTGTTTTATTTATTTATTTAAATATTAGTTTATCTACTTATTTATTTATTTATGTATTTACTTAAATATTTATTTAATTATTTATTTATTTATTTAATTCAAAACAAACACCAGTTGTTTTATTTTTCACTTTTTAAATATGTATGTCTGTCGCTCTTAATGCAAACTCCTTCATAATAAATTGATGTAACGAAATTCGTTGCTAAATATGATATTTAATCAAAAGATTTATTGAACATTTGTGTATAAAATTTCTATCAAGAGACGAAGACGCCTCAAGAATCTCAAATTTAAAATCCACTATTCAACAGTAGATATAGACAGATACAAAGTCTACTTATGAACAAATATCATATAACCGACGGGATTGCAGTAGTTTTTCAAAGAATTTCAATGAATTTCAAAGAATTTCAAACAAGCGACAGTTCATGAGAAAATCAAATAAAAAAAAAAAAATATTCACCTAACACCAAATGGTACTTACGAAAGTTTAAAGAACTTCCTGGAACAGCACAAAAATTTAAATGACACAAATAAATTCCACTGTTTTACACAACTCACTGCCACTTGGTAAGGAACTTTCTCGTTAATACACAAACGAACAATGATTGCTTAGCTCTGGTATCGTTTAACTAATGTCCTGAATATAGAATTTCAAAACAGAAAATCGTTTTTTTTTTTTCAAAAAAATCTGTTTTGCGCATTCTCTTACCATCACAATGGTATGCATGCACAACCACAACGATATAATTTATAAACCGTTATTAAGTCGGTAAATTCTAATTTTAATTAATCATAAGAAATGTAGTACTGTGGGCTATGTATAACGATTATCCTTAAGCCTATGTATGGATTATATGTATTAACAAGAGAATCCACACACTTATAGTCCTTTCTTTGAGTTGATGTACGAATGCCTATGCAGTGTACCTATTTATAATTAATGTGGGAATCAACAGGAAGCTGGTTTTTTTTCTGTTTTTTTTTTGAAGGACTACTTAAGACTAGGGGAAGAGGGTCACAGGACATGCGTATACGGTGTGGACATTTTTTATATTCTATTTCTTATTTTCCCCTTCACTGCAAACAAAAACAAAAGTGTTTGGAGTAAATAACAAAAGGCACTCTCTCCATCAACAATGCCAATTAGGATATTCAATAGGACATGGTGACTAATGGATCTTCTATCCATATGTGTGGCAGGCAGAAAAAAAAAGGATTACTGGGATTTGGAGTTTTAGCTGGTAACTAACCTCGACATTTGATGTTGAAAACATGCATTTTCAATCTTTTGCAAAAAAATCCTACGGATGTGGTACCTATGTACATATATCCTTGCATGGTTGAAAGCACACGAGCTGTTACCGAGCTTTTAGTCATGCCAAATACATACATTACATACCTGCTACATATGTATTGACTATGACTATGTATTGAATTTGAGAATCAATTTTGCGTAAATGATTCGCAACATGTTTCTGACAGGACATGTTCAATTGGTTTCGACAATTCACTGGCAATGCGTAAGCACGTTTATACTGAAAGGTCATGTTATGTAAGACACTGTGCTGGAGTTGAATTGGTTTCCTGCCTGACGAATCGTTTTATATTCGGTGGGCCTCATGTGGAGCACGAATCTATTTCGGTTTTCATGAAAAATAAATCCAAATTCAATGTCTTCTTGGGATGTAGGCGGACATTTAGATCATGTGGAGTCTTCGTCATCTGCAGAACTTGACACAGTTGTCATAAATTCGGGCATTTAGCAAAGGCATTTAAAAACATGTTGGACAGGAGTAAGGACTGCGTCAAGTGTGGACAGAAAGGCCATGTATCCGAGAAGGTCAAAGGTATACGTGATAGGCTCGTGGATGATGCCCAACCATTGTAGTTGGAGACTTCAATGCATGGGCCATTGATTGGGGCAGTGCATGAACCAATAGAGAGGGGAGAGGTTCTACTAGAAGCCACCTAATACTGCCTAATACGGGAAGAGAGCACACTTTTAACAGAAATGGGGTAGGCTCCATAGTTGATATCACCTTTGCAACTAGTTCCCTATCGAGAGGCGGCAAGTGGAGAGTCAGTAAGCAATATACTTACAGCGACCACAAGGCCTTCCTGTTTGAAGTACAACTGAGGAGAGCAACCCAGGAACGCTCTTCAAGGAAGGTACAACGAATGGGGTGGAAAATAGTACTATGGTCGAAGATTTGACCTGATTTCGTTAAACGCTATGCCCTCTGCGGTTACTAAACAAGTAACTAGGGCTTGCGACGCATCTATGACTCAGAAAACCTCAATAAATCGCCGGCCACCAGTATACTGGTGGAAACAAGAGATGACGAGGCTATGCAGCAAGTGCCATAGAGCCAAGAGGGTATTCCAGCGAGAGAGGTTTGCCCTGCCATCAGGATCCACAGATATAATTCAAAGAAAAAACAGTCGAAGGGACCTGAAACTAGCTATCAGCAGAAGTAAAAGCAATAGCTTTAAGGAACTCTGCGAGCAAGAGAATGGATCCATGGGGTACTGCCTAGAGAACAGGCAGTGCCCCTAGGGCACTCCCACCCTCATGAAAATCGGGATTATTTCCACCGCACTCACCAGCAGAGCGTATAAGCCACATCAGGAAATACAAAACATCCCAACAGTCACGCAAAGGTAACTCCTGGATGTATGCAGACGATTCGAGGATACTAATTCACCTGGATTGGATAGCATACCGAACAAAGTCCTTAAATTAGTCATTAGAACAAGTACATAACTATTTGTGGAACTTGTACAATAAGGAGGACACAACAAATGTCTAACAGAAGGAGTTTTCCGCAGATCAATGGAAAAAGCAACGACTGCCTAGGGAGGAAGGGAAAGTACCACCAGATAATCCCTCATCATACCCCTATATGTCTATTAGACAAAATGGGTACAATACTGGAGCAAATCAAATGCAACCGAGGGGACTCTCCCACCCAACAGTACGGATGTAGAAAAGCTCGTTCCACAGTAGCCGCAAGAAGCTATTCACGGCAGGAGATTGAATGTCAAAAATGCGTCCAACTCTGCAATCTGTTGGACTCATAGTGCAATCGCTTAGGTCAATGATTGTACATAAGCTACATACTTCGAGGAACGGTTTCTACTCCTCGATACCGACTCCTCCAATCGTCTATAACGAGTAAAGCAGTACCTACCACATATCTGGTGGAGTACCACAAGGTTCAGTTGTAGGTCCTATCCTATTCAACATTATTCAAGTACCTACGAGGCCTAGAAATCTGACGCTGTCCGAGATTTTAAGGGCGTTGGTGCCCCCTATGGAAGGGAATGTAAACTCAGGTTCTCTGGGGGTTTTCTGGGGATTGACCGGTAGTCCACATTTCTTGTTCCAAGTGTCTACAGTCCTCAACGCACCTTCCACTTTTTCACTGAGGGTAGGAAGGAATGGAAACACACTGCCGTGGTTTGAAAGTCTCGAAAAGAGAGCAATTGTGGGTTCAGATGAGTATATGCCAGAGTCCATGAAAATCGAGATATTAGTCGGGTTGATGGCCCTACCGTCAATCCAATCCTCTCTTGAGGGGGGGATGATTCTAACGATTAACGGTTTAGGCCGTTGAATGGTGATATATAGTTTGTCTCGGTAACCAAGTGTGTCCATCTCGCAATAGTGCGATGGTCCGTGTCGCCCTCCGTCCAAAGGCTGGATTTTTGCAAGGGAAGGCACTCTCTTTGCAGCTGTTTCCCTTAGGTGCAGGTCTAATGGGTTCAGTGCCAGTTTGGTTTCAGGGTGGGTAAGAATGATGGGATTTTTTTTTTGACAAGGTAGGTAGGTAGGTTGACCAGTAAGTACCATAACCATTGTGGAACTAGAAGAAGTTTAATATAAAGCGTTGGAGACTATTGATGTTGGCGTTTGCCAGTTCGCCTAAATTATCGACAAAGTATGCAGGAGTTGGCACGAACAAAGGAGTTGAAAGTATAGTTTCCTCCCAGATAAATAGATGTTTATCGAACCATGAATGCCGCAGGCCATACTAACAAGATATCCCAAATGGGTACTTGGTTAACAGCATGAACAAATGCCCTAAAGGATTCGTTGTACCTCTTGACTTGTAGCCTGTACTCTACTCAGTGCCAGTCTCAAGGATGCTTCAAAATAAACGCACGAATAAGCAAATAATAAGGGTATTGATTCCTTCAAAATATATATATATTGATGCTTTAAAATAAACACACGAATAAGGAAATAATAAGGATATTGATTCCTTATTATTTGCTTATTCGTGCGTTTATTTTGAAGCATACTTGACACTGGGACTGTAGCGTAAAGTTTTAGTTAAAGTCTGTCCATCGCCGCCTCATACCATTTCAACCCATTGGTCACTTAAATGGTTTTGGTTATGTGGACGCTATTAAAACATCACGTCCATCGTTTTTTAATGCTCTGAGGGTTTATAGAGGGGTAAACTCTCTAGTGCTTCTATTTTCAATTCAATCTTGTATTACATTTCAAGGGCGACCAACCCTATCCTCTTGAAGAGTGATTGCAAAAGATAAATCGCCCAAAGCCATAAAAATATTATAAAACGCAACAGAATCCAATATGTAAGGACATGCAATGCATTCATGCTGACTTCGTTGCAATGGAAAATTGATGGGCGAACACCCCTTCAATTTCAATTTTATTTAAGCTTCAATGGATTATTATTTTAACCCTCATCTGCATATCTCATAGGATGCTAGGATGCTTTGCAAAGGGGTACAATTTGAACGTCTGTCGAACTGTACTTGATGATGCATTCTAGACGGTTTACTAATGAAGTTACAATCCATAAATGGGGTAGCCAAACAGCAGAAAATTAAAACTGCATTCGAACAGGTCGTGTATTCAATCGTTTATGTCAAGAGTTCTAAATTCAAATTGAAATCCCGTGTCTAATCGATTTATAAGCAAAGTTCATGTGTTTTTTTCTGTATCAACCATTTGGAGGTGTCAACCGTTTCTTCACTTGGAAACACTGCTGAAAAAATTATTTGCTGTTTGAACCACCCTTGTAGATACTTAAATTCTGAAACGATTATCAAAAGATACATTTTGTTTTGTCCATACAATAACCATTCGGTGGACTGTTTCACTTTTGAAAAAGTACGTTGGCACTTGAAATCACTTAAATTCTGAAACGATGAGGTGGTGACATCATCACCAATAAGACATACAATAACTATTCAGTTTCACTTTTGAAAAAAAAAAAATACGTTCCACTCAACAATCATCTTTGTTCCACGGCAATCCTCGTTTCCAATCCTCGCAAATAATACAATTAGTCGCGGATAGAATGTTATTCAACTCAATTGAATAATTAAGTTGTTGCACAAGCAAACTCTCGCCGCCAGACAGATCGTAAAAAATACAAGACCGCACAGGCGGTACGGCACAAGAAGTAACAATACCTGTTTTTCTGAGACAATGCGTGCGCAAGGGTCATTGTCTTTGCTGATCTCACCTTCGCGGCGGTAAATGTATCTTAGTTAGAGATCTTCATCGTATTAGCTTAATATACTTGTCGATAAGGTTTCAGGAAGAAAAAGGAACCACATACGATCAGATTTGATCAGTATCGATCGATTGGATATTTTTTCTGTGATCTTGATCGAACTCGCAAAGTGACATGATCATCAATAAATATATATCCAGTATGTACTCCAAAAAAAAAAATGTAGAAGATAGGTCCGATCGTGCAGATGGATCATCACGAAAAAGAAGTAACTATGCGTGTGACGTCAAAGAACGCACCTCATCTGCATAGGAATGCAAGGGCCATTGTCTTTGATGATTTCACCTTGGCGACGGTAGATGTATCCCATTCAGTGATCTGCATCGTATTGACTCCACTTTGAAGTCGATTAGATTTCAGAAATAAAGGGGAACACACATACGATCAGATTTGATCGGTATCGATCGATCGGATATTTTTTCCACTGATCTCGATCGAACTCACAAGCTGACATGATCATCAACCATTTCTTAAGTTCAGTAAATACATACCCAGTATGTACTCAAAAAAAAAAAATAAATGTAGAAGATAGGTCCGATCGTGTAGATGGATGGATGGTGGCGTCAAAGAACGCACCTCATCTGCATAGGAATGCAATGTTCATTGTCTTTGATGATCTCACCGTCATCGCGACGGCGAATGCCTCTCCTTTAGTGATCTGCCTCGTATCGTCTCCACTTTGAAGTAAATGTGTTCGTCGATGAGGTGCTCGGGAAGAAGAGGAACACATTTACGATCAGAAATATATTTTTTTGTATGTATGTACGATCGTTTCTTGTAGGGCATTGCCAGGAGTTCCACGATCACATAAGTTGATGGAGGAAGATCATTCAATTTATGTATGGATTTGTCATGTATCTATGTAGACAGAACACGATCGTATTTGATCGAGTAGAAGAAAACTTGTGCGATCGATCGATCACGATTGAATATAATCGTATGGACAGGTGTGTAGATCAGTTTATATCTACTTCAACATGGAATCAAAAGATATTGTATCTACGAGGATGTTGACCCAAAATAGGGCTTAGGCATGTGGTCTTCGAAATATCAAAGTTTCATTCGAAACTACCGACTACAACTTGATAGTAGAAGACAGATATAAGATCGAAAAAAAAAATACTTCTTTCATCACGCCTTCATAAAACCGGATTTTATGAGTTGAATCACAGTTTAATCCCCACTATACTCGTTTTAATATCTGATTCGGTTGGCATTGGTGTCTCTTTTGTTTACCATACACCTGCTGGTATCCGTACTACTATACTGTAACAGAGAATGAGAGAAGGCGGACCATTTCATACCTGCATACACATGATTTCAAGCCATACAGGTAATGATACCATCGGGTATGCTCTGGAAAGAGAAAGGGAAGTTGGATTTAATCCGCCCATGGTAACCTGTTCTTCAGTGGGTCTAGGTCAACATTCTCCAATGTATACAAACGAGTATGTTTACGTTTCTTTGTGAAACATGTCTATAGGAAGGTGAACCTATACCTGTGGTGTGGGTATCGATATTTACATTCTTTTTTCATTGAGGGTAAGATGTTGTAGATACTCAGTCACTTGTTATTGGATTATTGGTTGTGGTGGAACTTAAATGTGTAAAAGAGATAGTTTGGTGTTGGCTCTGTGTGGAACACACTGATGTGGTTTGGAAGACTTATGGAGTGGGCTGAAACCCCCTACCATTTGCATATTCCTCTTTTGAGGGGAAAATTGTTTTAAGTCAGAGGATGGTACTAGATAGTTGCGTCGATGATGTGGTACCTATTGAGTATGTAGGTGTGCATGTGCATTTTCGCAGTAGATTCCTTAATGTGCAAGTCCATTGGCTTCAGTGCAAGGTCCCCATTATTTTTACCAAAGGATTTACATATGTAGGATCTAAACACAGCTGGTAGAATGGAGAGCTTTAGGAGCAAAGGAGGATAGTTAGAAGACATTTCAATAAGTGCATGAGTAGCTAACTAAACGAGGATTGGGGAGCGTACGAAACAAGCAAAAGAAGGTTTAAAAAGTTGATTGGAACTCATTGGAACACAGTCTCTTTTAAAAGAGAACACAATGGGCCCAATCGGCGGCCTACTTGATGAGCTCATCCTTACCCTCCTAAACCAACCAACAAACCAACTATGTGGAATCTATTGAACAAGGAATACAGAGAGGGAACGAAAATGTGACAAATGTGTCTCTCATCCAGCCATGACAGCCCAAGGATTCATCGAATCTGTGGCAGATCACCAGATCACCAAATCGTAGCGATCTTTGCCGTTCACCCGAACTACCTTGGATGGTCGGGCTAGTCATTTAAGTTTTTCAGTCCTGCTCACAATTGCCCATTCTAAGCGCCATCTAGAGAAGAGTTCTGTCAGTTTTTGACTCCTGGTGACTTAAAAGGCTGAATGGAGACAATTGCCCATTCTAAGCGCCGCGCCGTCTAGAGAAGATTTCTGACAGTTTTGCCCATTCTAAGCGCCCTCTAGAGAAGAGTTCCGTCAGTTTTTGACTCCTGGTGACTTAAAAGGCTGAATGGAGACAATTGCCCATTCTAAGCGCCGTCTAGAGAAAATTTCTGTCAGTTTTTCACTCTTGGTGACTTGACAGACTGAAAGGAGGCAATTGCCCATTCTAAGCGCCGCGCCGTCTAGAGAAGATTTCTGACAGTTTTGCCCATTCTAAGCGCCCTCTAGAGAAGATTTCTGTCAGTTTTTTACTCCTGCTGACTTGACAGACTGAAAGGAGACAATTGCCCATTCTAAGCGCCGCGCCGTCTAGAGAAGATTTCTGACAGTTTTGCCCATTCTAAGCGCCCTCTAGAGAAGAGCTCCGTCAGTTTTTGACTCCTGTTGACTGACTTGAGAGACTGAATGGAGACAATTGCCCATTCTAAGCGCCGTCTAGAGAAAATTTCTGTCAGTTTTTCACTCTTGGTGACTTGACAGACTGAAAGGAGGCAATTGCCCATTCTAAGCGCCGCGCCGTCTAGAGAAGATTTCTGACAGTTTTGCCCATTCTAAGCGCCCTCTAGAGAAGATTTCTGTCAGTTTTTCACTCCTGTTGACTTGAGAGACTGAAAGGAGACAATTGCCCATTCTAAGCGCCGCGCCGTCTGGAGAAGATTTCTGACAGTTTTGCCCATTTTAAGCGACCTCTAGAGAAGATTTCTGTCAGTTTTTCACTCCTGTTGACTTGAGAGACTGAAAGGAGACAATTGCCCATTCTAAGCGCCGCGCCGTCTAGAGAAAATTTCTGACAGTTTTGCCCATTTTAAGCGCCCTCTAGAGAATATTTCTGTCAGTTTTTCACTCTTGGTGACTTGACAGACTGAAAGGAGGCAATTACCCATTCTAAGCGCCGTCTAGAGAAGATTTCTGACAGTTTTGCCCATTCTAAGCGCCCTCTAGAGAAGAGTTCTGTCAGTTTTTGACTCCTGGTGACTTAAAAGGCTGAATGGAGACAATTGCCCATTCTAAGCGCCGCGCCGTCTAGAGAAGATTTCTGACAGTTTTGCCCATTCTAAGCGCCCTCTAGAGAAGAGTTCCGTCAGTTTTTGACTCCTGGTGACTTAAAAGACTGAATGGAGACAATTGCCCATTCTAAGCGCCGTCTAGAGAAAATTTCTGTCAGTTTTTCACTCTTGGTGACTTGACAGACTGAAAGGAGGCAATTGCCCATTCTAAGCGCCGCGCCGTCTAGAGAAGATTTCTGACAGTTTTGCCCATTCTAAGCGCCCTCTAGAGAAGAGTTCTGTCAGTTTTTGACTCCTGGTGACTTAAAAGGCTGAATGGAGACAATTGCCCATTCTAAGCGCCGCGCCGTCTAGAGAAGATTTCTGACAGTTTTTCACTCTTGGTGACTTGACAGACTGAAAGGAGGCAATTACCCATTCTAAGCGCCGTCTAGAGAAGATTTCTGACAGTTTTGCCCATTCTAAGCGCCCTCTAGAGAAGAGTTCTGTCAGTTTTTGACTCCTGGTGACTTAAAAGGCTGAATGGAGACAATTGCCCATTCTAAGCGCCGCGCCGTCTAGAGAAGATTTCTGACAGTTTTTCACTCTTGGTGACTTGACAGACTGAAAGGAGGCAATTACCCATTCTAAGCGCCGTCTAGAGAAGATTTCTGATAGTTTTGCCCATTCTAAGCGCCCTCTAGAGAAGAGTTCTGTCAGTTTTTGACTCCTGGTGACTTAAAAGGCTGAATGGAGACAATTGCCCATTCTAAGCGCCGCGCCGTCTAGAGAAGATTTCTGACAGTTTTGCCCATTCTAAGCGCCCTCTAGAGAAGAGTTCCGTCAGTTTTTGACTCCTGTTGACTGACTTGAGAGACTGAATGGAGACAATTGCCCATTCTAAGCGCCGTCTAGAGAAAATTTCTGTCAGTTTTTCACTCTTGGTGACTTGACAGACTGGAAGGAGGCAATTGCCCATTCTAAGCGCCGCGCCGTCTAGAGAAGATTTCTGACAGTTTTGCCCATTTTAAGCGCCCTCTAGAGAATATTTCTGTCAGTTTTTCACTCCTGTTGATTTGAGAGACTGAAAGGAGACAATTGCCCATTCTAAGCGCCGCGCCGTCTAGAGAAGATTTCTGACAGTTTTTCACTCTTGGTGACTTGACAGACTGAAAGGAGGCAATTGCTCATTCTAAGCGCCGCGCCGTCTAGAGAAGATTTCTGACAGTTTTGCCCATTTTAAGCGCCCTCTAGAGAAGATTTCTGTCAGTTTTTCACTCCTGTTGACTTGAGAGACTGAAAGGAGACAATTGCCCATTCTAAGCGCCATCTAGAGAAGATTTCTGTCAGTTTTTCACTCTTGGTGACTTGACAGACTGAAAGGAGGCAATTGCCCATTCTAAGCGCCGCGCCGTCTAGAGAAGATTTCTGACAGTTTTGCCCATTTTAAGCGCCCTCTAGAGAAGAGTTCTGTCAGTTTTACACTCCTGGTGACTTGAAAGACTGAAAGGCGCTCCTGCTCATCCCTTTTCCTGAAGTAACACGTCATCCTCCATCTCTATGAACGTCATGTGATGGAGAGTGACATGTACCTACTACCTGTTCGGTAGAAGAAGCAAGTGTTGCAACCAGCTACCCATCTGATGGATGCACCCACAGTGGTTCTGTCCCCTGCTAAGTTGGGTTCGAGGTACTCTTCTCTGACTTTTTGAATGCAGGCACTGACATCGTGCCAAACCTTGAGCCCTTATGGCATCATAGGACTGTTGATCGATTCTGAGGCCCGGTACTTGCCCGGTTCCTTCTTTTCGAATGTTCAAGGTCTTCTACAATTTGACGTTCTAGCCGTCATTTTGCACTTCGAGGAGTGCCAATGTGGTGTGGTGTACCTGCTACTTTCTTACTGAAGTACTGAAGTTTGAACGGAACATTCATGAGTACAGAACATTGGTAAGGTTATGGCCAATTTGGGTGATGTTTTACGGTCTTCAGATTGTCAAGAGAACCACAACCTTGTGGCAACCTGTGAAGGGAAAAATGTGAGAACAGCTTTGTAGTCTACATCAAGAGCTACATCCACAGCTTGACCAATTCGACAGTACCAGACGTAATGTATAAACCTCTCTACAACTCGTGAATTCCATCTAAAACCCTTTCCTTTCACAATGGAATATTGATTTTTCCTTATTTTTTGTGAATGTCCTTTATTTTCTCGAGGATTATTCGGGTTTTGAATACGCCTACGCGCCATTTTATACAATTTTTGGCAATGAGTTCCAGTACCCCCAACTCTTTCCTTATTCTGCCTAAAATTCTTCCCTTTTGTTCTGCGCAATTTATTTCACAATCGACCCGCCCTTCTTTCATTTAGGGGATTCTATTGTGAAGCATGATTGGTGTCGCTTTTAAGATAAGTATGACTTATCCACTCTCAATTTCGTCCTTTCCTGGGACGTTACTGGGGATTACTTTCATCACATTTTTCGAAGGGTATCTGTCACACGCGGGTATGGCTACCAAACATACTGGAAACAGATGCAATCCACATCAGAAAGAGCTGCACATCACTTAGCAGGCCTATGGCGCTTGCTATTTTCAAATAGAATGGGCCTAAAGTCGCAGCATTACTTGTTCAATTTAGTGTCCAGATTCTACCCTAAATACGGCGTCATACCTAGAGTGGTCGATTGGCTCTGTAGATGGTATGATTCAGGATGAACCTAAGGTACTTTGTCTCTCCTACATATTCCTCCCTATTCATCGACATCGACATCGACATGACAATCGGGAGGTAAAGAATTTCCTTTTTTCAAACCAAAGAACTGACTTTTCTATGACACATGCAGTTACTGGCTCACTTCCTCCTTTAAGATACATATTGTATCTCAAAGCCATATGTCGTAATTCCTGTGACATGTATGTATGTATCTAAACCTATTAACTTCCGATTCGAAGCAACTCCAAGTTTACAACTGGCACGCGTTAGACGTGTTTCATTTAGTTGTCATGAATAACCCTACGGCGTCGACAAGGTCAGGAGTCCTTATAGATGACATATAGTACCAGGAACTTAGGGGATCACGTTGTCGTAATGTGTAAATTATTTTAGACGAATAAACAAATGAACAAACAAGGGAGGCTTAGGGTAGAATATGTATCTAAGGGTGAATTAATTAACATCCATAATGCGATCCATATTAGGGATGAACTGCTATAAGGAGTAGGTACTTGAATCTAATTAGAGGGGTGTGTTGCTCGTTAAGGTAATTAAATGGAAAATTATGAATCACTGATCACTGATTGGGGACATGCGCTGACTTTGGTCAGTTTTGCTGTTTTTCTGTTGTCTAGTCGAGAGTTAATTGACATTGGTTTAGTGCTGTTCCCTGGCTCTGGTACAGGTTTTCTGATTCAATGCTGCCTTGTGTCATCTAAGGAAAACCTAAGTACTCATTCATTAGGTAATGGAATCGGTAGCTTGACTTAAATTGTGTGGAAATCACCATCCGCTTGGTTACACCATCGAAGTAGGGTGAGTTCGTATCGTCTTTACTCGATTGATGTGGCTATACAATGTGTACAGTGGTCCAACAAGAGGTGTCATTATAAAATTCGTGCCATTGTCAAACTGTCAACACTTAGCTAGTATTGTGATGACTTTTGATAAGGAAAAACTAGGAGGTTTTTGAATATGGATCAATCCACACTCGTACGATGTGTTGAAATAGTGCAGATACACAGCGAAAACTGTGAAAATATCGAACCAAATGCCATACAGCTGATGAAACAATGACTCTATTCCATCGGCAACAGATATTATCGTACTTACCTTTCTATGTCCAATAGCAGCCCGTTGATTGCTAAATTCAACAGAATAAGAGACAAGACACCACCCTGGGGTATTCCACAACTAACAAGTCTTCTAGCAGATGTGCCGCCCTTCCAGCTCTATCCACAACGAGTGACAGTTTGATGCAATTTTTGGACCGACCGACCGTTTCAGTGAATAGATTGTGTTACTGAACGATGTTGAGTGTATTTTTGTCTGAAATTGATGCCATGGACGTGGATGATGAATATTTTCAGAAGGATGGAACTTACTTAGGAGGCGCTACAACCAACTAATTTCCTCCAGTTACTCACTTCAAGTCGTCTGAGGTTCCCTTCTACTATTGCGGGTCACCTAAGGCGAGGTCTTCCTCAACTACGTTGTCCCTTCGGCTTGGAAATTGCCATGGATGTGGTTTTTAAGGTTTCGTGTCCAATCAAATGCGGCAAGGAAAAATTCCCTCCTTTGTGGAACAAAGATTTATCTAATCTTTGAAAGATTACCAGAGATATTTTCAATATCTGCTGTCTTGGCAACCATATAAGGACTGCCTCAGAGGATACAAGAAATCCATTAAAACAGCTGAACTGTCAGTACACTGAAACCATAAAAGACTCTGGGAGACTGAGTAAAACCCTGTCCAAAGAACACTCCAGCCCAAAGGAATACTCCAGTCCGTCCTTTATTAAAAGGCTAGATGGGACCTGGACGGACTCCTCTAAAGAGTCCTTCTAATTCAAACACACTCTGCAGGATGTAAAAATGTGATTACTCATGCACCGGTGCCTCAGGCCGTGCAATCCTCATCCTGAATTGTCATTAAGACAACAATTACAGAAGTTAATGCCTCCTGGGGCTGTTAATAGCTTTTCTCCCTAAAAATCGGTTGGCTCTGACGGCATTCTTCCGGTTAAGATGCAGAAAACATTTGGACGAGGCCCTGACGGCATTATTCCGGTTGAGCTGCAGAAACCATTGAATCAGGTGGTTTCATGGCTAGTACCTATCTATAGAGGCTGTATCTTCCTTTACCACGTTCCACTGAGCTAGAGACGTGTTTGTGTTGTGTTCATTTCGAAAGCTGGGTAGCGTGGACATGAATCCACAAAGAATTTCAGACCCATCAGCTTATCCTCCTTCCTTTTAAAGACGCTGGAAGGCATCTTAGACACACTTATACGAAATATCCTATCTAAATCTCATCACGCGTATACTAAGGGGAGACGGCACTCCACGAAGTTGTGCGAATGATAGAACCCTATATAATACACTAGCTACCTTCTTAGAGGTTGAAGGAGTTGCCTTCATTAACATGAGCACTGAATCGATTCAGGAAGCTCTGATCCAACTGCCACTGGATGTGGAAGAGTTTATTAGCAAATGGATAGTGACTATGCCAAAACCTAGAATCATTCAATCGACCCTCGCTAACAGCAGTTCCACCACATCTATCGTAAGTGGAACTCATCAGGCGAGTCCACATCTTCTCTTCTTTAGCTTTGGCTAATCAACAAAATCCTGTGTAGGTTAGACAGAGATTGAGTCAGTCGGATGTTGTGGTAATACTGGTATCAGGGATGTTTCCTTCAGTAATCAGTGAGATTATGGAAGGTGCCTTGGACAAGATGTGGATGCTCTTTACCACTAAAACCACTAAAACTGACATTCACGCCTCCACGGCTAGATAACCAATTATTCTCTCTATCCTCCAGTGCCAAGGTATGATACTTTATCCAAAACTCAACATTGAACCGCGGGTAAAGAAGGCCTTCTATGTTTGCAGCAAAATCTTCGGGACTTCGCCCTAAGATGCTCATGTGGATGTTAATTCAATTCAATTCAATTTATTATTGTTTATCTAAGTTTTGTTTTACATGGTTATCCATTTATCTGCGAAGCCTGAGGGCCTGTACATAGCTGTGGTGCGTCATATACTTTCCTATGGATCGCTAGTCTGGTGACCTGCATTAAGGAAAGAATACACCATCAAACCTGTCAGCAAAGTGCAAAGAACTGCGGCTCTAGGAGGAACGGGAGCCATGAGAACTAGTCCAACCACTCGACATTCATTATTATTTTCTTATCTTCATGCAGTGCGGTCATATTAAGAGATACAGGTTGCTGATGTATCGAAAGGCATACTGAAACTGGCACCACGACCGACTATATAACTCCCAGAGTGTACTTCAGAAACGACGTCCGGGTCAGGTTCCCAACCAGGGCGGAGTGGGAAGCAGACGAAGTGACGAATGGGTTCGAAACAACAATGTTCGCCGACACGGTTCTAAAATGGACTCTGGGGTTGGGGCGGCTTATATTCTCTGATTACCTCAACATTTCCAAGTTTTACCAGCATCCTGACTTCGTGCAGCGTCTTCCAGGCGGAAGCCATCCTCATTGACAGCCAGGCCGCTAACATGGCTATTATATCTGTCACCACATCTTCGAAGCTAGAAGTAAAATAGTAGAGACAACATCGGTTCAGGATTAATCACCTTTGGTTGCCAGGTCACAGTAATACTGAGGGAAATGAACGAACTGATGAACTAGCATAGACGTCCCGCTGAAGGCCCTTAAGGGTAGAATCTTTGCGCACTATTCACAAAAAGCTGACAGCAGATGGCAGGACTTAAGGAACTGTATCATATCCAGGCAGATGTGGCCCAGATACAACTGGAATAGATCCCAAGAACTTTTAAATAGAAACCGTGTAGATATCTCAAGAATTCTGGCAATTAGTACTGGCCACTGTACTTTCGTTTACTACGAGGACCCAGAAAAGGGGTGATAATACACTACCTTCAGGACTGCCTCTAGATGCTTATGGTCGGTTAATTCGTCCCATCTCTTAGTACCTAGTCCTTTAATTGTCGTCCTGCAATGGAGATTTTCCTAGTATCTGGGGCTAACAACGGAACAGATATCGCTCGCTATGACGGAATCCGTTTCAAATTGCCATTATCTGACTTTTTTGACGTTATTTCTGATGTCCCTTAAGGCGTCAGAAATAACGTCAAAAATCTTTCCATCCTCATGGATGACGTGGGGTTTCACTAAACGTGTATACATCATAACCCCTCTGATGCCAGCCAATGTCACAAAATCCAATTCACACCGACACCCCCTGGCAAATTGCTCGATTTCATTTTGCGCGTACATGCCACTGATACGGTTTTTCGTTCAATGTCACATATGGACACACTGTTGCATAATCCTTCAACAAATAATAATTCAATATCCTCGTTCGGCTTATATGTTTGTATATACCTACCGCACAGTTCCCCAAATGTTCATTCCAATAACTTACCTTCCCACAGGTTGTATCGTTTTTAAATACAAAATAGGAAAAAAAAATATTTTGAAGGACAGGTCTACTGGATAGCCCCAGGGATTAGCTTCCACCATCTATCCGCGTTGCAAAAATATTTTTAACACGATTGGTATCGAATATCGTGTTCGTGTCCTGAGGACAATTATTATTCGTTGGTTCCGTACAAAAAATGTTACCACCCAATTGGAAGGCATACCACAACAGTTCGTCCTGATGTGACGTCAGTGGATTCATCCCCAAATGAATAGAAAAAACAAAATCTATTGGAACTTCACTACATTTATTTTAATAATTATTTTAATACATTAATATATGTATATATATGTATATTTTTTTTTTACTACAAGAACATGAATTTTGTTTGAATAAATTATTTCTACAGATAGATACATAGAAGAAGAAGAAGAAGAAGAAGAAGAAAGATACATAGATACTTTCTTATAACATTTGAGTAATTTTATTTAATTATTTTTTTTTTTTTTTAAAGAACATTGAAGAAGTATTGGAACATATCCAACGAGGCCTTACTTATTCAAACCAATTCGAGCCAAGAAAAAATATAAACCGAAAAAGAATGACAACGGTAATAAGTAGCCGAAGCCTAAGAATATTTCTATGCACCACTTCATGGTGATTGGAAGTTCTTGATAATCATTAGTTGGCGTTATTTCTACGTCCGGTATGTCGATTTGTTCATTCAGAAGTTCCCTGCAAGGTCTGTCACAAGGACACAATAGTCGGGGTGCACTAAGACCTGTAACGATAGTTTGTTTGTTTGCAAAAAAATATAAAAAATATTAAAATAATTTCAATCTGACCATTGCGGTTAACGTTGCGGTTAAATTCGATTTTAGACCGTTTATCAGCAATTAAACAATTCAGAGCAAAATAAAGTGAATCGGCATCGACCGGATAACTCATTGGATAAATATCATCACAATCATCAGTTCTACTCATTTTTTTCTTTTTTTTTTTTATATAACACTTTCCGAAAACCAAGACAAATATCTATCAAAGCACTAGAAGATAGAAGAAGAATCTCTTGCAGACTAAAATTAGTTCACACCGGAAGTTAAACTGTTAATGCGTTGATTGTTCTCACTTGTTTTCACCACTCTCGTGGTATTGGGTATGTGTCTACCACGAATCGAATCGAAACTGGGAATGGTCACCAGCTTGAGCGATTTATATAGAGTGAGCAGCAGCCGTAGATAAATCCCAGAAAAAAAAAAAAAAAAAACATACGAAAAATCTACAATTCATCTCGAACAGATCATATGATACCCTATTTTCCTTCCTAGCCTCGTTCAGTCCTTATCAAGTGGGCGTGACCATATTGCATTTTTGTTTTTTATAGAATATTGCAAGTATTTGTAAAATTTCATCAAAGTCGGTTTTTTAATGAAAACGGCCTCTAAAAGTGGGCGTGGCTATAGACAATGTATGGGAAACTTGTAGATAATTTAAATACCTAAATGTTTGGTCTTAATGATTTTTTTCGAATTCATGTAAAATTTTGAAGTTACGAGAGGGTTTATTAGTGGATAGATGTAAAATTTTTTTACAATTGTACAATTGTACTATATCTCATTCTTAAAGCACCAGATATGAAATTTCATCGTTCTAGCTCAAAATTTTAGGCCCAAAAACTGGTGACACATGAACAGTCGTCTGTCAGACAGTCTCTAATTGTTTGACAGACGATTATAGATGCCGATCACGCTATAGATACTGGTCACATATGTACATACTATACAGAGGAAGGCCTCGATTTATGTACTTTATTTCGATTTACTTTGTCCGGTTTTTTACGTTCACGTCATTTCTCGAAATGCAGGTCTTGTCTTGCTTACGCACTTAACATAATTTTCGATATATGAACGTCGTTTCGATGTATGGTACGCCATCCGAATACTGTGTATATCGAGTCCTTCCTGTATAAATATTTCATAGGGTCTATTCTACAATTATTTTCTCTATGTTACAAATTAAGTAATAAACTTAATATACCCTTAGAATAGGGGGTATGAAAATAAAAGCACATCGCAGTGATATTGTTTGTATATACATTTTTTTTTTCTATAGATACATGCATAGGCTGCTATTGTTGCTATGATACTTTGGCGCTACTCTTGATTTAATTAACTTTTTTCTGAGTATTAATATAAATATGTATGTAGGTCCAGATGTACACAGGTAGATTATTCTATCAGAAGCTTTTCGTGACGTAGATACAAAGCTTTCGGTTCACACTCTGTTGATGGTACGCAGATACTAAGACTATAGTCAAAGCTTGGATTGGTTTTGTTTGTTTGCTTTTGAGGATGTTTTTATATATTAAAATCCTTTTGACAGGTATCTATGAATTCAATTTTCAGAAATCAACTTCACTTAACGATTTGAGAGGGGAATGCTGATAATTGGTTCTGTATGGAGTACAGTATTGTGCAAAAGAAAGGCATCAGATTCTTCCATATTTATACTTCGCTACTCAAACGAAATAAGCCATCTGGAGAAACTTTGACGTATCGGCCAATATGTCTGCTAGATACAACCGGAAAGATCCCAGAATATATTATATACGACAGACTAATCGCCGTGGTAGAGGATATAGGAGTTTTGTCTGACCACCAGTATGGTTTTAGAAAATTGCGTTCTATCGTCGATGCCATAAAAAAGGTAGTAGATACAGCAACTGAAGCGATACTGGGGCTCGACGTTGTAAGTGCCTTTCTGCAAACTGGTTCTGCATTAGGAGATCTCTGACCAGAACAGATACACCACATTAGATATTCCTTAACTACTTCACTAACAGAAAGCTGAGGTACCAAACGGACGATTGCTTTGCATTCTACAATGTTTCCGCTGGAGTCCTCTAGGGGCCTGTTCTTGGACCTCTCTTGTGGAACATAATGTATGGCGGAGTTGTGCGATTATTATCGGCTTTGCTAACGATATCGCTGTAGTAACTGTAGCCAAACACATCCACGAGGTAGAGTTCGAGACGGATGAAGCGATCTCCAGGATCAAAAAATGACTAGAAGCTTTCGAGTTAGAACTAGGTGACCACAAGACGGAGGCTTGCCGAAAGACTGTGGAAAACGCAAACTTTCCGGTTGGGAGCCATTCACTCAGGTCTAAAGAGGTGTTGAAAGTACTTGGGTATAATGCTTGCCAATTGCCTAAACTTTAAAATCCACGTCGACTACTGCAATAAAAAGGTGTCAAAGACGCCAGAGGTGGACCTAGATACGCGCGGATGATTCTGCTTTCCAAAGTGGTAAGCTCAATACTTTTATACGCTGCTTCAGTCTGGTTTGGAGCTGTTACAACGAAAGAGACAATAAGAAAGCTCTCATCTGCATACAGGCTCCACGCAATAAGAACAATATGCGATTTCCGGTTAGGGAACCAGTTGGTGCTCTTGATGAAGTGGAGGACATCAGATAACTGAAAGCCTGCTAACTCTGCGGTGTTTGCAAAGAACCTGGAACCTAGAGTGCGAAGGCGTCGTTCTTACAAAGCGGGACAGTAGCAAAGCAGATATTTAACTGACTCTACCCTCCAACCGTTGAGCTATCCGTGTTGACTGTGATCCCCATATCGATGTCTATGCTGTTGGATTGGTAAATCTGAAAGATTCCTGTTTTTGCCGTGCTTCCGAGTGAAATTTTGCTCCCGTGCCTATCTGCATTTTTGAGCCATCCGTGTGGACTGTGATCCCTAGATCGATGTCTTTGCTGTTGGATGCACTACCCGCTTCTGGTAAATCTAAAAGATTCCTGTTTCTGCAGTGCTTTCGAATAAAAACTTGTTCCCGTGCCTATCTTCATTTCTGAGCCATCCATGTGGACTGTGATCACCAGATCGATGTCTATGCTTTTGGATACACTACCCGCTTCTGGTAAATCTGAAAGATTCCTGTTTTTGCAGTGCTTTCGAGTAAAATCTTGCTCCCTTCAGCTTCAAGCCCTCCCAGGCGTCACTAACATTAGTGACACACTCACTGAGGAAGCTCTTGGACAACTGGTCCTCGCACCTGATTACCCGATAACTCCTGACCAATTCGGCGGAGTCGCAGCATGGCAAAGGTCCCACAGGATTTCCCAACAACCATCTCAGACAGTCTAGTCTCGATGCTACCCCTGACCATCTTGCCATCGGAGGTGTGCTCGTCCACTAGGGTGACTTGTAGATGGTCTCTTGCCACCTTTTGAGAAGTATCGCGTCGGCTAAGTGTATAGTACAGGTCGATGATGTACCCGGTTGTGTTTGTGTTAAGGTTGAGGTTGAGTTTGGGGTCTTCGTGAATTTGGACGTCTTAGCCTTGCGGTTCAATACTTTAATAGAGGATTCACAATGGACCTTTAGGTCTCCGAGTGGATGTGATGAATTTTTTCGTCACACACCCCTTAGTCTCATCCGAAGACCTTTACCGCTTATTCGCCTTAGTAGCCTCTTTGTTCTGTTCTTGTTGTAGCTTCTCAAAGTGGGCGACTTACTCATCGACTACTGCTTGGAAGTTGATTTTGTCCTCTGCGTCCTTCTTATGAACGGTACCAGCTGCTTCGTCCTTGTCAAGAACGAACCGAACGAGCTTGTACTTGCTCTTCATGATAGTGGCCGCGGTTTTGTCACGGGGAGGACCAAAGTACCTCAGACAAGACCAAAAGTTCCTTAACGGCTCCACCTCTCGCGAACATCTGACAAACATCCGAGGGTATAACTGTCATTTAAAAACTTCCAAACAAAACTTGGATAAGGCAATTCAACAGTAAGTCCCTTCCTGTCGTCGGAATGGTCGTGTGGATGCTGGGGTCGTGTGGTAGCTAAGGTATGGACCTTTCGTGTCAAATATTTTGAATTTGCAAGTTTGACGGACCGACACACATAGTGTCCAGCTACAAAAGCAGCCTCTAACCAATCGTTCTAGACCAATTGGTCTCAAACGTGCTTTTACGGTTTTGTGTCACTTCTTCGTGTGCGGTGTGTTGGGTTTAAAACTATGCCAGAGGGGCGTACCTATGGTTAATTTGATTTATAAAAGACTAAAAATAACAATTTTCCCTCTCTCTCTCTGTTTCTCTTTTACTTAAGTTCTCTTTAGTTACGTTCGGGTGACTCTTATGTAGGTACACGTGTTTCTCACTCTACATGGTGTTGTACAAGTGTTCCTTTCATTTCATTTCATCGCACGAATTTAAATGGAATTTACTTTCTTTTTCTTTCTCTTTTCTTTTTTTTCCGTTATTTTTGTTTATAGGCGGATTATATTTACCATTGAGAGAACTGAAATTATATGCTCTTCGGCGTGAAGAGTCGTATGGGTGTGTGCACGCAGAGCAAATATTTTGGTCTGCTGGATTGTCGTTCTTATTGGTTCGGTCTTATGTGTGTACCTGTTCTATTTGCGGGTTATTCTTTGATAACACTGTAGGAAGGTGCTATATTTAAGATTTATTAAGGCTATATACCACGCCAGAGACAAGTGGTTTAACAGTTAAGAGGAGGAAGGTCTTTGGAGAGAGTTTTTTGAGTGCTTCGTCGTGTGGGAGGTAATATTTTGAGATAATGGTTCGAGAGTATGTTGGCAAGCCTGCGATGTTTTTTTGTGGTTTGCAAAGTACGTTGTCAGTTTTGGTCAATCTATTTAAAAGTAGATATCTACGAGTAGGTATCCACACTTGACATCTTATATTTTTAGCGAAGTGATGTAGATACTCGTACATACATATGTAAGTATGTGGATGGTATGAACAAATGGCAAGGGCTTTTGTATTATATTAGCACTTCTTGCTTGCTCCCGACACGGCAACCTTCTACACTCTTTGATCACGGACACGGTGCTTCTAGTTGTCTAGACTAAGCGCTCTGGCATCCACGATAGCTTAATCCTTAAAACGGAGGTTCGATCTTCCTTGTCGTCTCGAACCTGGGGGCTGTGATTCAAAAATTCTCTTTGCTGGAGCATTATTGTCCATTCGCTGGATGTGGCCCAGCCAATGTAGTCAGCGTATTTTGAGCTCATAGAGTTCGCGGTTGTACCTTCTTCTTCATTTGGTCTCCTCGCATACTTACTTTCTTAGTTAGGTGGCGCTACAGTCCATTGTGGACCTGGGCCTCAACCAACGAGGCTCTCCAGCCAGCTCGATCTTTATCCAGCTCCCTCCAGTTTCATATACCAAGTTGGTTGAGGTCCCTTTTCACTTGATCGCGCCACCTTTGGCGAGATCTTCGTTTACTGCGTCGTCCCTCTGGCGTGGATTCGAAGTCTCCTCGCATATGGGACCGAATATTCAACTTCGTGCTCTTCTTTCCTGCTTATCGTCCAGCACTAGGCTCCATATAGCAGAACTGGCAGAATCAAATTAGAAGTTTTAAAATTCATTTGTTTTGCCAAACCAAAGTAGCAGCGGTTTCCTAGGGTAAGTCTTCGTCGAATCTCCACTAAGGTGTTCTACCTACTCAGAGTTGAGCTGATATTTACTCTAATGTACATATGTAGGTAAGCTCCTTAATCACTTCGAAGTTACTGTTGCCAACAGTGACGTTTTATCTTTTTATCCCGGTTTTGAAGTTGATGAAGAGATGGTGAGATGGCGACTTGAAATTCGTTGGTTTTTCCAGGATCTGCTTTAGTGCGAACATTTGGTCGATCGTCGATCTGTCAGGTCGGAAGCCACACTGGTTGCAGAAGGGCTTCAGAAGTTCACACAGTACGTTGGATAGGATCTTATATGCGACATTAAGCAGGGATATGCCTCGATAGTTCTTACAAGACATAGGATCGTCTTTCTTGAAGATGGGCCATATAGAGCTGATAGTCCTGTCATCGGGCATGGCTTAATCCACCCATACTTGTTTGATGATTTGGTGCATGCACCCTACCTAAGCATCACCATCATCAGAGCCGGCGGCTTCATTGTTCTTCAGCTTTTTGATAGTTGAACCTACCTCTTCAAAACGGGGAGGGCGGATGGCTTCTTCATTGACTAGACGTGGATTCCCTTCTTGCCCTATCACTCTCTCTACCTGATGCCCACTAAGTAGTTGCTACTACATGTACTATTCCCTGTGACTACGTTTCCTTCACTATTTCGAAGAGCCTACATTTAGGACTTGAAGCCAGCTGCTAGTTGCTTGGCTTTCCTAAAAAAACATTTGAATGTTGTCCCTATCGCCGGACTCTTCGATATCCTTCAACTGAGAGGCTGCTCTTCCCTTCTTCTGGTTCGATACTCTTCTCTCATTGCCCTTTGCCCTTGTTTGGCGCTGCATCGCTTGCGCATATGTGTCCATTTTCTGTCACCTTTTCCGGGCTCTTTTTGGGTGGTGACTGGTAGCCTTTGATGGTCTCTGCTACCCCTTTGATGGTGTCGGAATTCAGGTTCCACACATTGTTAACGTTTGTGGATGGTGATTGTTGAACTCAGGCTCTCTCTATAGGCTCTGGCTACTCCAGTCGGGCTAAGGTTTCCAACTTTGAGTTTCCGTTTCTGGACGGTTTGCGGCTTCTTCTAGCTGAAGTGTCGAGTTTGAGTTTGACCGGAACAAGAAAATGGTCAGAATGTTGGATGTGTGCCTCGCTATGAGATTATCTGGTTTTACTTATCAGCGTATTAGGAGTTGCTGCCAAATCGATCTGTTGTCGTGTCTTGGAGGCTGTGCTTTTCAACTAATCCACTGAAGATGTTCTCCTTACCAATATTGATCGAGTAAGATCGATCGATTTTTATCGAGGCTCCGTCAAGGAAGTCATAAAATTCCTCCTTGATAGAGGACTGTAGACTCGTCGGTAGGGGCGTGTGGACATACGAGTATTATTCTAATGTTTTGGAATGTAGCCTTGATGTGGATCACATCCATGCGATCGCTGATCGGCTTCAGGTCAATTTCCAAATTCCTACAACGAATCCGCATACTAACATGTGCAGTCTTTGGTGAAATCTGTAGTAAGCCCGGAAATGTGTCTTTTCTTACTAGTCGTTGGTGATTAGAATCTGCAGCTAAGGTGATGTCCTCAGATGCCTGCATAGATCAGATAGTTATTGTATGACTTGGAAGTAGAATCTTCTTAAAGTTCTATTCACTCCCTCCCCATCAAGTCACAGAGTAAAGGAGAGATAACACATCCCTGTGAAGGTGCCCCTAATGATCGTAGAGATGGCTCCTTCTGTGTCCAGAAAGGTTCTTTATAGTGTAGAGCCTTCTTCATCCTGCCAACCATTTCATGAAGACCCGTCTCAGTAGACCGACCTTAGAGGCAACCATGCTGGGATTTTTGCAATAGAGGGCTTTCAAAGTTTCAGTTTTGGATGTTAAGGTCTAGAATACGTTCAAAAGTTTTCAGTACAAAAGAAGATAGGCGTCGGCCCATTTTCGGTATGAAAACAACTTTAACACGTCTCCAGGCCTGAGGGACAAAAAAAAAAGAACAGAACTAGCTTGTTGTGCATCACTGTTTCTGCAATGTGGAATGTGTTTCAATGATTTCGCAGTAGAATCAGTCCAGTTTCCGTCGGGGTTTATCAAGATGGACGAATTTTACTGGACCTCGATAGATTGGCCACCCTAATGGACTACTTATACATTTTTTAGACAATCCTTACAAGGCTGAACATGTCGTTCCACATGGAGGCCCCGTAGAGCAAACCGGATGAATCTGTGTTGAAGAGCTTCAATCCGGAGAGAGTGAATGTCATGGTAGGGAGACCACACTTGAATAGCATACATAGGTCTGACAAAAGTGGGATTTCATAACATAAGGGCTAGCCCTTATTCTTTAGATCAGCGTTTTACGAAACCGAGCATTGAGTTGTCCCTGCTAATAATTTGGTCGATATGGCAGCGATAATTGAGTTCGGGAGGGCACAGGCTCGTTACCGATGAAATATAACCGAGAGGCTTGTGGAAGACGTTTACGGTAACATGTGATAGCCTGGCATTGATTTCAAGGAAATTTTTTTGGCACCATGTTGAAAAATTATTAAGGTCACCTTGGAGAAGTTGAGAGTCCGTTTGAACTGATAGTTGTCTGAAGATTTTCATGTCATCAGCGTAGATGGAAATATTTGAGTTTTTAATGATGCAGTCAACATATGAAAATCAGCGGACCTAGGTGGCTGTAATGGGGTCAGATATAGAGGATCTTAATAACACTTTGTGTTGTCGTGGGGTCATCATCATCCTTCCTAGTGCGAGAAAACGTACCCTCGTGTGGAAAAGCTAATCATACTTAGAAGGTATCATGACCTTAATTCAATGAAAGTAGTAACGTTTAAATGGTGTGAACCTTTGGCATCTGACTTCCTTGATACAGTAGTTTTCTTGAAAAAATCTGCAGACTCAAGATACGTTGGCTCGTCTAGGGCAATCCTTAAGTAGGTCTGTAGTATAATTCAACGGAACGAGGGTGTCGGTTAGATCCTTGGGATTTTGTGTGGATGATATGGTTGCGAACGACTGTCAAGTTACAGGATGCAACTGTTCCATTCAGATAAAGTTCAAGTCATTCCGAGTCTGTTTATTGTCTGAACTGCATCGGGCGACGAAGCGGGTTCAGGTAAAAGGATATCAAGTCGAACAGGAACTGTGGCATAGAGTTCTTTTTCGTTAGTCGAATAGTTTCTTATTGCTTATTCTCTTGCGAGAGTACTGCACTTATGGCGTGATCGTTTTTTTTTTTTGCCCATTCGTAAGGCCTACTCAGATGGTTCAATTTTTTACTTGAAGACTTCCTTTTTAAAGGCTTGATAAGTGTTGGCATGTAGCCACTGGAACTCTATTGCTTTACTTTTGACAAAATGGCAGCTTGAATCGAAGAGACGTTCCGCCTTTCATTTCCAAATGACGTCGAATTAAGCGAACTGACTGATAATAAAATACCAACATTTACTTAAGTTATGAGTGAGAGAATGATTCACAACACAAGAGTCTACATACAAGAAGTAGCAGATTATCTGAAAATACTTCCAGCAAGCAAGTACCTATACCTACTGTTTGTAGATTTGTGAATGCTTTTCTTTATATGAGTATACGTGCGCCACACGTTATGGGTTGGTTCCATAAGAAACCCGTTTTTTATTAATATCTTTAACAGGTAAGTACGGTGGATAACCATTTTCATGGTAAACTACCTGTCTTAGCAAAACTTTCTTCCAATTATTTATTGTCTTTCTAAGAACCACCTATAGCGTGGTTGAAATTCGGGTCTCCCTAATGGCAGCTTAAATTTCGCGAATTTTACTTAATTTTCTCAACTTTTTTACTCGAAAATGAAAAAAAACCTAATAACATAAAATATAGATACTAACTTTCTTTACAAATCGGCCATACATTGTATAGAGCTGCGCCTACACTTTAGGGCCGTTTTTTTTTTTTCGAAAAACCGAGATTTTACCCTTGAAGTTCACGTATTCATACCCTAATGACAGCTTAGCGAAATTTTCTCAATTTTCTCAACTTTTTTGCTCGAAAATGAAAAAAATCTTTAAAACATAAAATATAGGTATTAACTTTCTCTACAACTTTTCCATACGTTATACATACCCACGCCCACGTTTTAGGGGCGTTTTCTCGAAAGAGACACGTAGCAGTTAGGGCAGATAATAAATTTAATTATTCAAATAACTAATTACCGAACCTTTTTTTTTTAAACTCAATGACAAACTAGAGTTTCAGCGAATTCCGCGACTTTGGAGGATTATAGGTGGAGGCACAGGCTGCTCAACAATTTTATACGATCCAATATATCAAATTCCAAGTTGTTCATTAGCTTCAATAAATATTCTTTTCGATTTAGGTAATCAATTACCGAACCACTTTTGGTTATCCAAATGCAACTCCAAAACTTCAGGAAACTTGGAGAACTTCACGAGTTGGTCGAAGAGCTCAGCCCTTTCATTCGCTTCAGTATGTTAGCCTCTAGTTCGTTAATTTACTTCGATAAGTAATCCTTGCTATTAGGTTATAGATACCACTTGTTGCTACTATACAAGCTGTGGGGTATAAGATAGGTAATAGATATAAAAGATACGGTAATTGATTACTTACAATTGATTACTTACAATTACCGAATCTTTTATATCTATTACCTATCTTATACCCCACAGCTTGTATAGTAGAAACAAGTAGTATCTACACCTATTTCTGGAATCAGCGCTGCGTTCAGCGAACCTCAGCTACTGCTACAATGTTGGACCAAATTTTTTACCAAATTTTATAAATAAATCTCAAAGATAAAGAAATATTTATTAACTTTTCTGAATAATGAATATAATAAAAGATACATATAGTATATATTTGTTAATGTTAAATAGAAAAGGAACAGTGTAATACGACGGAATTTATATCTGGAAGGACCTCAACCAATGTCATAGATGATAAAACTTTTAAAGTAGATTCAGCTTTCCAATCTGGGTGCCAGTCTCAGCAACTGGCAGTACCAACGATGTCTTTTTTTGCATATTGTTGTAATAGGTACGACTGATAGTACTTACAACGATACGAGGATCATATGGCTGCTCATCAGTAGTATTATCTTCATCCTCGGTCAAAGTTTGAAGTGCTGCGTTTCCTGGCTTACTGTAGCTCCCATCGTCTTTAGTTTCATTTAGTAATTGACCCACCCTCACGTTTTCAGATTGGTTGTCCATGCCTGGGTCATAAGGTATATCATCCTCTTCTTCAGCCTCAGTCACTGGTCGAAGAATATTGAATTGCCACTTACAATCCGATGACTCAGTTTGAGGTGAACTTGGTTTTGGAGCTATTTCTACCATTTCAAAGCCCGGAAACTGGTTGATGTCATCAGTCGCTTCATATTCTTCTGGATCTTCATTGTTCATAATTGACTGCATGAGTAATAGATACGAAGTGGTATTGAGAATGTGGGTATCCGTGTAGTTGGTAGAACGAGGCTTGAATTCGAGATGATAATAGCTGTCCGTCTTGCAGGTATTGTAGGTTCGCATCTGATTAGATAGTATCCGCAAGTCAGGAGGTATGTCGGACGTTTTGCAGTGGCACTGATGACTCCTACGATACATATGCTCGTCAACTTTTGTCGGATATATAGCAGACATTTGCGTGTAAATTCGATCGAGCTGCCTGGCTTTCAAGATAAAAACCACCGGAAAGTATTCGATAAGGACTCTTTAAAAGAAAAAAAGACAATTAAGTACATGTACACCATTTGATGATCTGTCAAACTTACTGTATGACCCCCATGCATTTGTTGTCCACAATAGTCCTGTAGCGGAACAAAATCGGACTAAATATGTCATTCAACGAATGGCTTTCCATTCCACTACCTTCACTCCGTGTAATCTTACGAAACAAAGCGACCAGCAAGTATAAAGCCTCCCTATTTTCCTGAGGCAAGGCTTGTAACAACCAGTTTAGTGCTTTGACACGATTCTGAACATCAAACCCTGCTTGACAAAACGCAACTGAATAAGATCTTACTACTATTCAAGGAGCGATATGTCAAACCTATTGCTTTGACGAATTGATACTCCAGGGCTTCAGTGAAGAGTCCTTCCGGCATATTCTCCAGATAATATTTCAATACAGCAGCCACCTCCAGGACATCGGTGTTGATATTCACATTATAAACATCTCCACGAAGAATTTGATAAGCCACCTGAAAAGCAATGAATCTAAAGAAAAAAAACAAAACGGGTTTCAAAATTAAAAGGACCGACTTCACAAGGCCTAAAGGAAGCGCCACCCCTTTGAAATATACCACTCGTAGTTGTACCATATTTTTCGATGAATTTGATGGATTCTACAAAAAAACGTGGCACTTGCAACTTGAATTGATTGTTGGCTAGTGGTCGGCGGTAAGTGAAACGGCTGCACTCAATCAATGTTGTTATCTCCAAGTCCAAGCCAAAAATGTTAAAAGTATTAGGTTTCGATATACTGCTCAGATATTTGTACATATTGGCCTGTAGCCCCTTTTTCGGTGTTGAAGGATCCTCACCGCAATTTCTTATATAAATGTCATGCTGTCGATCGAGAGTGTCAATAGCAATCTTGCGCATGATCCGATTTTCTAAGTTTGACACATAAATTATAACATCATCTTTAAGAATCAGCTTACAGCCCCTGTGATTTGTCCATGTACTCGTATTCTAAAAGTGAGAGGGTAGTGTTAGGGGAAAAGAATGAAAATATAAAGATAAATGACCTTACAGTTGGCATCCAGTTCATAGGTATTCGTTGTCTTCTCAATTCTGCCATTTTCTTTAGATCTGCAAAAGGGAATGGTTGTGATATAGATATATGTATGTACATCGATTGTCTTGATCATTCGATTTCAAGGCAACTGCTCTCGAAAATCCCTAAAGATTTCAAGATAGAACCTTTACTATGGCTTGTGATACGTTGAGTATAAAAAAAGAAGTGCGATATTCGATATAGAATATAGTACAAATCATGGTATACAAAAACGATGGTGTTCCTTAGGGATCTACATTGGGTCCATTACTATAGCTATTCTTTAATTAACAATGAATTTCCACAAATAGTGTCGGATTGTTAAAGCGATATGTATCCAGGTAGTGTTTCTATTAATATTTCGTGTCCTAAACCCATAATGGAACATAAAAGTCTGATGATCTACAAAGAATCCAATCTTGGTCTAAACAAAACAAGGTAAGCTTAAGTTGGAATGACTTGTAGCAGAAGGGAAGTGAACACTACACATACTCAATCTTTTAGGCACATTAAATAATATATATCATTTAATTGAAGTAAGGAATAATAAAAACAAAAATTAATAATAACGACACTATCAACAAATAAATTAACATATGGTTTAAAAATTAAAATTTCCTCAATTAAATTCTAGCATCAGGGCACACACTATGCAAGCTTATCAGAACCGATTGCGTCATTCACTATCAGAAATATACAATTAATTTACGAATTACATCATTAAGTATCGAAACATATGGTTATTAAGGGAAAATTAATTAAAAAATTATACGTAGATACTAAAACTTTACATAGATACTAAACTATGCATAGATATAGAAAAATGACTGTTTAAGTCGAAGCGAAGTTTTTTAAATTTTTCTCAACTTTTTTACAAGAAAGTGAAAAAAATTTACATGACATAAAATGTAGATACGGACTTTTTCTACAACTTGTCTATACATTATACATACCTACGCCCACATTTAAGGGGCGTTTTCTTGAAAAAAAAAAACGAAATATCGCCCTTGAAATTGTATCCTAATGACAGTTTAACTTTCGCGAAGTTTTCTTAATTTTTCTCAACTTTTTTACTCGAAAGTGAAAAAATATTATTAAACATAAAACATAGATATGGACTTTTTCTATAACTTGTCTATACATTATATATACCTACGCCTACATTTAAGGGGCGTTTTCTTGAAAAAAAAAAACGAAATATCGCCCTTGAAATTGTATCCTAATGACAGTTTAACTTTCGCGAAGTTTTCTTAATTTTTCTCAACTTTTTTACTCGAAAGTGAAAAAATATTATTAAACATAAAACATAGATATGGACTTTTTCTATAACTTGTCTATACATTATATATACCTACGCCCACATTTAAGGGGCGTTTTCTTGAAAAAAAGATATCGACCTTGAAATTCATATACCCTAATGACTGTTTAACTTGCGCGAAGTTTTCTTAATTTTCTCAAGTTTTTTACTTGAAAGTGAAAAAAATCCTTATAACATAAAATATCGACCATAACTTTCTCTACAACTCGTCCATACATTGTATAGAGCTGTGCCTACTTTTTATGGGCGTTTTTCGATGCTGTTCACATGAATTATTTTCAGCAAGACGATGCCACATTCCATATAGTGGTTTATGTGGAATGTATCTATTGCGTGAAAAATTTCCTGGATTTGTGTGATTTCTCGAAATTGTGCCTACAATTAGCCGCCGAGATTGTGCAATGTAACACCATTAGACATTTTCCATTCGGGGTTTGTTAAAGATAAAGTCTGCATCGATAATTCATGGAATTGTTATTCGCGAAAGCGTGATGAGAAATTTGATTAAAACAATGACTATTTGTAGGCAGATCCAGGGCGGACATCCCGCAAATGTTGTATGTCATAATGAACCTCAGATTTTCTGCTTCAGACATAAACAAGAATATCATTACATGTTTATGTTATGTTGAGTTCTTCTTTTGATTTAAAATGGCACCTCTAAATACATGAGTACGTATATACTTAGCAGACGTTCACGTCATTATGTATCTATGTAGTATGTATGTTCTTTAGCCAGAATTAAGTACTAGTCGAAAACTTTGTTAGAAATCCAATTCAAAAATATGCATGTGTCTGACAATAGCATGCAAAATTATAGCGCACTTGAAGTTAAAACACTGATATCGGCGGCAATATACTACACTAATGCTTTTAGCCAAACCGATGACATCATCATCATGCTTTGATCATATTCAATAAGTTAAACAAAAACTCAAACTCACCCAATATTGGTTTGTTCTTCTTTCTTATGAAAGTACACTCAAAAGGAGGAAGTCCAATGTCCAAATGTCTATGCAACTAACTTTCACAGCGTTAACAAGAGAGCACTTAAAACACAGTTCTATTCTTCGACTACCTGACTTAACAACTGAACAGCGAATACTACCAACTGCCGCTGATCAGATCTAATGAATTCTGGCTGGAAAGGGTTCCGTCGTCGTCGCCGTCGTCGTCGTCGTCGTATCGCCAAACTGTGTTTCTCTCTTTCTCAAAGGTTAAGGTCTATCCATGCGTGGGACACACAATGTACATAAATTCCCCAGTTCCAGTCCCAGTACTAACTTTCGACTCGCAGTGAGCTTACTTGAGATAACAAGAAAAAAAAAAAAAAAACGATAAAAGAAAAACGGGAAACAAAAAACAAAAATCGAAAATCAATGAATAAAGAATAGAAGAAAAAAAAAAAACTGTGGAAAACGATAAAAAAAAATCGATGGATACTGGATGCTGGATGCTGGATGCGAAGATGTGGATAGAGACGTTTTGATTTTATTTTTATTTTTATTTTTTCCTATTTATGGCCAAGATGCTTGTAGGTGTAGATTTATCAACTTGTTGCGAAAAATATTAATTAGGGTGATTTTGTATTTTAATTAGATGCATAAGTGGAGATGTATCTACAGGAACTTTGGACGTATTTTTTAGGGGAAGGGACGAATTGCGAGTATCTTTCCAAAAATAAACAAACGATTAGTGTGTGCCTTAACGACTTTGAGCTCTATTTACTTTACGGCAATTAAAGTGCTCGAATTTATTACCCAGAGTTATGTATGTAAGTATATACGCGATAAGAGGTCGTTAGGGCTATTTTAAGAAATCATGTGAGTTCTAAAAAAGCTGTAAAAAAGTGCATAGAAAAACGTCAACTTACTCATGTATCTATTGTAAGAGATGTTGCCTAAAACAATACAATAAGTTAAGTGCCACAATTGTGGAAAATTTTGTATAACACACGTAACCACATTGTCCCCTATCTGGACTTTAACATAAGAATGAAACCAGGCTTAGGAATTGGAAAAAATTCTAAACGAATCTGCGACAAAGATTTACACAGATGGATCCAAAACAGCGTGTAGAACAGGTGCGGGAGTATACTCCAGTGCACTAGATATTCGTATCACTACTCGACTGCCGGATCACTGTAGTGTTTTCCAAGCAAAAGTCTCAACAGTCCGTGAAGTCGCGACTTGGCTTTCGATTAACTCGATAAAGTGCAGCGCTATTGTTTCCTACATAGATAGTCAAGCTGCGATAAAAGCCTTGGAAGCGCCAATAATTCGATCCAAGTTAGTAAAGTAATGTCGCGGTTGTCTTAACAAGACCGCTGTCAGGTGCGATGTATCCATGTGCTGGATTCAAGCCCACATGAATATTTCAGGCAATTGCAAAGCGGACGAGCCAGACCTGGATCTCCCTGATAATAGAGAGGAACCGTCAGCACCTATAAAATCGACAAAATTTCAATTCGACCCCGCAACCATGAGAATGGTAAACCGTATGTGGAACAATGTCTCTCTTCTAAACAAATCTGACCAGAATTGGATTGTACGAACACCTATAGACTTATTTCCGGTAATAGGATAAATCTTAGAAAGATAGTTGGAACTGTCTGGTAGGCAGACATGCCAAAAGGCTTGGTGCTCCCTTCAACGATTTCTGTAGAAGCTGTAGAGGCCAGGAAGAGTTGGTAATCATGACATCTATCGGTCTTTAGAGGGAAAACCCTAGGCGAGTACTTCCTCGACTCGACTAGACTTAGGCAAAATAATAAGCTTTGTCACCTGGTTAAACTGGTTTACTGACTATACAGCGAACTATACCTCTTCGGCATGGGTTTACACCGAAACTGGTTGCTCTGTTTTCTGTCCCATCTGGGAAGTCTTCATGTAGGGCTCCGGTGCTGGTAATCCGGTTTTTCCATAGTGGTATCACAATGGACCTTCCTTTTGGTCGAAGAGTGTCTCTGCTAAACGGGGACAACCACCCATTCCAATCTCAGCACCATTTGCCCGATCCACATTGCCATTGCGCCAACTACAGAGGTATCAGTCTCCTCAACATGCCAGATCCCATCCACATTGTGTGAACGTCTGAAACCCTTCGTCAGGAATCTGATTGGGCCCTATCAGAGTGGTATCAGACCAGGGAAGTCCACAATCGATCGGCTGATCCTGGACCAAACCCAAGAAGTCTAGACCGATACCCACCATCTTTTCATCGATTTTAAGGCCGCATATGACAGAATCTATAGAGACGACCTACACAGAGCTATGTCTAGTTTTGGCATCCATGTCAAACTCGTCAGATTGTGGATGACGATGAAGAACGCTCGCTGCTCCATCAAGATCGGTAGCGATCTCACCGAGACCTTTGATGTCAAAAAAGGATTTTGACAAGGTGACGCGCTGTCATGTGACTTCTTTGACATCATACTTGGAAGGATTGTGCGAAACACACAAGCCAACACCGGAGGCACAATCTTTCAAATGTCTGTGCAACTACTAGCGTACGCCGACGATATTGACATAATTTGTAGAACTCAGCGGGCTGTACCCGGTGCGTTGGTTAGTATTGCAACGAAGACTGCTAAAATGGGTTTAGCAACAAGATGGGATCCACAACATTGACGAATCGGAAGGAACGTCACAATTGACAGCTATGACTTAGAGGTTGTAAGGGACTTTGTCTACCTTGGCTCTGCTATGAAACCAACCTCTCAGCAGAAGTAAAACGAAGAATAGCTCTTGCCAATCGCTGTTTCTTTGGTCTGAGAAGGTCGAGTCCTATCCCGAAGAACTAAGGAGACTCTATATAAGACCTTGATCATCCCAGTCCTCCTTTATGGCTCTGAAGCTTGGACTCTATCTTAAGTGGATGAAGATATCCTCGGTCGCTTCGAGAGATAGATTCTTCGTAAAATTTTTGGTCCTGTTTGCGTTGACATGCTTGAGTTGGGTGATTGTCCTCGCTTAACAGGGACGCACTTGGACCAAAAGGAAGGTCCATTGTGATAATGATAATGTTGACGGTCTATGGATGAGGAGATTCAACGACGATCTAAACAAGCTGTACAGCGATATCGAACTAGTCAAAAAATTGAGCATCAGTCATTTGAGATGGCTGGGACATGTATTCTCCGGCCGGTAGAGTCTTCGAAACTAACCCGAAGGTACAACGCAGTAGAGAAAGATCTCGCCTTAGGTGGCGCGCACGAGTAGAAGGGCACTTCTATCGACTTGGAGTGTGCAACTAGAGGCTGTTAGCTAAGGACCGGGCTAACTGGAGAGGCTTTTTAGTTGTTTAACAAAAATCTAGTTCATTCTCTGAATTTCTACCCAGCGGCGCCCAATTGACACAATATACGCTTGACTACCTTCTCTAGTGTTCTACCGCGGCCCAGTTGTTAATTTGGTGCTCTACCATCCTTCTGCCAATGGATTAGAGAACTCCGAGGTTGACCATTGCTTTTTCGTCCGCTTTTTCGTTGCCATCAGTCTCTACGTATACTAGCATCTAGGTATACACCCAGATACTTAACCTTCCTGGTCATATGTAGCTTCGATTCGAAAAGCGCCTCCTCTTCCTTGTGAAGATGATTAGATCTGTCTTTCCGTATTAATGGAGAGCCCTTGCTCATGACACCACCACTCCACCACTTGGAGAGCAATTCTCATGGTATCTGCTGTGACATTTATCATTATTGGTATGTCATTGGGCACATTCCACAGTGTGGATGCCAGTTCCTTCAAATCTTCTCAGAAGAGAGTCCACAATTTGTTGCCTGTGGCACCGTCCTGCTGAAACCACATGTCTGCAATATTTATGCCTTCCAATCGATGCACGAAAAAGTTGGTTATCATGTCTCTGTACCGCGGTGTCGATCGTTGATTGTAACGTTGAGACATATGGACCAATGATTCCACAAACTTTGACTTTTTGTGGATGTAATGGTGTTTCGACAATGGCTTGTGGATTATAATCGCTCCAAATGTGGCAATTCAACCAAAAGTGTTCATGTTCATCACTGAACAAAATTTTCAAAGAATTTACCGCGAAGGGTGTGAGATTTGAAGCATCCTTTGGGCTGCTAGTAGAGACGTCGAATTACGTCATGTATTCGCCAGCCACAACGGCCTCATGCCTTTATATATTTATCTTCATATTTAATGCCATAAAATTATCTATCAAATCAATCCAATTTCATGGATATTAAATGCATTTTTCTGTATTTTATTTCAATTTAAAGTTCTTCTCTATGAAAAAAAACAGTCTTTTTATAGAGGCGGTTCTTTTTTAAAATGACGCCATCTATGTATAAGAGTTAATATTCTCTTAATCTCTTTTGACGGCATTTTTCCACACATAGATGGAGCGGCAAACGACTTCAAATTTTCAGAGCATCCTAGGTGATGTATTGATTCCGAATTTTGTTTACTTCAATGGCAAGTGGATTATTTTGTTATTTGTGGATGGAGGTAGGTAGATACTTGTTTGCGTTACCTATCTGCGTATAGATTTATTTATAGATACTTACATACAAAAGAGTCATTCAGAGTCAAAATGGGAATCCATTAGTTGTTAGGGACAATGGCAAAGCTTGCTGCTACTTACGGATTCAGCGTTCATTTGCAACAAATTTCGATGGGCTGTACTGTAGATCCACTATATCCATTTAAGTAGCTTACCTTACAAACATTTCTAAGTGGATGTAGGTACATATGAAGATAACCATGTATGTGACTTGCTGAATACTTGTTTTAACCTATCCTGTGAGTAGATAGCTTACCATAAGACCGTATCTTTGGATAGTTCTGGTTGCAACTGCCTGCCTTTCAAAAACCTGAAGGGACACTCGAGTGTATGACGTATATGTGGTGTATGAGTCGAAGAGATGTCTATACATACTATGGAAACCTAGTTCCATAAAAAATAGTCTGTAGCTTTATGATCCACCTAACCTATGAAAAAGTAAGATTTTCCTCAAATACTCCTGAAAATGGATTGTGGAATATATGTACATATGGTTCATCCTTCCTTACTTACTTAGGTGGTTCCACAGTTCGGGTTGAACCTGCACCTCCAATAACAAACCTCTCTAGTTAGCCCGGTCCTTAGCCAACTGCCTCAAGTTGTGCACGTCTAGGTCTCTTTAGAAAATGGGAAAAGCTATACACTTTCTTCGTGTAGACCTTAAGGCGGCATTTGACTCCATCGACAAAAGAGCCCTATTCCTTAAACTAAGCAATTTGTGGAACTTCAACAAGAATGCTTCGAGTACTGCAAAAGATCTACAAATAAACCCGTACCGCGGATGGAAACATCTTAGGCAACTGATTCCAATCGAAAACTGGAGTAAAGCAAGGCTGCCTATTGAGTCCGATTCTATTTTACAATCTTCTTAGAAAATAAGTCGTTTTTTATGTTTTTTTCTTTTGAATGGTTTTCAAAACTTACTGATTTCAAATGGCTTCCACACTCGATAATGCTATATGGGACTTCTTACTAAAAAATTGTTCATTACTGCCTGTAGGGTTACAGGGTAGTCGTTGTCGTTGTTATAGTCATATTCATAGTCATAGTCGTAGTCATATGAGTTTGGACAATTTTTAATATATGTATATCGCGGCAAGGCAACAAGGCTAAATGAAATGTTGTGGAATCTATCACATCCGCTTTTAGAAAAAAAAAAAAAAAGAAGTATTTTAACACATGGACCACATCAATTAATTTTATTCACATTTAATAATACATTTTCAGTCTAGTTGACATTTAAAAAAACATGCATAAGTATACGACTTCATTGGTGATGAATTATTTTTTTTTTTTTATGAGAGTATATGACATCGATGACAGCGACTACGACTAAAAGAGTGGCATCACTGTCTTCCAGTAGTAAATTAAAAAAAAAAAAAACGGCCTCATTGGACATAAAAATGAAGTTAAACATGTAGTTGTCGTCTTTTCCATTATGGTTCAATAGTTTTTTTTTTTTTTTGAATTTTGTAGAAAAATAAACTAAATTCTTTGTGCAGAATTAGCTGCAGTGAATTTCTATTTTTTATTTTTTTTCCATTTGAGCAGATAAGTTCCAATCGTATCTAAAGTAGCAATCGTATCCCGCATTCCGTAAAAAAAGTTGACTCGTCTCATTACACTTCATCTGCTCGAAAGAAATGCCGCGAAAATTATAGACTCCAAACCATGACAGCGACGCAATATCCAAATATAAGTATCTTCGTCTTAATTGTTGAATTTTGTTAAAAATAAATGAAAATCTGTAAAATAAAAAAAAAAAAACATGGAACCGATTACATTAGAAAAAAAAAAGTTATAAGGTTTTATTTTGGTAGCACCCTGTAGTTGAGGAAGGGATTTGGGAAGGTGTACCTAATTGAGACTTCATACCGAACTTTTTCAATCTCAGGACAGCAATCAAGACCGTTCATCATCACCGGCACCATTGAGAGCATCCGATCACCTAATCTAAGCCACGAACCATCACCGAAGCCCTAATCAGAAAATACAATCCACGGGACCCAGAGCCTCTCCAGTTAGCCCGAGGATCTTTGAGAATCTTTTTCTCGAAGCGACCGAGGGATAGCAATGCCTAAAGTAGACAAGGCTCTGTATGGCGGCAGACAGCTGGTCTCTAAAGATGATGTCATATGCGGCCTGAAAATCGATGAAAAGATGGTGGATATCGATCTAGACTTCTTGGATTTTACCAGGATCTACCGATCGATTGTGGACTTTCCTGATCTGAAACCGCATTGATAGGGCCCAATCGGTTTGTTGACGAAGAATTTGAGACGTTCGCGTAGGTGATAGATACGTGATGTTCAGTTGGCGCAAATGGGGTGATCTCCTTTCTTGTGGATCGGGCAAACGGTGCTGAGATTGGGTTAGGTGGCTGTCCCCGCTTAGCAGGGACACACTTCGATCAAAAGGAAGGTCCATTCTGATATTTTCATGAATAAATTCAACTCGATACAATTTCACATATTTACGAATATATTCCTAATATGAATATACATACATACATCTGGTAATTACACAAAATATAGTAGAACATAAAAACACTGTGGTACCCTATAACCTGTTACATATATAGTTTGACTGATAAAATTGCAAAAAAAAAGGTCTTGACTCCATTACACATCTCTTTTGGGAATATTGAAGTAATTACTACTTATAGACTTACTCTTACATCGTCAAGGTCCTTACGGAGCAGGAGCATCAGAGGTAGCCTCTTCTGTTGGCTTTTCTGTTGGCTTTTCTGCTGGCTTTTCTGTTGCCTTTTCTGCTGTTGCCTTGTTAGCAGCTTTTCTATTTTTATAAGTCCTCAAGTGTGGATTCAGAAGGTTTTTATTCAACACTTCCTCTGAAAGGAAATAATTTTTTTTTTGTTTATTTGCCATACAAATGCAAAGGATTTGATTTAATGAAACTTACCACCAATACGAAGAATTATTTCATCAGTTTGCTTCTCTGCTTCCGAAGATAATGGAGGATCTTCTGGTGTATCAATTGTATCAGTTGCTGCTTGCTGTGATGTGCTCGGACCAGGCTCTAAACAAGCAAATAGGCTGTCTTCTTCTAGTGTCAGTAGCTCGGATTTCTCTTCTTCTGTTAAATTTGGTTCGGGTTGATCTTCTTCTGATGTTGAAGGTCCGGGTTTCGGTTCATCTGATGTTGACGGTTCGTAATCTGATGTTTTTGTGTCGTTGTCATCGGATGAACCGAAAAGTTCATTTTCTATGGTGTCTACTTCTGGCTGTAGTAATAGATTCATCGAATCTTCATCTTTAAGCACTTCTAGGGTTGGGTCTGATAAAGTTGTAGGGTCCATTGTAGCGTTGTGTTGTTAAAGTTTTTTTTCGAGGAACAATTTTATGGAACTTATGGTACTTCTTTGGGCGTTAGTGTTGTAGTTGTTACTATTTCTCCAGGTACCGTCTTACTGTGGGATATTTGACCATAAAATATGGCATTAATGTAAATTTTCAAAAGAAATACTGTAATCTAATAGAAAAGCATAAACAGCAAGTATAAGTTGTAAACGTGATAAGGACAACACACACACTTCGGCAGATCTTTTAAACAAAATCAGGAATTTCAAATCATTTCAAATCGATACTCACTAGCTTTTATCGATTTTAAGGCCGCCTATGACGGTATCTATAAAGAAGAGCTACATATATAGAGTTATGTCTAGTTTGGCATCCACGCTGCTCCATCAAAATTGTTTAAATCAAAAATTGTGCAATCTTTTTGATTTCTCTGCATTCAGTGAAGTCACTAGCATTCACTGAATGGATTCGATCCACTGAAGTCATTTGCAGTCAATTAATACACTAATTTCTTTGAATTCATTTGAAGGCTTTAAAATCAGTTAAAGACTTCAAATGAGCTAAAGAAATTGAATGCATTTATTGACTTCAAATGACTTCAGTGGATCGACCTGCCTTTAAAGACTTCAAGTCAGCTAAAGACTTCATATGACTTAAAATGTTTTTTATGTTTTCACTGATCTGACTTCAAGGACTCCAAATGACTTTTTATTAATTTTTTCATTAATTAATTAATACTTTCACTAATTTCAAAAATTTCAATGGATTGAATGCATTCAATGAATGCTAGTGACTTCAATGTGACTTGATCAATGCAGAACAATCAAAAAGATTGCATTCGTTTGGACTTCAACACTTTAAATGGTCCAGACATCTTATAAGATGGGCGTGGCATTCACAAATTCTCTTTTATTTTGAGTAAAAATGCCCTTAAAAAGTGGGCGTGGCCGTATATGATGTTTAGGTGAATTATAGAGAACTTCAAGGCCTATTAATTTAGTTTTAACAATTTTTTTCGGATTCAAGTAAAATGTAAAAAATATACAAAATTTAAATTTTTGACTTCAAATGACTTCAAAAATTTAATGAATTCACTTTGATTGTTGAAAATGATTGTTCTGATCATGACTTCAAGTGAATTTTTTTAAGTTAAAGTCTTAATTAAAATCACATAAATTCTTAGTATGACTTCAAGGAATGCATTCCACAGCTCTAGTAAATAATTAGGCGTTCTGTTTTAATTTTTAATTATAATTAAATGCTATCAGGCGCTTGTATTGAAATCAAGTCTCGGTTCACCATAGACGGCCATTGTTTTTTATGGCGTCTTTTCAGATGTAACAGGGCGTGACTCTGGGTATAAATTCTCACATATCCTTGCAAAATATTTCACAAAAATTAAAACAAACCACCAATGTCTATATCTGCTTAGAAATATTTTTAAAACATTTTTCATTGTCAAATATGAATCATTTATAGAAAAAAAAAAAAAAAAACAAGAATACAAGAAATCTATTAGTATCACCACAAATTTTTATCCAAGTACGTTCGAGAGCAGTATTGATTTATCCAGGATATGCAGAAGTGCTGGTTGCAGTTTTCACTGTTTATCCTTCTGTACTCGTATGCACTGTACCTTTATACTGTTTATGCAGACCAGACGACGGGTATTGATTTTCTTTCCCCGGACGACTGACCAAAGGGGTTGATTTTATTACTTTAAACAGACTACCACTGGGCGAGTTTGAAGTTTACCTATTGATTTTTCCACTGGTTCGTTCAGACATCCACTATACGCATGACGAAGGAGGAAAAAGGAAAAAGATTATCGTATACACACTCTTTACTGGGGAAAAAGAAATTATTAATTTCACAATTTTTTATTTTTTTTTTGCACTGATTTACGACTTAAACAAATAAATATGATTAAATCGAATTGAGTTAAAAAAACCGGAGGTTTCTAACGATCAAAATGGATATGAATGTGCATGGAATACTCTGGGTGGTATAGGGCAAATTGATTGTTCACTGCATTTTTGTTATACACATATTCCACAGTGAAGATTTGTTTGGACATTCTTTTTTAAATTGTCTTTTGGATATTTAAGGATAGCGTTTATGTTTTAAGGATTAGGTTTTGTTTTTATTTGAGGAAAGAAAATAAATACTTTATGTTTAGTTTCACACAAAAAAAAACTATATTCAAGTGTAAACGCGCACAATTGTATCTTACACGACGAACTGAACTGCTATACTGAATAATGGCTTGTCCTGGGCAGTCTGGTATAAGTTGGGTTCGAAAACTCACTTTGAAAGTGCGAAAAGCTTCACAGCGAAGAAGGAATACAGCTTTCAGCAGTAATCAGGACGCGAAAGTTTAACAAGGGAAAAGCAATGCGAAAGCTTTAAAAATAAGAAACATACAGAAAAGATACAGTTTGTGGGGAGTGGATCGTATGATATACTATGCTCCTTCATATGTAGTTTGTATAAAAAAAAAACTGAGACGATAACTTCGAATGTTTAAGTGGAAAATTTCATAAAAATCGGTTTTTTGTTGAAAATACTCCCAAAAAGTTGGCGTGATCAAAACTGATTTATGGGTGAATTGTGGACAATTTGAATGTTTTAGGCAAGCAAGAAGTCTTAAGAAAGGGGGACATGTTTGGTAGGACGATTGGTAAGCATAGCCTACATGACACCACGTCTTTAAACGGACTTACGTTTATTGACCTCGCGGTGGAACGAAACTCCACTATAGCAAGCGAATTGTTTCCTCATCTCAATATCCACAAGGGGACATGGCAATCTTCTGACCATTTGATTATGTGGATGTCCAAACCTTCTACGGCGTCTAGTTTCGGTATCCCTGCCAAACTTGTCAGATTGTGCAGTATGACGATGCTGCTCCATCAAGGTCGATAACGACCTCACCGAGACCTTTGATGTAAAAAAATTAATTAAGACAAGGTGAGGCGCTGTCATGTGACTTCTTTACCATCATACTTGGAAGTATTGTGTGAAACTTACAAGCCAACACCAAAGTCACAATCTTTTAAAAGTCGGTGCAACTACAAGCGTACGCCGACGATATTGACATAATTGGTAGAAATCAGTGGGCTGTCTTCAGTGCGTTCGCTAGTATTGCAACGAAGGCTGCGAAAATGGGTTTAGCAACAAGATGGGATCCACAACATTGACGAATTGAAAGGAACGTCACAATTGACAGCTATCACTTCTAAAACAAGACCTCAGTCGAAGCAAAACGAAGAATAACTCTTGCCAATCGCTGTTCCTTTGGGCTGAGAAGGCAATTGTGTAGTCAGGCCCTATCTCGAAGAAGACTCTGCATAAGACGTGAATCATTCCAGTCCTCCTTTATGGCTCTGAAGCTTGGACTCTATCGAAAGTGGATGAGTATATCCTATGTCGCTTCGAGAGATGGATTCTTCGTAAAATTTTCGGACCCGTTTGTGCTGACCGGCTTGGGTTGGGTGATTGCCCTTTTAACAGGGACACACTTGGACCAAAAGGAAGGTCCATTGTGATAATGATGATGTTGACAGGCTTTGAAGGAGGAGATTCAACGATGAACTATACATCGTGTACAGCAACATCGACCTTGTCAGAGAATTGTACATCAGTCGTCTAAGATGGCTAGGACATGTAGAGCGAATGGATATCAAAGCTTCGGCCCGAAGAGTCTTCAAATCCAACTCGAAGTGACAACGCAGTAGAGGAAGACCTCAACTTAGTTAGCGCGCACAAGTAAAAGGGCACCTCAACCAACTTGTAGTGCGCAACTGGAGGAATATCATTTTCATTCAAATGACTGCCTCGGTAGACCTTCCGTTAAACCCAATGTTTTAATCCATTTTCAATAGTTTTGGCAACTATTTCACGAAGAGCTTGACCAATATTGTTCTTGAGTGCTTGAAGCATCGAATTTTAATGGCATTCCACAAAAAAGAGTCCAACGGCCAAGCAACGTCACCAAAAGGACTTGGTCGGCTTGTGTGGAACGTAGCCCCATCTTCCTGGAACCATAGCTCGTCCAAATCCAATACCTCAATTTTTTGGCCATAAAAAATCAGTTATCTTGCGTCGGTAAGGCTCTCCACTGACTGTAATGTTTCATCCATTGTCATCTTGGAAGAAAATTGGGGCAATAATGCCGCCACTTCAAAAACCATCAAAAAGCAGCAATATTTTCCGTGGTTCGCACAGGACAAACACAGGAATAAGTTCGGTTAACAATCACAAAACCAGTCTCATGAACTTTCATCACAAACTTGCATACACCAGCTTGCAGTTGGTGTATTATTTCGACCGAAATTCAAACTTTTCAAAATACGGCACACAACATCCACTTTAGAAGGCAACACAGCATCCACTTTGGATGTATTTTTGCAATATTTTCCAACGGTCTTCAAGCATAAATCAATCAAGAGCGAAAGTATAATAAATACTGAGTTTCTGTCAATAATGTCAACAGCGCATAACAGCTGTCAGTGTCAAATCAACGTATGACAGCGCATAACAGCTGTCAGTCTCAAAATAACATATAATTCAAATCGAAACCAACAGATGGCAGATGGTCGATTTCGATTATTTTTCTTTATGTTACATTCTGTAGCATCAAACTTAATATACCCTTAGGACAGGGTGTCACGAAGAAAGCATAAATCAGAAGCTCACCATAAATCGAATGCGTACATGTCTACTATCCCCACCTCCGTCATAGCTACAACATAACCCACCGCTGGTTAAGGGATGAAAATGCAAGCTCTTATCCACACTCCTTTCCTAATGCATTTCATACTACAGCCGCTGAATATTTAATCAGGGAGTGCATGTAAAAATCAAAAAAATATACAAATATACACACAATATGCATTCGAACATCAACCGAAAAAGCCCTCAGTACAGTCTATTCATTAAAATGAAACGCAAGCGCAGTACAAACCGATGCAACCATGATAAAAGCACGTGGCCGTGCTTCTCTTATCCCTCGCAACTTACCATCACACAAGTCCTGGCTGGACTGACAATTATCGATTTTCGAAATTCATATTAAATTATTTGTTGTGGGATGTTTTGCGTTTGTATCTGTTTCTTTGTTTGGGAAGTTTTTTCATATTACGCGCATGATGATGGTTAACGCTATTTTGGGATATTCTATCTGGTTCTGGAACTGTTTGTTTGACGTACGAAAAGTCTTGAAATTATAAAAAATAAAATAATTAAATCGAGTAAAGCAAATATACATATATATTGAAACCCAAAAATAACCAAACAAAGTGTGGTCCTGACAGGATACATTAACAGACATGATTGGGATGATACCTACCCCCCGTCGTTTAAATATCAATGTAATAAAAATGGAAGGGGTTTATAAAAAACTACATATATAATGGATAGAATATATATGTACATATGTAGACATAGATTGGATGAAGCTTTAAATCAAAGAAGAACATGAAAACTAAATTTTTGAAAAAGCTTTTATCGGCTTCCTGCATGGCGACATTTTTTTTATTCGAACCAGGAACTACCATTGTAGGGCGGAATGGGTGGTGCGTCTTTCGTTTTCTATCTTTGGACTTACAACAGTTTGTATCTTTGTCACCTTTAAGTAATTTTCTCAGAATATATGTAAGTATACGAAAAGAGTAGGAGTTCGTTGGAGAAAGAACCCAATTAGTGCCAGAGTGCATGCAAATGCTGTTTTTTTAGAAAGGCGATGAACTTTAAATTGGAATAAAAAATAAAAAAATATTTTCAATACTCATGGGATTGGATTTATTTGACAGATAATTTTATGACATTAATGTTTTATTATAGATTGCTGGATGCTTAGGGAATAGGGTAGACACTGACTGGCGTGAACTTGGCGACGTCCAGTGTTTTAGCTGTTACTGCGAATCAATTTGACAGACTTGACCACTATAGTGAAGGAGACAACGTGGATCCGACAGAGGTTGGTATTAATCTCAAAAGGCGTCAAGCCCCGTCATACAGACTACTGTGTATACTTAACACAGAAGGGAAAACATGCACAGGGTTGAAAACATGCTTAACTGCAGGATCATCAACTCAGCCATCGGGCCTAGTTCTTTAAGGAAGATGACAACAAGGGGCACGCCACAAGGAAGAGTCCTTTCTCCACTGCTTTGGCTCCTTACCGTCAACAAAATCCTAAGAATCTTCACAGAGAAGAGAATCAAAATCGTAGATGACTTAGTAATACTGATTAAAGGCGAATTCTTGCCAACAATCAGTGAACTAATGGAATCTGCTCTTAAAGTGCTCTCTACGTGGGCAAAACAGAACGGTTTGGGGGTCAATCCTCAGAAAACTGAACTTGTCTTGTTCACTAGGAGAAGAAAGATACCCGACTTCACATTACCAAAGCTAGATGGCACCACTATAATCCTCTCATCTGAGGCGAAATATCTTGGCGTCATTCTAGATTCCAAGTTATCCTGGAAAAGAAATGTTGAAGAAAGGACAAAGAAAGGAATGAATGCTCTATATGCTTGTAATTGCGCTTTTGGGAGAAGGTGGGGATTGCAACCGCACATCATTCACTGGATGTACAAAGCAATTATCAGGCCCATCATCTCATATGGATCCTTAGTCTGGTGGACAGCTACGAGTACAAAGAGCTATATGAAGGAACTCTACAAAGTGCAAAGGGGCTTGTAGCACTCTGCACTACTGGAGTTGTGAGAAGCGCGCCGCAAGCAGGTTTGGATATTATTCTTCATATTCTTCCCTTAGACTTGTTCATTAAAGGCTCTGCCACGAAAGGAGCTCTCAGACTGAAAGAATCCAACCTGTGGAAAGAGACCACCTATGGACATGCTGTAATACTAAACGCTACAAAGACAATGGGCAGGAAATACAACTCCGAATGCTTCACAGCCACATCGGATTATATAGTCCCCTACAACGACTTATCTAATAAAGGCAGTGAAGTGGACACATCCATATTGCCACCGATTGGAAAATTGTATAGTATAATTGACGGCATAATAGAGAAAGGGGCCAACTCGTCCTGGGTATCTAGGGAGGACTGTGCCACCTCTCGCACGTTATGACCGAAATTAGATAAAAAGAAAACAAAGAGCCTTCTGGCACTTAATCGATCCTCTAGCCGCATCCTTACTGGTATAATCACAGGACACTGCGCCATCGGAGTCATGCTCCGTAAATGGGGAGTGAAGTCCAACGACCTATGTAGAAGCTGCGGAGATGAGGAAGAGGTGGAGTCTATCTCTACTGCCCCGCTCTGCAAGAACGACGCCTTTTGCGCTTTAGGTTCTGGGTTCTTCGCAAGCACCGCAGAGGTAGCAGGCTTCCAGATATCGGATCTTCTCCATTTTATGAAAAGTACCAACTGGTTCCCATCCCAACCAGTGACGCGATAGGTTTCTGTATTTTGTTGTTCCCACTCTATCAAAATAAAATAGGGGATTCACAATGGACCTTTAGGTCTCCGAGTGGACGTGATGAGTTTTTAACCGTCACACACCCCTTCTTAACCTAACCTAACCTTACACAGAAGGGAGAGTCAAAAAAACGGAGCACCACGCATCCGATACAGACACCACTCCACGCGAAGCCATATCTGGGACCATATGGAAAGGACTTAAGCTTAACTTCAAAAATGCATTTAAGTTTGCCAACTGTAACCTCCTCCGTATAAGTACAATTTTTTTTAAAGCCAAAACCTTCTTCTACGATACAGACGAATGACTGAAAAGATATAAAATTATAGGTGGCGTCCCACAGGGGTCAGTTCTAGGCCCAGCACTGTGGATCGTTATGTATGATGGAGTACTACAACGGTGCAAAACTGCACCAAACACCATTAAAGACATTTACTTCAAAGATCTGGAATTACTTACTTACTTACATACTTAGGTGGGGCTACACTTCGAAATGAGCCTGGTCCTCAAATAACAGTTTGCTCGGTTCATAGCTAATTGCCTCCCATTGCGCACTTCAAGACGTTTGAGGTAACCTTCCACTTGTGCGCGCCACCTAAAGTGAAGTTTTCGTCTACTGCGTTGTTCCTTCGGGTTGGATTCGAAGACTCTACTTTGAAGATTCTGTCTTAGACATCTTAGACGACTGATGAGCAGTTTTTTGAGAAAGACGATGTCGCTGTACAGCTCGTATAGTTCGTCCTTGAATCTCCTCCTTCCAAGCCAGTCAACAGCATCATTATCATAATGGACCTTTTGATCTAAGTGTGTCCCTGTTAAGTGGAGAGAATCACCCAACCCAAGCCTGTTAACGCAAACGGGACCAAACATTTTTTTCCTCATTCACTTAAGATGGAGTCCAAGCTTCAGCGCCATAAAGGAGGACTGGAATGATCCAGGGGTTATATGGAGTCTCCATATAACCAATCTCGCGATTGGCAAGAGCTAATCTTCGTTTTGTATGCTCTAGTTGGTGTATGCTCTCTACCAAGTCATCTACTCAAGCTACTTTAAAGAACTCGGCCTGTAGACCATTAATCCCAGCAGCCTTGTTGGACTTAAGCTTGGATTTTGCTTCATTCTGGTCGAGTGGACGTTTTCATCCTCCAGCTTCAATAGTTCCTTCTGCCTCACAACTGAATTTGGGTCGTCGTTCCCATGGAACAGTCTGCAGAAGTGAGTTATTCCATACCTTAAGCAATGACGGGATGGCTGGATGCTGTAGGAATAGGGTAGGCACTGACTGGCGTCAACTTTGCGACGTCCAGTGTTGTAACTGTTACTGCGCATCAATTGTGCTTATTTTACCTCCTAGTGGTAGCCATCGGGTACTGGTTGGTGTCCATCCGGACCCAACTTGCTGAACTTATAAGCGCGAGTGTTGAACAAGAGAAAATAGCAGCACTATAAATACGACAGCGGACGAACTCTCTCGATGGAGTCAACGGTGGCGTTAAAGCTTCAAACGGAAGCACAACACTTTATCTGGGCTACTTCGACATATTCGGAGCTCAGGCCGATAAAGATTTCCAAGAATAAGTCAGGTTTTTGGAAAAGAGATGGTGGCGGATGAACCCTTATTGGGCCAACGGCAGCGCTCACATCCCCGAAGCGGGTTACTGTCATCGGTTTAAAACCGGCCCCTCGTCCTAGGGGTTTCAAAAAATGGAACTGGCCCTCCAGGTTGGGGGTTGTGCCGTCGGGGTAACTTCCTTACCACGTAAAAAAAAATATAGTTATGAGAGAGACACAAGCCTCGGATAATGGACCCTCTCATTTAATACCACGACCCGGAACGTACACGGACTACGATTTAAGAGTACGTACACCTGGAACGTCCTCACGCGGTACAAGGCAGATATTACCGCGATCCAGGAGATACGATGGATAGGATCAGGTATGCAAAAACGGAAAAATTGCGACATTTATTACAGCTGCCACAAAAGACTGCACATGTTTGGATGCGGATTCGTCGTGGGAAATCGGCTACGCTCAATGATAATTGACTTTAAGCCGATCAGTGGTCGCCTGGCTGTGATCCGCATCAAGGCAACATTCCAAAATATCAGCATAATATGTGCACACGCCCCTACCGACGAAGCTGAAGACTCTATCAAGGAGGAGTTTTATGACCTCCTAGACGGAGCTTACGGAGCCTGTCCGGAGTATGATGTCAAAGTCATACTCGGGGATTTCAATGCCAAAATCGGTAAGGAAAACATCTTCGGCGGATTAGTTGGAAAGCACAGCCTCCACGACACGACAACAGACAACGGCTTCCGGCTAATCGATTTTGCAGCAGCTCTGCTACTGTTGGTTTCGATTTGAATTATATGTTATTTTGAGATTGACAGCTGTTATGCGCTGTCATACGTTGATTTGACACTGACAGCTGTTATGCGCTGTTGACATTATTGACAGAAACTCAGTATTTATTATACTTTCGCTCTATGAAATGGATTGATTTATGCTTGAAGACTGTTGGAAAATATTGCAAAAATACATCCAAAGTGGATGCTGTGTTGCCTTCTAAAGTGGATGTTGTGTGCCGTATTTTGAAAAGTTTGAATTTCGGTCGAAATAATACACCAACTGCAAGCTGGTGTATGCAAGTTTGTGATGAAAGTTCATGAGACTGGATTTGCGATTGTTAACCGAACTTATTCCTGTGTTTGTCCTGTGCGAACCACGGAAAATATTGCTGCTTTTTGATGGTTTTTGAAGTGGCGGCATTATTGCCCCAATTTTCTTCCAAGATGACAATAGAAGAAACGTTACAGTCAGTGGAGAGCCCTACCGAGGCAAGATGACAGATTTTTTATGGCCAAAAGATGAGGTATTGGACTTGGACGAGCTATGGTTCCAGGAAGATGGGGCTACGTTCCACACAAGCCGACCAAGTCCTTTTGGTGACGTTGCTTGGCCGTTGGACTCTTTTTTGTGGAATGCCATTAAAGCATTCGGCGACGATTCAAGCACTCAAGAACAATATTGGTCAAGCTCTTCGTGAAATAGTTGCCAAAACTATTGAAAATGGATTAAAACATTGGGTTTAACGGAAGGTCTACCGAGGCAGTCATTTGAATGAAAATGATATTCCTCCAGTTGCGCACTACAAGTTGGTTGAGGTGCCCTTTTACTTGTGCGCGCTACCTAAGTTGAGGTCTTCCTCTACTGCGTTGTCACTTCGAGTTGGATTTGAAGACTCTTCGGGCCGAAGCTTTGATATCCATTCGCTCTACATGTCCTAGCCATCTTAGACGACTGATGTACAATTCTCTGACAAGGTCGATGTTGCTGTACACGACGTATAGTTCATCGTTGAATCTCCTCCTTCAAAGCCCGTTTGATCACAATGAACCTTCCTTTTGGTCCAAGTGTGTCCCTGTTAAAAGGGCAATCACCCAACCCAAGCCGGTCAGCACAAACGGGTCCGAAAATTTTACGAAGAATCCATCTCTCGAAGCGACAGAGGATATACTCATCCACTTTCGATAGAGTCCAAGCTTCAGAGCCATAAAGGAGGACTGGAACGATCCACGTCTTTTGCAGAGTCTTCTTCCCTCTTCGAGATAGGCCCTGACTACACAATTGCCTTCTCAAACCAAGGGAATAGCGATTGGCAAGAGTTATTCTTCGTTTTACTTCGACTGAGATCTTGTTTTAGAAGTGATAGCTGTCAATTGTGACGTTCCTTTCAATTCGTCAATGTTGTGGAACCCATCTTGTTGCTAAACCCATTTTGGCAGCCTTCGTTGCAATACTAGCGAACGCACTGGAGACAGCCCACTGAGTTCTACCAATTATGTCAATATCGTCGGCGTACGCTTGTAGTTGCACCGACTTTTAAAAGATTGTGACTTTGGTGTTGGCTTGTAAGTTTCACACAATACTTCCAAGTATGATGGTAAAGAAGTCACATGACAGCGCCTCACCTTGTCTTAATTAATTTTTTTACATCAAAGGTCTCGGTGAGGTCGTTACCGATCTTGATGGAGCAGCATCGTCATACTGCACAATCTGACAAGTTTGGCAGGGATACCGAAACAAGACGCCGTAGAAGGTTTGGACATCCACATAATCAAATGGTCAGAAGACCGCCATGTCCCCTTGTGGATATTGAGATGAGGAAACAATTCGCTTGCTATAGTGGAGTTTCGTTCCACCGCGAGGTCAATAAACGTAAGTCCGTTTCCAGACGTGGTGTCATGAAGGCTATGCTTGCCAATCGTCCTACCAAAGATGTTCTCCTTTCCTATCTTCGCTACACTTAGGACATTGTTCATATTTTTTTGTCGAAGAGCTCGTAGAAACATTCTTTGGTGGCGTTGTCCTTGTCCTCTGTGGGGGCATGAGCGCATAGTAGGCTTTGATGTGGAATGTCATAAGATGCTCGCTCACGTGTCGAAAGCTCAAGACGTCTTGCTTAAGTCTGCCGCGGATCACGAATTCACATCCGAATAAGCGCTGTTTTTGCTTTTTATAGCAATCACCATAGTTTCGTCACAGTTTTTCATCCTCTTTTGGCCGGGCCATCCCATCGCACTTCCTAGATGGCGGTGATGTCTGGATTGTAGCAGTCTAGGGCCTCTGCTAATTGTTTGGCCTGTTAAGGGTCCCAACATTCCACGTGAAAATCTTAAGGTTGGTGTCCTTGTTTCGTTTGCTGTGGTCGTGAACGGTGGTTTCATCCTTATCCGAAGCTTGTTGTTGATCCGTAAGTATATTTTTTCTACGTGGTAGGGAAGTAACTTCAACGCATAACCCCTAGGCCTGAAATCCACTGAACGCAGAATAGCGCATAATCAATATTTAAGGGATGAATATGTACGGTTCATGGACGAGTACCTAAGCCTAGGGCACATGGAAGAAATACCTGCCAGTGAATTGACTACCTCACCATGCTGTATTAAAGGAAGATAGCAGTACTACCAAGGTGAGGGTAGTATTTGATGGTTCGGCGAAGACTCTCAGCAACCAGTCCCTTAACGAATCGCTTCTCTTAGGTCAAAGCTATCAGCGAGACCTTTTCTCTATTTCTATCCGATTCCGTCGTCATCTCTATTCAATATCTGGTGACATAGAGAAAATGTTTCGCCAGATACGCGTATCGGATAAACACACTAATTTTCAACGGATTTTGTGGATTTAAACATTATCGTCTCTTGACAGTGACTTATGGCACAACATACGCCCCATTTTTAGCTGTTCGAACTTTGTATCAATTAGCCATTGATCTACAGCAAACCTATCCTCGCGCTGCGGAAGTACTTCTCAACGACTTTTATATCGATGATGTCATGACGGGCGCGGACTCTATTGCAGAAGTTACTTCACTCCGATCAGAACTCGTGAATTTACTTAAGTCGGGCGGTTTTAACCTTAGGAAATGGACAACCAACTGCTGGCCCTTACTTATCTCCTTGCCCGTAGATCAACGTGAGCTTACTCCAATAGAATTTGAAGAATTCTCAAATTACTTGGCATGCAATGGTGTCCATCGAAAGATAGTTTTTTCTTCAAGGTGCATCTAGACAGTTCTATTGTCTATACAAAACGTCGTATACTATCGCAATCTTCAAGGATTTTTGACCCCATCGGATTCTTAGCTCCAGTCATCGTAGGTATCAAGATATTTTTTCAAGACTTATAGAGAGAAGGGCTAAAATGGGATGGTAGCCTTTCCAAGGATCTCTCTAAAAGCTGGCGATTGATTCGTAGTGAACTTCCTCTTCTTGAATCAATAACCATTTCAAGGATTTTGTGGAACAACAAACAAAACTTCGAGTTGCACGCGTTTTGTGACGCATCACTGGATGCCTCTACAGTGCTGTGGTTGGATCCCCAGTACCGGCGTCTGATCAGCAAACGAACTACTGAAAGCCTCTCGATTAAAAATCGGCTGGGTACAGTGCAGAGTGCGTCAGAGAGTGGTCGTCACACGCTGCTTCAAATGCTTTGGCTATGGGCATAGGCAAGCAACGTGCAAAGGGCCAAACCGAAGGAGTCAAGGACTTTGTTTCAAATGTGGAGAACAAGGTCAGCAAAGGGCTGACTGCAAGGAGAGCGCGAAGTGTTTTTTTTATGCTCAGAACTAAATCTAAGCCCAGACTTGCTAGCACATATACCGGGATCAGGTACGTGTCGGGTGTTCAGAGAGGCACTTGAAAAGGAGAAGAAGAACAATGTGCAATGATGCGAATCCTACAAGGAAACCTCCATAGGAGCCGAACGGCCAATGATCTGCTCAGTCAACTCAGACTCGATCTGAAGATTGATATTGTAATCATCAGCGAGCAATACAAAAATAGAGATGGACCCGGCTGGATAGCGGACTCTCTCGGGACTGCTGCTATATGGATACCGGACGTGAGATCAGTTCCCATAAAAAGTCATGGTGTAGGAAGAGGTTTTGTGTGGGTTAAATGGGAGAAAGTGACGATAATCAGTTGCTACCTCACATCCAACGAAAGCGTAAGCGATTTCCGACGAAAGCTTGACGATCTGGAGGACACTGCGCGGGAAATTGGAGGTGCAATCCTTGTCGCTGGAGATTTTAACGCCAAGGCCATAGAGTGGGGAATGCCCTATACGGATTCAAGAGGAAGGCAAATACTCGAGATGGCCGCAAGACTAGGGCTTAACGTGATGAACACCGGTAACACATCCACCTTCAGACGATCCGGATATAGCGAAACGATCCCGGATGTAACTTTTGCGTCGGAATCAATATATCGATGTATCCAAAACTGGAGGGTCATCGAAAATTTCACCGGCAGCGACCACCAATACATCGCCTTTGATCTACAGACAGACAGCCGTGTCCCTTACAGAAATCAAAGGCGAGCGCCGAGATGGAAAGTAGATGGACTTAACGAAGAGGCCCTTACACGAACAATAGAGGAAGGGAAAAACGCGGTCCTGCAGATGTCGGACACTGCCGAACCAAAAGTTGAAGCCACAATGCGACTTATTCAGCACGCATGCGACGCCTCAATGCCCCGGGTCAGCAACTCAGCTGGATGCAGAAAACCAGTATACTGGTGGACTGATGAAATTGCTGCACTCAGAAGAATGTGTCTACACTTGAGACGCCAGGTCACCAGGGGAAGGAGAAACCCAGGCGAAAACCTCAGAAGACGTCTTAGCCCAATACAGAAGCACGAAGTCAGCGCTCAAGAAGGCCATCAATACGAGCAAGAAATTGAAGTGGGAAGAACTCCCACAAAATGTCAACAACGCCCCCTGGGGATTAGGCTATAAGTTAGTTATGCGTAAGCTGGGCACACAAGCAACAAGCCCAAGTGGACACATTGTTTCCGATACATCCTGTCAGACCCCCTGATACCACTTCGGACCAACGGGAAGACGTCCCTATGTTCACTGAAGAGGAGCTGATTTTGGCGGCAAGTACGCTGCAAAATAAGAAGGCACCCGGACCAGATGGACCAACATGTCCTCAACTACTGCTGAGCATGTACAACAGCTGCCTAAGGGACGGGATTTTCCATAAGAAATGGAAGAAGCAGCGCTTGGTTCTGATCAACAAAGGGAAAGGAGATTCGGAATCCCCAACAGCCTACAGACCACTGTGTATGTTGGACACAGCAGGCAAACTCCTGGAAAAGATGTTAAAGCCACGCCTCACAGCAGCAGTCCAGAGCGCAGGAGACCTGTCTGAAAGGCAATACAGATTCAGGAAAGGCCGCTCTACAATAGGTGCAATCGAGGAAGTGATTAAGACAGTCCAAACCGCTCAACAGGCCAATCACTACTCGAGAAAAATAGTACTACTGGCAGCTCTAGACGTGAGAAATGCCTTTAACTCAGCCCGGTGGGAAGATATGCTAGGCTCTCTGGAAAATACTTTCAAGATCCCGCAATATCTCTTACGAATAATAAGGGACTACCTTCGAGACCGGACACTGATATATGACACCACAGAGGGATCTCTAAGAAAAGTCATCACAGCAGGAGCAGCGCAGGGTTCAATTTTGGGACCTGACCTGTGTAACGTCTCCTGCGATGAAATCCTTCGTATGGAGATGCCAGAAGATACATTCCTCGTAGGGTATGCAGACGACATCGGCGCGGTGATAACTGCAAAAACCACGGAGGATGCGGAGAGAAGACTTAACCAAGTCATGAGACGGGTGCTTACCTGGATGACAGACCACGGACTGAGTCTCCTGACCCGGAAGCGAATTCCAACACAATTAGAGTTTCATGTTGGGCCAGATATGATCACCAGTAAGGATGCAGTAAAATACCTGGGAATGACACTGGACTGCAAACTTACCTTCTGGCAGCAAATTAAGTCAGCATCCGATCGAGCCGCTAAGATCACAACGTCTCTTAGTAGGATCATGGCAAACGTAGGAGGGCCAACTATGAGTAAACGAAGACTCCTTATGTCGATCACGCACGCCATCCTCCTGTATGGCTGTGAGATCTGGGCCGACGCACTTAACAAGGAAAGATACAGAAAGCAGATGGCCGCAGTGCAAAGGCGCGGAGCCCTTCGTGGCGCAAGCTCCTACCGCACAGTGTCTGAACCAGCCGTCCTCGTAATAGCCGGAGTGACCCCCATTGATCTCCTGGCTGCGGAAAGGAAGTACGTACACGACAAGAAGTCAGAAGTTGGGACAGAAACGGCAATTGCAGAGGCGAAGGAGCTTACCAAACAAAAGTGGCAAAGCAGATGGGACGTTGAAACAAGTGGTAGATGGACCGCGAGGCTCATAAGGGTCGTGGCTACGTGGGCCGATCGTGAACACGGTGACGTGAACTACTTCATCACCCAGTTCCTAAGTGGTCACGGTTACTTTAACCGATACCTCTACAAAATGGGAAAAGTGGAGAGCGCAGCCTGTCAATACGGCGACTGCCCGGAAGACGACGCTTATCATACCTTCTTCACCTGCAGTAGATGGATAGTAGAGAGGATCAGATTGGAGTCAGAGATAGGTATTTTTTCTCCAGACAACGCCGTAAGCAAGATGATCTCGAGTCCCGACTCATGGGAAAAAATATCTTCCTTTATCGAGACAGTATTGAGAACCAACAAAAGGGAGGAACTGAGAAACATAGACCAATAAAAGGCTGAAATAGAAAGCGGAGCCCATAGGCAAAGAAAGTGGCACCACCCTGAAGTAATGCCAGAAGCAGTTCCGGAGTGGATTTTATGCCTGTCGAGACCCAAAGGGAGGGCGGAGTTTAGTCAGTAGGTGTACTGTACGAGCACACAGTATGAGTCTGACACACCAAGAGATTCAAAACCTCTTGACGGAGACCACATACTCACCTATGAGGACCTCTACACTTTGCTGACGAAAATTGAGGCACTACTCAATTCACGTCCTATGTGGCCAACATCCGACAGTGAACCCACTGCCTTGACACCGTCTCATTTTATGATTGGTGAACCCTATACTGCGGTTCCTCAACCAGAGTTAAAATACACTAAAACTAATTGGCATCTCTTACAGATTCTTCTGTAAAAATGGCTTCTGGAAAAAATGGCATCAAGAGTACCTATCATCACTACAACAGAGACCCAAGTGGCAAGGTCTTCAACCGGACATCAAGGTATCGTTCCTTGAGGAACGTTCTTCTAAAGGAACCGAACTTGCCGCCCTCAAAGTGGATACTTACTTACTTACTTACTTAACGGGCTCCCGACCCGTGAAGAGTCTCTGCCTGAGACACAGCAGCCTTCCACTCTCTTCGATCCCGGGCACGCTGCTTCCAGTTATCTAGACCAAGCGCTCTGGCATCCGCGATAGCCTGATCCTTAAAACGGAGGTTCGGTCTTCCTTGTCTTCTCGAACCTGGGGCCTGTGATTCGAAGATCCTCTTTGCTGGAGCATTATTGTCCATTCGCTCGATGTGGCCGAGCCAGTGTAGTCGACGTGTTTTGGCTTTTTGGACTACATCCACATCCTGGTACAGCTCATAGAGTTCGCGGTTATATCTTTTCCTCCATTCGCCCTCCTCGCATACGGCACCGAATATCCGACGAAGAATTTTTCTTTCGAAAGTGTTCAGTATTTGCTCTGCTTTCCTGCTTATCGTCCAACACTCGGCTCCATACAGCAGAACTGGCAGGATCAAAGTTTTGTAGAGCAAGGAGTTTTGTTAGGAGTTTTGACCGCATTTGTTTCGCCAAACCGAAGTAGCAGCGGTTTCCTAGGGTAAGTCTTCGTCGAATCTCCACTAAGTTGTCATTCGTGGAGTTGATATTTACTCCGAGGTAGGTAAACTCCTTAACCACTTCGAAGTTACTGTTGCCAACAGTGACGTTTTGTCCTAGGCGGTGGACAGATGCTTCTTTGTTTGTTCACAACATGTACTTGGTTTTGTCCTCATTCACTTTAAGGCCAACTCGTTTCGCTTCTTCTTCAATTGCCGTAAAAGCCTCTAACACGGCGCGCTGGGAGCGACCGATGATGTCGATGTCGTCTGCCTATCCCAGCAACTGGACAGATTTGTTGAAGATAGTGCCTTCCGTGTTCACACCTGCCCTGCGCACTATCTGTTCCAGCACAAGATTGAAGAAATCACATGATAGCGCGTCCCCTTGCCGAAATCCGGTGCATGTTTGGAATAGTTCAGAGGAACTGCTGCCGAATTGCACGTTGCACCGCGTGTTATCCAGCGTCACGCGGCACAGCTGGATCAGTTTAGCCGGGATCCCGAATTCGGCCATCGCCTTGTAGAGCTCAAGACGATGAATGCTATCATATGCGGCTTTAAAGTCGATGAAGAGATGGTGAGTCTCGACTTGAAATTCGTTGGTCTTTTCCAGGATTTGCCTTAGTGTGAAAATTTGGTCGATCGTCGATCTGCCGGGCCGGAAGCCACACTGGTTGCAGAAGGGCTTCAGACGTTCACACAGTACGTTGGATAGGATCTTATATGCGACATTAAGCAGGGATATGCCTCGGTAGTTCTTACAAGGCATAGGATCGCCTTTCTTGAAGATGGGCCATATAGAGCTGATAGTCCAGTCATCGGGCATGACTTCATCCACCCACACTTGGTTGATGACTTGGTGCATGCACCCTACCAAAGCATCACCACCATGTTTGAAAAGCTCTGCTGGTAGACCATCAGAGCCGGCGGCCTTGTTGTTCTTCAGCTTTTTGATAGCTGAGCCGACCTCTTCAAAACTAGGAGGGGGAATGGATTCTTCATTGACTGGATGCGGGTTCTCTTCTTGCCCTATCACTCTCTCTACCTGCTTAAATACATCTACTAATTCCTGTGCTTCGGTGACTACGTTTCCTTCACTGTTTCGAAGAGCCTGCGTTCCGGGCTTGAAGCCAGCTGCCAGTTGCTTGGCTTTCCTGAAAAACATCCAGATGTTGTTCCTATCGCGGGACTCTTCGATATCCTTGAGCTGGGAGGCTGCGTGGGCCCTTTTCTTCTTACGCAGGATCTTCTTCTCCTCCCTTCTTCTGGTTCGATACTCTTCTCTCGCTGCCCTTGTTTTGCGTTGCAGCGCTTGCAAGTGTGCATTTTCTGTCACCTTTTCCGGGCTCTTTTTGGGTGGTGGCTGGTAGCCTATGGTGGTCTCTGCTACCCCTTTGATGATGTCGCGATACTGGTTCCACAGATTGTTGGCGTTTGTGGATGGTGAATGCACAGCGGAGAGTCTCTCACTCAGGCGCTCCCTGTAGGCTCTGGCTACTCCAGACGTGCTAAAGGCTTCCAACGTTGAATTTCTTTTTCTGGGCGGTTTGCAGAGTCTTCTCGTTGGACAGTCGAGCTCTAAGTTTGGCTGCAACAAGAAAATGGTCAGAGTCGACGTTTGCCCCTCTGAACGTTTGCACATTCAGAATGCTGGATGCGTGCCTCGCATCGTTCGACCATCTGGAGAGCGCCAGGTTGCTGTGTGGATTCGTAGTCTTGGAAACCTAGTGCTACTTATCACCGTATTACGGCGCTGCTGCAAAATCGATTAGCCGGAAGCCGTTGTCTGTTGTCGTGTCGTGGAGGCTGTGCTTTCCAACTAATCCGCCGAAGATGTTTTCCTTACCGATTTTGGCATTGAAGTCCCCGAGTATGACTTTGACATCATACTCCGTGCAGGCTCCGTAGGCTCCGTCCAGGAGGTCATAAAACTCCTCCTTGATAGAGTCTTCAGCTTCGTCGGTAGGGGCGTGTGCACATATTATGCTGATATTTTGGAATGTTGCCTTGATGCGGATCACAGCCAGGCGACCACTGATCGGCTTAAAGTCAATTATCATTGAGCGAAGCCGATTTCCCACGACGAATCCGCATCCAGTTCCATTTTTTGAAACCCCTAGGACGAGGGGCCGGTTTTAAACCGATGTCAGTAACCCGCGTCGGGGATGTGAGCGCTGCCGTTGGCCCAATAAGGGCTCATCCGCCACCATCTCTTTTCCAAAAACCTGACTTATTCTTGGAAATCTTTATCGGCCTGAGCTCCGAATATGTCGAAGTAGCCCAGATAAAGTGTTGTGCTTCCGTTTGAAGCTTTAACGCCACCGTTGACTCCATCGAGAGAGTTCATCCGCTGTCGTATTTATAGTGCTGCAATTTTCTCTTGGTCAACACTCGCGCTTATAAGTTTAGCAAGTCGGGTCCGGATGGACACCAACCAGTGCCCGATGGCTACCACTGGGAGGTAAAATAAGCACAATTGATGCGCAGTAACAGTTACAACACTGGATGTCGCCAAGTTGACGCCAGTCAGTGCCTAACCTATTCCTACAGCATCCAGCCATCCGTTAAGAGATAAACGGAAATTAAGATCAGCTTTGGAATGGAAGGTGACCGAATCCAGGGATTTAATCGCGAGTTGGCTATCAGTAAAAATTGTGATTTCCCTCGTGGACACTACATTGTACCTTAACCAAGACAAGGCGTCCTTGATTGCCATCATTTCCGCCTGAAACACGCTACAGTGATTGGGAAGGAGATCTTGCGGGAGAGAACACCTCTCTCCATACCTGCTTCCGTCTTGGACCCGTCTGTATAGGGAGGGCGTTCTGTAGATGTTCTTCAAACAGCAACAGCAACGTCATCTTCCCCTTCCAGGATAACTTATCACTAAGTTCCAAAAAAGAGGGGAGATCATACCTTCTTGTGGAACCTCCGAACTGAGATCTCCGCCAGCCTCTCTCATAGCTCAGTCGCCTCTGACAACCTGAAGCTGCTCCGCCACGCAGCTGGATCTGGCCCTAATCCAGGAACCGTGGATTCATAACAATCGCGTGATGGGATTAGGGTCAAAAGACTATAATATATATTATAGGAATGACGCTGGCAAGGTTAGTACTTGTATCTTGGCTAAAAAGAGTATTCATGTACTAATGCGGTCTAATTTCAGCTCCGGTGACTTGGCAGTGGTGGATGTGAGAGGGGTGAACGAAAACTGCACGATGGCGTCTGCGTACCTACCCTACGATGACGGCATCAACGTCCCCAGTCTTGGGATGTGATGCCAACGCCCACCATACTTTGTGGGGTAGCACTGACATCAATGCTAGAGGCGAAGTTTTGTTTAATTTTATCCTAGAATCCAATCTTCTTATTTGTAATAGAGGCAATGACCCCACCTTTGTAACGTCTGTAAGAAAGGAAGTCTTAGATGTAACTTTCGTGTCTGAACAGAGCTCTGTTGAAGTTGTTGAATGGAGAGTCTCCAACAAAGCGTCACTATCTGATCATTGTTGGATACTCTTCAAACTACAACTACATATCTACTCGTGGGAAGGGGACTTTTAGAAATCCGCGTACGGCTAACTGGTCAAAATTCATTAGGGAAATGAGGTCGTCGAGTGGTCCACCTATAAAGAAAGCGTAAAGCTCCTCAAGAAAGAGATCAGGTTCGCAAAGAGGAATTCTTGGAGATCCTTTAGCGCATCTATAGATTCAACAAACGAAGCGTCCCGCCTAAGGAAGATCCTGGCCAAGACACCAACACTGGCATCCAATATCAGGAAAAGTGATGGTACTTGGGCAGAGTCACATGAGGAAACGCTGGATATACTTCTAAGCACCCACTTTCCTGGATGTACATCAGTCTCCGGAGATGATCTACCCATTCCAGAGACGACATCGGGAATAAGCGCGGAAGAGGTAGGTATAATAGTGGACGAAGATACGATAGCTTGGGCAATTGAGTCATTTGCTCCTTATAAGGCTCCAGGAATGGATAACATTCGACCTGTGATGTTGCAACAGTCAGTGGACATTGCTATTCCATGGCTCAAGCGCATCTTGACGGGATGCCTTAAAATAGGATATGTTCCTAAAGCATGGCGGGTTGTGCGTGTTGTTTTTATTCCCAAAGCGGGAAAAGCAAGCCACACAAATGCTAAAGACTTGAGACCTATCAGTCTGTCGTCTTTTATGCTAAAAACACTGGAACGTTTAATAGATGTGATTGGCGATAACTATCTATCTGAATCACAACATGCATACATCCGCGGTAGGTCGGTAGATACAGCCCTCCACAGGGTCGTATCAAACATAGAAAGATCCCTCCACTTCAAGGAATTCAGTCTTGTGGCGTTCCTAGACATTGAAGGTTCGTTTAACAACGTAAGCACCGATGCGATCCTGGGCAGTTTACACAGAGCTGGGCTGAGCATCGATCTCTCCAATTGGATCGCTCAGATGCTTCAATCGAAAGTTATATCCTCATCGCAAGGAGATGTAACAATCAGGAGAAGCGTCTGCAGAGGAACCCCCCAAGGAGGAGTCTTATCACCTCTAATAGGGCTCCTTGTAGTGGACGAGATCTTGGTAATACTAAAGAAAAACGGCTTCAACGTGACGACGTGGTTATCCTGGTCTCCGGGAAATTCCCTTCAGTCCTAAGCGAAAGAATCAATCTCGCACTACAACTAGTAGAGAATTGGGCTAGCAGCAAAGGGCTAGGAGTGAACCCTTCAAAGACGGAGGTAGTTCTCTTCACTAGGAGGAGATCAATTCCTGCTTTCAGACCTCCAAGCATCAGTGGTACTGAAGTAAGTATATCAGGTTCAGCCCGATACCTGGGTGTAATTCTAGATTCCAAACTAAATTGGAAGGATAACACTGCTGAACGTGTCATAACACTGCTACTCTTGCAAAAAGGCATTCAGCAATACGTGGGGTTTTAGACCAGCTGTGGTGTACTGGATATACACGGCGGTTGCAAGACCAATTCTTACATATGGTTCACTGGTATGGTGGACGGTACTGGAGAAGCAATACCAGCTCTCTAACCTCACCAAAATCCAGAGGGCAGCGTGTATTGGAGTCATGGCATCAATGAAGACAACACCAACAGCGGCAATGGAAACCATGCTTAGTTTCATTCCGCTTGACATATACTGTGGCAGTCTGGCGGCTAAAACCGCTGTAAGACTGAGAGAAGGCCGAATGTGGTCATCGAGCCTGTACGGCCATGCCTCAATTTTGTCCCGATGGGGGATAACCACCAACTGTTTGTCAGAAACTGATCACATGACCCCCACGCTAGTTTTTGAAAGGAGATTCGCTATAAGAATTCCTGACAGAATGTACTGGAAGCGCCGAAGAACCATGAAGAAGAAGGAGTTCTAAGATGGACGTTGGCACAGGAGCCGGAGTTTATTGTGAGGCCCTAGGAATAAACAACTTCTCTAGAATAAATGATGATTGCAGTGTCTTTCAGGCAGAAGTCACAGCCATCACACAGGCTGCTAGAGGAATATCGTTGGCAGAACGATTACTGTGTATGTAGGCAGCCGTTAAGGCTCTGGACTCCGCTATAATCAGATCAAGGCTTGTGAAGATCTGCAAATCAGTCTTGAATGAGATATCTAGAGCTAATGCGGTGACCATCTGTTGGGTGCCAGGGCATATGGATATCGTAGGAAACGAAAGGGCTGACGAACTTGCTAGAAAAGGGTCGGCGCTGCACCTATCGTGGGCTCTCCCTTTTGCAGTAACACCAATCAGTTCCTTACAGAAGAAAATAGAGGATGAAGCCATCGGTCGAGCAAATAGTCGCTGGGTTCATCTGGAAACATGCCCAACAGCCAGGGCCCTATGGCCGGGTATCAGCAAGAAGAGATCAACTTCTCTGGTGAAACTGAGTCGTTATAAGGGATAATTACTGGTCATTGTGCCATTGGTGTCCACGCGGAGCGACTCGGTGTACTACATAATGACTTCTGTAGAAGTTGCAGGGACGAAGAAGAAATTGAATCAGTTCGTCACCTGCTGTGTGACTGTCCTGCCCTATTCGTCAGAAGAATGAGGACTCTTGGTAGTTAATTCTTCTCGGATTTGGAGGACTTGGGTAACGTAGAGTTGACGGACCTCCTGAGATTCATATCATTATCTGGGTGGTTCCAATAGCGGACTTAATAGGTTTCCGGGGTTAAATGATTGGGCACAATGGACCCATTTTGTGGTCTAAGTGAGCAGTGACACTGTCACAAGGCACCCATCTACCTAACCTAACCTAACCTAGTAAGAAACTGGTACACCAGTGCACCAATCGACGTCTCAATTCCAAGGTCCGACAGTGCGCCTGTAATTGCCTTTGGTTCGACGTTGTTAAACGTTCGCTCAAATTCCAGGAACGCTACTAAAGTATATTCTTTGCCAATCTAAAGATTTTTCAATAATGAGTGTAGGACCGTACTATATGCATGTTGAGAGGCTGACAGAAGATTTGGATTAACACTGCAGTGTATGTGGGTATCTGCCAATTTCTCAAGGGATTCCAGGGGAATTGATGACAAGCTTATGAATCGAAGATCTTTGGTGTTAACGTGCGAACTTTTACCTGCCTTGGGTACAAAAACCACATTCGCTTCCGTCCAAGGCTTGGGATGTAAACCAAATCGAGGCAACTTTTGAAAAGTCAGCCTATAATACCGTCTGATCCAGGAGACTTGAATGGCTTAAAGCCGCTTATTGACCAAAGAATGCTGCTCCTCGTAACAAGATAAGCGGGGCTGCTTGGCATTGAGATCACAATTGGACTCGAAACGACATTACAGCTGTTTTTGAAGTGTGAATCCATTAATAGATCCAAGGATTCCACACTGAAGGTGTTCCACAAGCCATCCGCTTCTGAGTCCATGCACCAGGTTCTTGAATCAGGAAAATTTTTTTTGGCGTTTGTGGATAGCCGCCAAAGAAGGGATGCCGAAACCATAGTGGAGTGATGGCGGTTAATGTCTGCCATGAGTTCACTTCAGTGGAACATATACTTATGTCCCTGTGGATTGTAGATACACTTCTAGTTTGATACGATTTTCAAAGTCAAACTGTATCTTTTCTTCTTATTTCAGATATACATCCTCTACTTACAATATATTCATGTTGCCTGCACTCATCTCCTTCCGAAATAGATTCCAAGATTCATTCGCCTGTTGTGTGTCGAAATAGATTCCAAGTTGTTTCATTCGCCGGCTATGTGTCAGTTGCAAAATTTACCAATCAGTGTTGTAATACAGTCAAACGATTCAATAACCCGTGACAGATATTTGCTCACGTTGATTTTTTTTTAAAAGATACGGACGTACTATATAGTTCAATCGAAACCACATTTACCTGCGATTGACAGGCCCTAACTATATTATCGCCAGGGGGTCGTCAGTCTCATGTATGCATTCGCTTGCGAATGCCTGTGACCTTTGTAGGCTGTATCTGTATCTGTATCTACGGCATGATATAATCATTATCTGTTTGTTACATTCATCACAGTTTCTCTGCTGTTTTTTTACCCTTTAGTGTGGGTATGGAAATTTGGAGCGTAACCTTTTCTCTGTGCGTCTAGACGGCAATAAAGGAGAACTGAACCATTAACGTTCTATTAGAAGATGTCTGTTCTATTTATCTCTATCTGCTCCATTGGGTAGAAAATTGTTTAGCATTTGCGAATTGGGAAATATGACTCATCTATTCATGACTGGAGTGCATGTTGCATACTCTGTTGAGTTTTGTATACACTACATGGCGTTGTGGTGTATGGAACTTGTACTCCAGCTATCCGCGCACACCTCCAACCTGTCCATGATGCCTTACCCATTCGACACTGTAGTGGAGGATATGCCATACATCTTCTGGTAGCAGCAAGCCTTCAAAGTGCCACCGAATTTCGTTACATCCACTTTCCCTATTGCCCAACCCTGGCATCATCTCACTTAGAGACCTTACTCCATAGTGGAACATATGCCTCACATCTTAGCACCTAAAGAAGAAAATCTGGTATTAGCAAGCCTTCACAGCGCCACCCATTCCATAGGGGACACTCCCTTAGAATATCTAGGCATCGTACTTGACAAGAAATGGGCAAACTCGTCCCTACCCTTAATGAACAATTGGAAAGTACTCTGAGGACCCTCGACACCTGGACCAAAAAATGTGGACTACCGGTCAATCCCCAGAAGACCCCCCAGAGGACCTGAGTTTACATTCCACCTGCTCGTGTGTCATGATATGCAATCATGCAGAAAGGCAAGAGCGACTTCTGTAGGAACTGCAAGAACGATAGAGGGAATCTAATCCAGCACTAGTCAACAAAAGGAAAGATACTCTTGGGAGCTGTTAGCTTGTGGAACTGGACGATTTACGAAATATTGAGCTGAACTCAATCCTGAGATTAGTATGGTGGTTTAGTTCAGTCATCGTAGATTGACATTAGGTTCTCAAGGGTCTTACAATGAGCCATTGAAATGCTACATCCGTGTATTTGGAGATGTGGAAGTCAATGAAGATACAATCCACTTTCTCCATCATTGTTCAGATCTTATCCACTTTGGATTTAAATTTCTTGGGCGACGAGCGACTCTTCTTCCGTGACTTAGAAGAATTATCCAGTCAATGACATCTTGAACTACATACATCAAATCAACTGGTTCATAGGAACCATATTTGTGGAACTAGGGTTAACCCCAATGGGCACGCACAATGTGGTCTGAGTGTGTCGTTGTGGATTCCTCCTTTAAAGTGAACTGAAGGCACAGTATCCGGTAAGTATCTGTAAGTGGAAAACTGAATTCAAAAAACCTCCAGGAACTGGGAAGCAAAAAAGAAAAGGACGATGTACATGAATGACACACAGCAGAGCCAAAAGGATATACGCTCTTTGTGTAAATAAAATGAATAAATACCTACTCTCTTCAGTAGCAGAGATCTCTCAATAGAGAGAGAGAGAGAGAGAGAGATGAGACTGCGGGATGTTTACCCAACATCCGTCCATCCACCTACAGAACAAGACAAAATCCATCTATATACCATTCCAAAGAAAGAAAACAAAAAAAACCACACAAACGCACCCCCGCCGCAGCTAAGTGTAAAATTCGTGTTCGTTCAGCTTTCCAAAGCGAATTCCCCGCTCTCTGGACCAGATTCTGACGAATAGCAGAAAAGAAATATATTCCAGCAACAAATTCCTTTTCTCCATCGCATTCAAACTATCCGATGCGCGTGCGGAATTATTACGTCAGCAACCAACAAAGCCAATTCCTTAAGGACTCCGTTCAATCTCTCAACCGATAGTCGTCCAATATAAATTGCTGCACATCAGTCGATTACAAACAGTCGTGAGTCAAGTCAACATGGAGCGCAGTGGATTACTAAGAGGAGCCATAGCAAGCGAAAAAGACAAATTTGTTTATGTCTTTAAATTGGGACAGGCTAAGGAAGCCGAAGAACAAGAAGAAGCCCATCGCCAGAATCTAGTTACTTCGGCTGAATTTTCCCTCCACTGGCCAGTGGACAGACGTACATCGATTTGGCACTTTAAAACTGCCACAGGAATGCACGTTCATCTCAAGTATGGTTGGAATATCTTTGGCAGACGCGATTCCAGTCACATCGAGATCAAGGAACCGGACATGAAGTCCACCGAGTTTTGTATTCGAGTCCTGGGCTATCGCTTTCTTCTCATGGTGTACGACATCGCTGGGAATTTAGAGGTGAATGGCAAGCGCACCTATGGCGAGACAGTGATGGTAGAGAGTGGCGCTATTATCGGAGTCATTATCCAAAATGTAAGGGTGGTTTATTTTGAGTTTCTCAATTATGTATAAATAAATGCAATTCAGTGGTGATGCATGCCAGACATGTATCTAAAAATAAATCTATTTGATTGAATTGAAAAAAAGTGGTGTTTTTTATTTTGATCTGATCCTGGTTATAGTGTGTTCTGTGGGTTTAATGAAAAAGTGAGTATTGTGACACAACAGCGACGGAAACGATGCATAGAACTATAGTACAGTGATGTCACGAAAATGGTAGGAGCTTGATTGCATTGTAAAAAAGGAATTTGCTGATGGATTTCGTTCAAATAAGTATCAACATCTCAGGCACATCCCCCACTACGCGACTTGGTTAGCTGGATTGGAGATATTTTTGTACACCGCCTGACATTGACCGATAGAAGTGGAGGCTAGAAAAGTTATTGTAACGAAATTTGGCGCCAGTTTGAAGGCTTCGTTCTATAGGAAGTTTCTAATGGATTTCACTCAGTGAGGTATCAATGTCTTTGGCATGTTTTCCACTTCGCGGCTGTATGCAAAAAATTAATGTTTCAGACATCCTTCAGCCCGGGAACAGTCCTGTAGGCATTGCTACTATTTATATGTGAATTCAAAAAGGTGCCTTTCACTAACTAATGCTAGGAGGCAAAGGAATTATAGAGAACAGTGTAGTAGTTTGACATTCCCATGGACTACGGAGTGAGAACATCGAGGTTCAATCCTCTAAAAGCGTCTGACAAACGTCCGAGATTACAACTGTCATGAAAACGCTTCTCAAAACACAAATTTCCTCGGAAACACAACGATTTGTGTAAAGAATATAACACGCACAACACGAATGGTTGTGGATCCCATGCTTGCCTACTTACATATACCAGTCAGTTTGCCTACTTCCTTAGATTCACAGATGGTGCTATAAGTTCCACATATGTCCAATCCTCTTGTTAGAGCTGTTGACTCGATTAACTCGACCATTAGAGCCATCAACCCCTGACACGTTGATAATGTGAACATTGTTCTCATTCTGAAGAGACTGCCAGGGCTTTAGTGGCATACATGGAGATAGTTCCCTTTTGCTGGAAACACGCTGTTCGAAGTCACTACTTGGTCTACTTGTCTAGAGCTAGAATGAAATTTACAGATTTGGAGGTCCTTGGTGTGTATTTCGCGTTGATTTTGCAATTGGACGTCTACTCTGTCTACTACTTGTTCTCTGGTCTCAACATTTTGTTGTGAGATCAAGGATTTTTTAAGAATCTTTAATTTGATCTGGAATTGCAGTAAAATTACTGCAGTACTTCTACCATGTCCTTGAATTTATGTTACTATACACTCGGTTACATATTACATTGTACTATGTGATCGCGTGTATGGATAACATCCTTTCAGCTAGTTTACGTAAGTTAGAAACAAAAGAAAAAATACCTCCACTGCCTACCACCCCCAACTCAGCAGAATTCTTTTGATAGCGATGGGCAACAGGACTAGTAGGCATTCATATATGTAGAAGCGTATCTCCCTTATTTGTATCGTTAGGTAAAGGGATGGTGAGATACTTTGTCTGTTTTTATAATTATCGAAGGTACCCCATTGTGAATCCTGACAGGACACAGTTAAGGCCTGTTAGTTGCAGTGATGCGTATGACATTTATAAGCATAATTGTGTGTACGCATGAGGATACACCATACATCTATGAAGGGATTATTTGTAGCAGATAACGCATTGAAGGGTTTTTTTTATTTTTTTTAAGGATCATTCGGCAATGACAGCAATAAAATTTTGCGTTTTATTGTGCTGATAAATGTTAACCACAAGGCTTAGTCGTGCGTGATAGGACATGTGACCGTGGCAACCGGTAAGGTTGACCTATGTTCGCTGTACGTGTTATGAACTCGATGTGTGTAAGAGTACCTGGTTTCATAGCTAAATGGTGGAAAGTCAGGAAGGGCCGGAACGGCTTGAGAACTTTAACTTCTTTAAGTTGGAATCCAAAAAAATCACTTGGGTTCCACTGGTATTGTGGTAGTTCAGTGAGACCTAGTGTGTGCCTCATGATTCCCTCGCCGAAGGAGCTGTATTTAGGCAGAGAAGCACCAACGATAATTAAAGAGGAGAAGCTTTATTTGAGTTTGTAGTGTGCAAGGAGCTGACTATTGTCAACAGAGAAACAGAACCGACTTTTGTGGATGCAAGACGAAAGGAACTTATTGACGTGACTCTGTGTAGCAATAGAATACTTGGTAGAATATCAAATTGGAAGGTAATGGATCAGGCAATGATGTTCGATTCGATTCGTATCTAAACGGAAAAAGATCGGAAATTAGTCAGGATTCCCAGGCACACGGACAAAGTAAGATACCAGGAAGTGTTACAGGACAAACTGAATGGGAGGGTACCCAAAATACCGAAAGCCACTTGGGATGTAGAGTAGCAGCTGAAACGATTTCAATCAGAATGCATAGCAAGTGGCGTGTACACCTACTTTGGTCGATGAAAAGGACCCCACGCTTTGGTACACCACCTGAAATTCTAAAGAAGGAAGTGAAAGCCTCTGATAGTTTTTTTCCCACTAGGTCTGAGATGATTTCGTCAGCCTCTTATACCTAAAAGAGTGGCTCTGATCCACACTGGGCTTCAGATGATTTCGCAAACAAACAAATTCTGATAACTAGTAGAGTGGCTTTAGAGCTGCCTACCTTGGAAAAAAAACCTGCATGCACCACATCGAGAGGTATTTGTCGTCTTGTGGAAGATCCATCGTATTCAATAAATTCCGAAAGAAGGAACATTTTGCCTGTGGTATCCAACGTAAAGCAAAAAGCGGAGACAGTATTGTATTCGACGGACATAGAGAACCAATAACCATTCAGCTGGACGAAGTACCTACTCTAGCTTCGTTTTTTTCTTGTATTTTGTTATTTGATGGTGGGAATCTTTAGAGATTGCATGCAATCCACATGCAATCCACTAACTCCATTTACCAATACTCGTCCTTTATTCCCATGTTACAGATATATTATGTCCTTGCTTTGAATACTCGCTTTAATTGAGTTAACTCGTACCCTGTGGATGGTGTTTTTCTTTTTTTCCATTTTCTTCCATCCAATCGAACGGCAGTGGACAAATACTTCCTTCATGATTTCTGGTATATCAGTGGGAAGTAGATGGATGGAACCATTGTGTTCATATCCCATGAAGGAGTCATGTCCAATCAGTGCATGTCTATGTTTTGTTTTTTATATGAGTCCTGCATACCCGTCGAGATTCATTCGAAAAATTCCTTCCAATCTACTGGAACTGATGCACCCCCATGGTTTACTACAACCACTGGTCGATGGTGTGGACTATCTATCGATATCACTTTGGGTGATATGTAGACTCAGTTCAAAGTGAAAGCATACAATCGTCATGATTTTTAGACCTGCTCCCTAATATCATCCTTGAATGCGAACACTTCACAGTTTCGAAGGCACAACCAGTTAAACAGACTTAGTCACTGCCGTCACAGTCATCACAACGGACAGCCAGGCACTTACCTATAGATACCTATATACTGCCCTGAGTACCTTTCTATGTATAAATCCATAGATGTTACTCTTTGTGGGCATCCTTCACCTGAGCACACCTGACAACATGTGAGAAACTTTTAAGCATCATCAGTGGAATGTAAAAATTGCATTTTCAAAGTAATTACTTGGAATGCACTAACTCACTCAGACGTGTACGCACTAATCCGTGCGATGGTACCAACGAGCCGACTGCCATAATCCTCCATAGCCATCCGTTGAATGGATTTTTTGCGACGCGATGACTACTGCCGATAGAATGACTCATTGTATCTCTCTAATTGAGTTTTGAAACAAAATCTATCTGAAGTAGCACGGATGCAAATCTGTAAAATCAACAACAGCGTGCAGTAGAAGTTAGTAGCCCCACGGTTGTCAATTCATATTATCCTTTCGAATGAGAGTTTTATTTTTGATTTCATGAGTATCCTGCAAGGATAGCTGAAAAAAATATATTTTTTGTTTGGTTTTGCTTCAAGAACAGGGGTGATAGTCCAGTTGGTGCATCTGTCCTACGTAAACGAGAGGCGATTAGCGAGTACGTTCGTAAGGATGCTGGCCAAACGGACACGTGTGCATGGACAGGATGCATTACAATGGACATTCATAGTGAAGTGGAAAATCGTTTGCGTATTTATCTCCATAACGAAAGGATTAATAACAAAAATCACATGACCGATGGCATAGCTTTGATGAGTCGCTTTGGAAGGCAGGGGAAGCTGCATAAATGCACCAATTATGCAGTTCATGCCAGAAATCATCGCGAATATACATAAACTGTGGATTTTATCCGGTTTAATAAAAAGAAACACTGTTTGAAGGTCATGGATTATGGATTAAAGTTTGTACCCTTTGAATTACCTAGCGTAACGAACATCTGCTGATCGTATCTGGCGAGTAATAGAACGAAGGTATTGCTAGTTTCAGAGTTTATTCCAACTTAATCGAAGAATGCATGGTATCAGAAGTTGACTGTGTACGTGAAATTTACTTCCTCAATTGGTACAAGACAGATATTCTCCCAATTCAGGCGATAAAGTGGAAAAAAGTTGAAAAAATTGAGAAAAATCCGCGAACATTTAAGCTGCCATTAGAGTGCATGAATTTCAAGGGTGAAAACTTAATCTTTCGAGAAAACGGCCCTAAAACGTAGACGTAGGTCTATATAATGTATGGACGAGTTGGAGGGAAATTAAATATCTATATTTTGTATTATGAGGAATTTTTTCACTTTCGAGTAAAAAATTTTAAAAAATCGAGAAAAATCCGTAAAATTTAAGCTGCACTAGAGTGCATGAATTTAAAGGGTGAAATCTTGTTCCTTCGCGGAAACGCCCCTAAAACGTGGGCGTAGGTCTATATAATGTATGGACGGGTTGGAGAGAAATTAAATATCTATATTTTGTATTATGAGGAATTTTTTCACTTTCGAGTAAAAAAGTTGAAAAAATTGAGAAAAATCCGCGAACATTTAAGCTGCCATTAGAGTGCATGAATTTCAAGGGTGAAATCTTGTTCCTTCGCAAAAACGGCCCTAAAACGTGGGCGTAGGTCTATATAATATATGGACGGGTTGGAGAGAAATTAAATATCTATATTTTGTATTATGAGGAATTTTTTCACTTTCGAGTAAAAAATTTTAAAAAATCGAGAAAAATCCGCGAACATTTAAGCTGCCATTAGAGTGCATGAATTTGAAGGGTGAAATTTTGTTCTTTCGAGAAAACACCCCTAAAACGTGGGCGTAGGTCTATATAATGTATGGACGGGTTGGAGAGAAATTAAATATCTATATTTTGTGTTATGAGGAATTTTTTCACTTTCGAGTAAAAAATTTTAAAAAATCGAGAAAAATCCGTAAAATTTAAGCTGCACTAGAGTGCATGAATTTAAAGGGTGAAATCTTGTTCCTTCGCGGAAACGCCCCTAAAACGTGGGCGTAGGTCTATATAATGTATGGACGGGTTGGAGAGAAATTAAATATCTATATTTTGTATTATGAGGAATTTTTTCACTTTCGAGTAAAAAAGTTGAAAAAATTGAGAAAAATCCGCGAACATTTAAGCTGCCATTAGAGTGCATGAATTTCAAGGGTGAAATCTTGTTCCTTCGCAAAAACGGCCCTAAAACGTGGGCGTAGGTCTATATAATATATGGACGGGTTGGAGAGAAATTAAATATCTATATTTTGTATTATGAGGAATTTTTTCACTTTCGAGTAAAAAATTTTAAAAAATCGAGAAAAATCCGCGAACATTTAAGCTGCCATTAGAGTGCATGAATTTGAAGGGTGAAATTTTGTTCTTTCGAGAAAACACCCCTAAAACGTGGGCGTAGGTCTATATAATGTATGGACGGGTTGGAGAGAAATTAAATATCTATATTTTGTGTTATGAGGAATTTTTTCACTTTCGAGTAAAAAATTTTAAAAAATCGAGAAAAATCCGTAAAATTTAAGCTGCACTAGAGTGCATGAATTTAAAGGGTGAAATCTTGTTCCTTCGCGGAAACGCCCCTAAAACGTGGGCGTAGGTCTATATAATGTATGGACGGGTTGGAGAGAAATTAAATATCTATATTTTGTATTATGAGGAATTTTTTCACTTTCGAGTAAAAAAGTTGAAAAAATTGAGAAAAATCCGCGAACATTTAAGCTGCCATTAGAGTGCATGAATTTGAAGGGTGAAATTTTGTTCTTTCGAGAAAACACCCCTAAAACGTGGGCGTAGGTCTATATAATGTATGGACGGGTTGGAGAGAAATTAAATATCTATATTTTGTATTATGAGGAATTTTTTCACTTTCGAGTAAAAAATTTTAAAAAATCGAGAAAAATCCGTAAAATTTAAGCTGCACTAGAGTGCATGAATTTAAAGGGTGAAATCTTGTTCCTTCGCGAAAACGCCCCTAAAACGTGGGCGTAGGTCTATATAATATATGGACGGGTTGGAGGGAAATTAAATATCTATATTTTGTATTATGAGGAATTTTTTCACTTTCGAGTAAAAAATTTTAAAAAATCGAGAAAAATCCGTAAAATTTAAGCTGCACTAGAGTGCATGAATTTAAAGGGTGAAATCTTGTTCCTTCGCGGAAACGCCCCTAAAACGTGGGCGTAGGTCTATATAATGTATGGACGGGTTGGAGAGAAATTAAATATCTATATTTTGTATTATGAGGAATTTTTTCACTTTCGAGTAAAAAAGTTGAAAAAATTGAGAAAAATCCGCGAACATTTAAGCTGCCATTAGAGTGCATGAATTTGAGGGTGAAATTTTGTTCTTTCGAGAAAACACCCCTAAAACGTGGGCGTAGGTCTATATAATGTATGGACGGGTTGGAGAGAAATTAAATATCTATATTTTGTATTATGAGGAATTTTTTCACTTTCGAGTAAAAAATTTTAAAAAATCGAGAAAAATCCGTAAAATTTAAGCTGCACTAGAGTGCATGAATTCAAAGGGTGAAATCTTGTTCCTTCGCGGAAACGCCCCTAAAACGTGGGCGTAGGTCTATATAATATATGGACGGGTTGGAGGGAAATTAAATATCTATATTTTGTATTATGAGGAATTTTTTCACTTTCGAGTAAAAAATTTTAAAAAATCGAGAAAAATCCGTAAAATTTAAGCTGCACTAGAGTGCATGAATTTAAAGGGTGAAATCTTGTTCCTTCGCGGAAACGCCCCTAAAACGTGGGCGTAGGTCTATATAATATATGGACGGGTTGGAGGGAAATTAAATATCTATATTTTGTATTATGAGGAATTTTTTCACTTTCGAGTAAAAAATTTTAAAAAATCGAGAAAAATCCGTAAAATTTAAGCTGCACTAGAGTGCATGAATTTAAAGGGTGAAATCTTGTTCCTTCGCGGAAACGCCCCTAAAACGTGGGCGTAGGTCTATATAATATATGGACGGGTTGGAGGGAAATTAAATATCTATATTTTGTATTATGAGGAATTTTTTCACTTTCGAGTAAAAAATTTTAAAAAATCGAGAAAAATCCGTAAAATTTAAGCTGCACTAGAGTGCATGAATTTAAAGGGTGAAATCTTGTTCCTTCGCGGAAACGCCCCTAAAACGTGGGCGTAGGTCTATATAATGTATGGACGGGTTGGAGAGAAATTAAATATCTATATTTTGTATTATGAGGAATTTTTTCACTTTCGAGTAAAAAAGTTGAAAAAATTGAGAAAAATCCGCGAACATTTAAGCTGCCATTAGAGTGCATGAATTTGAGGGTGAAATTTTGTTCTTTCGAGAAAACACCCCTAAAACGTGGGCGTAGGTCTACATAATGTATGGACGGGTTGGAGAGAAATTAAATATCTATATTTTGTATTATGAGGAATTTTTTCACTTTCGAGTAAAAAATTTTAAAAAATCGAGAAAAATCCGTAAAATTTAAGCTGCACTAGAGTGCATGAATTCAAAGGGTGAAATCTTGTTCCTTCGCGGAAACGCCCCTAAAACGTGGGCGTAGGTCTATATAATATATGGACGGGTTGGAGGGAAATTAAATATCTATATTTTGTATTATGAGGAATTTTTTCACTTTCGAGTAAAAAATTTTAAAAAATCGAGAAAAATCCGTAAAATTTAAGCTGCACTAGAGTGCATGAATTTAAAGGGTGAAATCTTGTTCCTTCGCGGAAACGCCCCTAAAACGTGGGCGTAGGTCTATATAATATATGGACGGGTTGGAGAGAAATTAAATATCTATATTTTGTATTATGAGGAATTTTTTCACTTTCGAGTAAAAAATTTTAAAAAATCGAGAAAAATCCGTAAAATTTAAGCTGCACTAGAGTGCATGAATTTAAAGGGTGAAATCTTGTTCCTTCGCGGAAACGCCCCTAAAACGTGGGCGTAGGTCTATATAATATATGGACGGGTTGGAGGGAAATTAAATATCTATATTTTGTATTATGAGGAATTTTTTCACTTTCGAGTAAAAAATTTTAAAAAATCGAGAAAAATCCGTAAAATTTAAGCTGCACTAGAGTGCATGAATTTAAAGGGTGAAATCTTGTTCCTTCGCGGAAACGCCCCTAAAACGTGGGCGTAGGTCTATATAATGTATGGACGGGTTGGAGAGAAATTAAATATCTATATTTTGTATTATGAGGAATTTTTTCACTTTCGAGTAAAAAAGTTGAAAAAATTGAGAAAAATCCGCGAACATTTAAGCTGCCATTAGAGTGCATGAATTTGAAGGGTGAAATTTTGTTCTTTCGAGAAAACACCCCTAAAACGTGGGCGTAGGTCTATATAATATATGGACGGGTTGGGGGGAAATTAAATATCTATATTTTGTATTATGAGGAATTTTTTCACTTTCGAGTAAAAAATTTTAAAAAATCGAGAAAAATCCGTAAAATTTAAGCTGCACTAGAGTGCATGAATTTAAAGGGTGAAATCTTGTTCCTTCGCGGAAACGCCCCTAAAACGTGGGCGTAGGTCTATATAATGTATGGACGGGTTGGAGAGAAATTAAATATCTATATTTTGTATTATGAGGAATTTTTTCACTTTCGAGTAAAAAATTTTAAAAAATCGAGAAAAATCCGTAAAATTTAAGCTGCACTAGAGTGCATGAATTTAAAGGGTGAAATCTTGTTCCTTCGCGGAAACGCCCCTAAAACGTGGGCGTAGGTCTATATAATATATGGACGGGTTGGAGGGAAATTAAATATCTATATTTTGTATTATGAGGAATTTTTTCACTTTCGAGTAAAAAATTTTAAAAAATCGAGAAAAATCCGTAAAATTTAAGCTGCACTAGAGTGCATGAATTTAAAGGGTGAAATCTTGTTCCTTCGCGGAAACGCCCCTAAAACGTGGGCGTAGGTCTATATAATGTATGGACGGGTTGGAGAGAAATTAAATATCTATATTTTGTATTATGAGGAATTTTTTCACTTTCGAGTAAAAAAGTTGAAAAAATTGAGAAAAATCCGCGAACATTTAAGCTGCCATTAGAGTGCATGAATTTGAGGGTGAAATTTTGTTCTTTCGAGAAAACACCCCTAAAACGTGGGCGTAGGTCTACATAATGTATGGACGGGTTGGAGAGAAATTAAATATCTATATTTTGTATTATGAGGAATTTTTTCACTTTCGAGTAAAAAATTTTAAAAAATCGAGAAAAATCCGTAAAATTTAAGCTGCACTAGAGTGCATGAATTCAAAGGGTGAAATCTTGTTCCTTCGCGGAAACGCCCCTAAAACGTGGGCGTAGGTCTATATAATATATGGACGGGTTGGAGGGAAATTAAATATCTATATTTTGTATTATGAGGAATTTTTTCACTTTCGAGTAAAAAATTTTAAAAAATCGAGAAAAATCCGTAAAATTTAAGCTGCACTAGAGTGCATGAATTTAAAGGGTGAAATCTTGTTCCTTCGCGGAAACGCCCCTAAAACGTGGGCGTAGGTCTATATAATATATGGACGGGTTGGAGGGAAATTAAATATCTATATTTTGTATTATGAGGAATTTTTTCACTTTCGAGTAAAAAATTTTAAAAAATCGAGAAAAATCCGTAAAATTTAAGCTGCACTAGAGTGCATGAATTTAAAGGGTGAAATCTTGTTCCTTCGCGGAAACGCCCCTAAAACGTGGGCGTAGGTCTATATAATATATGGACGGGTTGGAGGGAAATTAAATATCTATATTTTGTATTATGAGGAATTTTTTCACTTTCGAGTAAAAAATTTTAAAAAATCGAGAAAAATCCGTAAAATTTAAGCTGCACTAGAGTGCATGAATTTAAAGGGTGAAATCTTGTTCCTTCGCGGAAACGCCCCTAAAACGTGGGCGTAGGTCTATATAATATATGGACGGGTTGGAGAGAAATTAAATATCTATATTTTGTATTATGAGGAATTTTTTCACTTTCGAGTAAAAAAGTTGAAAAAATTGAGAAAAATCCGTAAAATTTAAGCTGCCATTAGAGTGCATGAATTTCAAGGGTGAAATTTTGTTCTTTCGAGAAAACGCCCCTAAAACGTGGGCGTAGGTCTATATAATATATGGACGGGTTGGGGGGAAATTAAATATCTATATTTTGTATTATGAGGAATTTTTTCACTTTCGAGTAAAAAATTTTAAAAAATCGAGAAAAATCCGTAAAATTTAAGCTGCACTAGAGTGCATGAATTTAAAGGGTGAAATCTTGTTCCTTCGCGGAAACGCCCCTAAAACGTGGGCGTAGGTCTATATAATGTATGGACGGGTTGGAGAGAAATTAAATATCTATATTTTGTATTATGAGGAATTTTTTCACTTTCGAGTAAAAAATTTTAAAAAATCGAGAAAAATCCGTAAAATTTAAGCTGCACTAGAGTGCATGAATTTCAAGGGTGAAAACTTAATCTTTCGAGAAAACGGCCCTAAAACGTAGACGTAGGTCTATATAATGTATGGACGAGTTGGAGGGAAATTAAATATCTATATTTTGTATTATGAGGAATTTTTTCACTTTCGAGTAAAAAATTTTAAAAAATCGAGAAAAATCCGTAAAATTTAAGCTGCACTAGAGTGCATGAATTTAAAGGGTGAAATCTTGTTCCTTCGCAAAAACGGCCCTAAAATGTGGGCGTAGGTCTATATAATATATGGACGGGTTGGAGAGAAATTAAATATCTATATTTTGTATTATGAGGAATTTTTTCACTTTCGAGTAAAAAAGTTGAAAAAATTGAGAAAAATCCGCGAACATTTAAGCTGCCATTAGAGTGCATGAATTTCAAGGGTGAAATCTTGTTCCTTCGCAAAAACGGCCCTAAAACGTGGGCGTAGGTCTATATAATATATGGACGGCTTGGAGGGAAATTAAATATCTATATTTTGTATTATGAGGAATTTTTTCACTTTCGAGTAAAAAATTTTAAAAAATCGAGAAAAATCCGTAAAATTTAAGCTGCACTAGAGTGCATGAATTTAAAGGGTGAAATCTTGTTCCTTCGCGGAAACGCCCCTAAAACGTGGGCGTAGGTCTATATAATGTATGGACGGGTTGGAGAGAAATTAAATATCTATATTTTGTATTATGAGGAATTTTTTCACTTTCGAGTAAAAAAGTTGAAAAAATTGAGAAAAATCCGCGAACATTTAAGCTGCCATTAGAGTGCATGAATTTCAAGGGTGAAAACTTAATCTTTCGAGAAAACGGCCCTAAAACGTAGACGTAGGTCTATATAATGTATGGACGAGTTGGAGGGAAATTAAATATCTATATTTTGTATTATGAGGAATTTTTTCACTTTCGAGTAAAAAATTTTAAAAAATCGAGAAAAATCCGTAAAATTTAAGCTGCACTAGAGTGCATGAATTTAAAGGGTGAAATCTTGTTCCTTCGCAAAAACGGCCCTAAAACGTGGGCGTAGGTCTATATAATATATGGACGGGTTGGAGAGAAATTAAATATCTATATTTTGTATTATGAGGAATTTTTTCACTTTCGAGTAAAAAAGTTGAAAAAATTGAGAAAAATCCGCGAACATTTAAGCTGCCATTAGAGTGCATGAATTTCAAGGGTGAAAACTTAATCTTTCGAGAAAACGGCCCTAAAACGTAGACGTAGGTCTATATAATGTATGGACGAGTTGGAGGGAAATTAAATATCTATATTTTGTATTATGAGGAATTTTTTCACTTTCGAGTAAAAAAGTTGAAAAAATTGAGAAAAATCCGCGAACATTTAAGCTGCCATTAGAGTGCATGAATTTCAAGGGTGAAATCTTGTTCCTTCGCAAAAACGGCCCTAAAACGTGGGCGTAGGTCTATATAATATATGGACGGGTTGGAGGGAAATTAAATATCTATATTTTGTATTATGAGGAATTTTTTCACTTTCGAGTAAAAAATTTTAAAAAATCGAGAAAAATCCGTAAAATTTAAGCTGCACTAGAGTGCATGAATTTAAAGGGTGAAATCTTGTTCCTTCGCGGAAACGCCCCTAAAACGTGGGCGTAGGTCTATATAATGTATGGACGGGTTGGAGAGAAATTAAATATCTATATTTTGTATTATGAGGAATTTTTTCACTTTCGAGTAAAAAAGTTGAAAAAATTGAGAAAAATCCGTGAACATTTAAGCTGCCATTAGAGTGCATGAATTTCAAGGGTGAAAACTTAATCTTTCGAGAAAACGGCCCTAAAACGTAGACGTAGGTCTATATAATGTATGGACGAGTTGGAGGGAAATTAAATATCTATATTTTGTATTATGAGGAATTTTTTCACTTTCGAGTAAAAAATTTTAAAAAATCGAGAAAAATCCGTAAAATTTAAGCTGCACTAGAGTGCATGAATTTAAAGGGTGAAATCTTGTTCCTTCGCAAAAACGGCCCTAAAACGTGGGCGTAGGTCTATATAATATATGGACGGGTTGGAGAGAAATTAAATATCTATATTTTGTATTATGAGGAATTTTTTCACTTTCGAGTAAAAAATTTTAAAAAATCGAGAAAAATCCGTAAAATTTAAGCTGCACTAGAGTGCATGAATTTAAAGGGTGAAATCTTGTTCCTTCGCGGAAACGCCCCTAAAACGTGGGCGTAGGTCTATATAATGTATGGACGGGTTGGAGAGAAATTAAATATCTATATTTTGTATTATGAGGAATTTTTTCACTTTCGAGTAAAAAAGTTGAAAAAATTGAGAAAAATCCGTGAACATTTAAGCTGCCATTAGAGTGCATGAATTTCAAGGGTGAAAACTTAATCTTTCGAGAAAACGGCCCTAAATCGTAGACGTAGGTCTATATAATGTATGGACGAGTTGGAGGGAAATTAAATATCTATATTTTGTATTATGAGGAATTTTTTCACTTTCGAGTAAAAAAGTTGAAAAAATTGAGAAAAATCCGCGAACATTTAAGCTGCCATTAGAGTGCATGAATTTCAAGAGTGAAATCTTGTTCCTTCGCAAAAACGGCCCTAAAACGTGGGCGTAGGTCTATATAATATATGGACGGCTTGGAGGGAAATTAAATATCTATATTTTGTATTATGAGGAATTTTTTCACTTTCGAGTAAAAAAGTTGAAAAAATTGAGAAAAATCCGCGAACATTTAAGCTGCCATTAGAGTGCATGAATTTCAAGGGTGAAATCTTGTTCCTTCGCAAAAACGGCCCTAAAACGTGGGCGTAGGTCTATATAATATATGGACGGCTTGGAGGGAAATTAAATATCTATATTTTGTATTATGAGGAATTTTTTCACTTTCGAGTAAAAAATTTTAAAAAAATCGAGAAAAATCCGTAAAATTTAAGCTGCACTAGAGTGCATGAATTTAAAGGGTGAAATCTTGTTCCTTCGCGGAAACGCCCCTAAAACGTGGGCGTAGGTCTATATAATGTATGGACGGGTTGGAGAGAAATTAAATATCTATATTTTGTATTATGAGGAATTTTTTCACTTTCGAGTAAAAAAGTTGAAAAAATTGAGAAAAATCCGCGAACATTTAAGCTGCCATTAGAGTGCATGAATTTCAAGGGTGAAAACTTAATCTTTCGAGAAAACGGCCCTAAAACGTAGACGTAGGTCTATATAATGTATGGACGAGTTGGAGGGAAATTAAATATCTATATTTTGTATTATGAGGAATTTTTTCACTTTCGAGTAAAAAATTTTAAAAAATCGAGAAAAATCCGTAAAATTTAAGCTGCACTAGAGTGCATGAATTTAAAGGGTGAAATCTTGTTCCTTCGCAAAAACGGCCCTAAAACGTGGGCGTAGGTCTATATAATATATGGACGGGTTGGAGAGAAATTAAATATCTATATTTTGTATTATGAGGAATTTTTTCACTTTCGAGTAAAAAAGTTGAAAAAATTGAGAAAAATCCGCGAACATTTAAGCTGCCATTAGAGTGCATGAATTTCAAGGGTGAAAACTTAATCTTTCGAGAAAACGGCCCTAAAACGTAGACGTAGGTCTATATAATGTATGGACGAGTTGGAGGGAAATTAAATATCTATATTTTGTATTATGAGGAATTTTTTCACTTTCGAGTAAAAAAGTTGAAAAAATTGAGAAAAATCCGCGAACATTTAAGCTGCCATTAGAGTGCATGAATTTCAAGGGTGAAATCTTGTTCCTTCGCAAAAACGGCCCTAAAACGTGGGCGTAGGTCTATATAATATATGGACGGCTTGGAGGGAAATTAAATATCTATATTTTGTATTATGAGGAATTTTTTCACTTTCGAGTAAAAAATTTTAAAAAATCGAGAAAAATCCGTAAAATTTAAGCTGCACTAGAGTGCATGAATTTAAAGGGTGAAATCTTGTTCCTTCGCGGAAACGCCCCTAAAACGTGGGCGTAGGTCTATATAATGTATGGACGGGTTGGAGAGAAATTAAATATCTATATTTTGTATTATGAGGAATTTTTTCACTTTCGAGTAAAAAAGTTGAAAAAATTGAGAAAAATCCGTGAACATTTAAGCTGCCATTAGAGTGCATGAATTTCAAGGGTGAAAACTTAATCTTTCGAGAAAACGGCCCTAAAACGTAGACGTAGGTCTATATAATGTATGGACGAGTTGGAGGGAAATTAAATATCTATATTTTGTATTATGAGGAATTTTTTCACTTTCGAGTAAAAAATTTTAAAAAATCGAGAAAAATCCGTAAAATTTAAGCTGCACTAGAGTGCATGAATTTAAAGGGTGAAATCTTGTTCCTTCGCAAAAACGGCCCTAAAACGTGGGCGTAGGTCTATATAATATATGGACGGGTTGGAGAGAAATTAAATATCTATATTTTGTATTATGAGGAATTTTTTCACTTTCGAGTAAAAAAGTTGAAAAAATTGAGAAAAATCCGCGAACATTTAAGCTGCCATTAGAGTGCATGAATTTCAAGGGTGAAATCTTGTTCCTTCGCAAAAACGGCCCTAAAACGTGGGCGTAGGTCTATATAATATATGGACGGCTTGGAGGGAAATTAAATATCTATATTTTGTATTATGAGGAATTTTTTCACTTTCGAGTAAAAAATTTTAAAAAATCGAGAAAAATCCGTAAAATTTAAGCTGCACTAGAGTGCATGAATTTAAAGGGTGAAATCTTGTTCCTTCGCGGAAACGCCCCTAAAACGTGGGCGTAGGTCTATATAATGTATGGACGGGTTGGAGAGAAATTAAATATCTATATTTTGTATTATGAGGAATTTTTTCACTTTCGAGTAAAAAAGTTGAAAAAATTGAGAAAAATCCGCGAACATTTAAGCTGCCATTAGAGTGCATGAATTTCAAGGGTGAAATCTTGTTCCTTCGCAAAAACGGCCCTAAAACGTGGGCGTAGGTCTATATAATATATGGACGGCTTGGAGAGAAATTAAATATCTATATTTTGTTTTATGAGGAATTTTTTCACTTTCGAGTAAAAAATTTTAAAAAATCGAGAAAAATCCGCGAACATTTAAGCTGCCATTAGAGTGCATGAATTTGAAGGGTGAAATTTTGTTCTTTCGAGAAAACACCCCTAAAACGTGGGCGTAGGTCTATATAATGTATGGGCGGGTTGGAGAGAAATTAAATATCTATATTTTGTATTATGAGGAATTTTTTCACTTTCGAGTAAAAAATTTTAAAAAATCGAGAAAAATCCGTAAAATTTAAGCTGCACTAGAGTGCATGAATTTGAAGGGTGAAATTTTGTTCTTTCGAGAAAACACCCCTAAAACGTGGGCGTAGGTCTATATAATGTATGGACGGGTTGGAGAGAAATTAAATATCTATATTTTGTATTATGAATAATTTTTTCACTTTCGAGTAAAAAATTTTAAAAAATCGAGAAAAATCCGTAAAATTTAAGCTGCCATTAGAGTGCATGAATTTGAAGGGTGAAATCTTGTTCCTTCGCAAAAACGGCCCTAAAACGTGGGCGTAGGTCTATATAATATATGGACGGGTTGGAGAGAAATTAAATATCTATATTTTGTATTATGAGGAATTTTTTCACTTTCGAGTAAAAAAGTTGAAAAAATTGAGAAAAATCCGCGAACATTTAAGCTGCCATTAGAGTGCATGAATTTCAAGGGTGAAAACTTAATCTTTCGAGAAAACGGCACTAAAACGTAGACGTAGGTCTATATAATGTATGGACGAGTTGGAGGGAAATTAAATATCTATATTTTGTATTATGAGGAATTTTTTCACTTTCGAATAAAAAAGTTGAAAAAATTGAGAAAAATCCGCGAACATTGAAGCTGCCATTAGAGTGCATGAATTTCAAGGGTGAAAACTTAATCTTTCGAGAAAACGGCCCTAAAACGTAGACGTAGGTCTATATAATGTATGGACGAGTTGGAGGGAAATTAAATATCTATATTTTGTATTATGAGGAATTTTTTCACTTTCGAGTAAAAAAGTTGAAAAAATTGAGAAAAATCCGCGAACATTTAAGCTGCCATTAGAGTGCATGAATTTCAAGGGTGAAATCTTGTTCCTTCGCAAAAACGGCCCTAAAACGTGGGCGTAGGTCTATATAATATATGGACGGGTTGGAGAGAAATTAAATATCTATATTTTGTATTATGAGGAATTTTTTCACTTTCGAGTAAAAAATTTTAAAAAATCGAGAAAAATCCGCGAACATTTAAGCTGCCATTAGAGTGCATGAATTTGAAGGGTGAAATTTTGTTCTTTCGAGAAAACACCCCTAAAACGTGGGCGTAGGTCTATATAATGTATGGACGGGTTGGAGAGAAATTAAATATCTATATTTTGTGTTATGAGGAATTTTTTCACTTTCGAGTAAAAAATTTTAAAAAATCGAGAAAAATCCGTAAAATTTAAGCTGCACTAGAGTGCATGAATTTAAAGGGTGAAATCTTGTTCCTTCGCGGAAACGCCCCTAAAACGTGGGCGTAGGTCTATATAATATATGGACGGGTTGGAGGGAAATTAAATATCTATATTTTGTATTATGAGGAATTTTTTCACTTTCGAGTAAAAAATTTTAAAAAATCGAGAAAAATCCGTAAAATTTAAGCTGCACTAGAGTGCATGAATTTAAAGGGTGAAATCTTGTTCCTTCGCGGAAACGCCCCTAAAACGTGGGCGTAGGTCTATATAATGTATGGACGGGTTGGAGAGAAATTAAATATCTATATTTTGTATTATGAGGAATTTTTTCACTTTCGAGTAAAAAAGTTGAAAAAATTGAGAAAAATCCGCGAACATTTAAGCTGCCATTAGAGTGCATGAATTTGAAGGGTGAAATTTTGTTCTTTCGAGAAAACACCCCTAAAACGTGGGCGTAGGTCTATATAATATATGGACGGGTTGGGGGGAAATTAAATATCTATATTTTGTATTATGAGGAATTTTTTCACTTTCGAGTAAAAAATTTTAAAAAATCGAGAAAAATCCGTAAAATTTAAGCTGCACTAGAGTGCATGAATTTAAAGGGTGAAATCTTGTTCCTTCGCGGAAACGCCCCTAAAACGTGGGCGTAGGTCTATATAATGTATGGACGGGTTGGAGAGAAATTAAATATCTATATTTTGTATTATGAGGAATTTTTTCACTTTCGAGTAAAAAATTTTAAAAAATCGAGAAAAATCCGTAAAATTTAAGCTGCACTAGAGTGCATGAATTTCAAGGGTGAAAACTTAATCTTTCGAGAAAACGGCCCTAAAACGTAGACGTAGGTCTATATAATGTATGGACGAGTTGGAGGGAAATTAAATATCTATATTTTGTATTATGAGGAATTTTTTCACTTTCGAGTAAAAAATTTTAAAAAATCGAGAAAAATCCGTAAAATTTAAGCTGCACTAGAGTGCATGAATTTAAAGGGTGAAATCTTGTTCCTTCGCAAAAACGGCCCTAAAATGTGGGCGTAGGTCTATATAATATATGGACGGGTTGGAGAGAAATTAAATATCTATATTTTGTATTATGAGGAATTTTTTCACTTTCGAGTAAAAAAGTTGAAAAAATTGAGAAAAATCCGCGAACATTTAAGCTGCCATTAGAGTGCATGAATTTCAAGGGTGAAATCTTGTTCCTTCGCAAAAACGGCCCTAAAACGTGGGCGTAGGTCTATATAATATATGGACGGCTTGGAGGGAAATTAAATATCTATATTTTGTATTATGAGGAATTTTTTCACTTTCGAGTAAAAAATTTTAAAAAATCGAGAAAAATCCGTAAAATTTAAGCTGCACTAGAGTGCATGAATTTAAAGGGTGAAATCTTGTTCCTTCGCGGAAACGCCCCCTAAAACGTGGGCGTAGGTCTATATAATGTATGGACGGGTTGGAGAGAAATTAAATATCTATATTTTGTATTATGAGGAATTTTTTCACTTTCGAGTAAAAAAGTTGAAAAAATTGAGAAAAATCCGCGAACATTTAAGCTGCCATTAGAGTGCATGAATTTCAAGGGTGAAAACTTAATCTTTCGAGAAAACGGCCCTAAAACGTAGACGTAGGTCTATATAATGTATGGACGAGTTGGAGGGAAATTAAATATCTATATTTTGTATTATGAGGAATTTTTTCACTTTCGAGTAAAAAATTTTAAAAAATCGAGAAAAATCCGTAAAATTTAAGCTGCACTAGAGTGCATGAATTTAAAGGGTGAAATCTTGTTCCTTCGCAAAAACGGCCCTAAAACGTGGGCGTAGGTCTATATAATATATGGACGGGTTGGAGAGAAATTAAATATCTATATTTTGTATTATGAGGAATTTTTTCACTTTCGAGTAAAAAAGTTGAAAAAATTGAGAAAAATCCGCGAACATTTAAGCTGCCATTAGAGTGCATGAATTTCAAGGGTGAAAACTTAATCTTTCGAGAAAACGGCCCTAAAACGTAGACGTAGGTCTATATAATGTATGGACGAGTTGGAGGGAAATTAAATATCTATATTTTGTATTATGAGGAATTTTTTCACTTTCGAGTAAAAAAGTTGAAAAAATTGAGAAAAATCCGCGAACATTTAAGCTGCCATTAGAGTGCATGAATTTCAAGGGTGAAATCTTGTTCCTTCGCAAAAACGGCCCTAAAACGTGGGCGTAGGTCTATATAATATATGGACGGCTTGGAGGGAAATTAAATATCTATATTTTGTATTATGAGGAATTTTTTCACTTTCGAGTAAAAAATTTTAAAAAATCGAGAAAAATCCGTAAAATTTAAGCTGCACTAGAGTGCATGAATTTAAAGGGTGAAATCTTGTTCCTTCGCGGAAACGCCCCTAAAACGTGGGCGTAGGTCTATATAATATATGGACGGGTTGGAGAGAAATTAAATATCTATATTTTGTATTATGAGGAATTTTTTCACTTTCGAGTAAAAAAGTTGAAAAAATTGAGAAAAATCCGTGAACATTTAAGCTGCCATTAGAGTGCATGAATTTCAAGGGTGAAAACTTAATCTTTCGAGAAAACGGCCCTAAAACGTAGACGTAGGTCTATATAATGTATGGACGAGTTGGAGAGAAATTAAATATCTATATTTTGTATTATGAGGAATTTTTTCACTTTCGAGTAAAAAATTTTAAAAAATCGAGAAAAATCCGTAAAATTTAAGCTGCACTAGAGTGCATGAATTTAAAGGGTGAAATCTTGTTCCTTCGCAAAAACGGCCCTAAAACGTGGGCGTAGGTCTATATAATATATGGACGGGTTGGAGAGAAATTAAATATCTATATTTTGTATTATGAGGAATTTTTTCACTTTCGAGTAAAAAATTTTAAAAAATCGAGAAAAATCCGTAAAATTTAAGCTGCACTAGAGTGCATGAATTTAAAGGGTGAAATCTTGTTCCTTCGCGGAAACGCCCCTAAAACGTGGGCGTAGGTCTATATAATGTATGGACGGGTTGGAGAGAAATTAAATATCTATATTTTGTATTATGAGGAATTTTTTCACTTTCGAGTAAAAAAGTTGAAAAAATTGAGAAAAATCCGTGAACATTTAAGCTGCCATTAGAGTGCATGAATTTCAAGGGTGAAAACTTAATCTTTCGAGAAAACGGCCCTAAATCGTAGACGTAGGTCTATATAATGTATGGACGAGTTGGAGGGAAATTAAATATCTATATTTTGTATTATGAGGAATTTTTTCACTTTCGAGTAAAAAAGTTGAAAAAATTGAGAAAAATCCGCGAACATTTAAGCTGCCATTAGAGTGCATGAATTTGAAGGGTGAAATTTTGTTCTTTCGAGAAAACACCCCTAAAACGTGGGCGTAGGTCTATATAATATATGGACGGGTTGGGGGGAAATTAAATATCTATATTTTGTATTATGAGGAATTTTTTCACTTTCGAGTAAAAAATTTTAAAAAATCGAGAAAAATCCGTAAAATTTAAGCTGCACTAGAGTGCATGAATTTAAAGGGTGAAATCTTGTTCCTTCGCGGAAACGCCCCTAAAACGTGGGCGTAGGTCTATATAATGTATGGACGGGTTGGAGAGAAATTAAATATCTATATTTTGTATTATGAGGAATTTTTTCACTTTCGAGTAAAAAAGTTGAAAAAATTGAGAAAAATCCGCGAACATTTAAGCTGCCATTAGAGTGCATGAATTTCAAGGGTGAAAACTTAATCTTTCGAGAAAACGGCCCTAAAACGTAGACGTAGGTCTATATAATGTATGACGAGTTGGAGGGAAATTAAATATCTATATTTTGTATTATGAGGAATTTTTTCACTTTCGAGTAAAAAATTTTAAAAAATCGAGAAAAATCCGTAAAATTTAAGCTGCACTAGAGTGCATGAATTTAAAGGGTGAAATCTTGTTCCTTCGCAAAAAACGGCCCTAAAACGTGGGCGTAGGTCTATATAATATATGGACGGGTTGGAGAGAAATTAAATATCTATATTTTGTATTATGAGGAATTTTTCACTTTCGAGTAAAAAAGTTGAAAAAATTGAGAAAAATCCGCGAACATTTAAGCTGCCATTAGAGTGCATGAATTTCAAGGGTGAAAACTTAATCTTTCGAGAAAACGGCCTAAAACGTAGACGTAGGTCTTATAATGTATGGACGAGTGGAGGGAAATTAAATATCTATATTTTGTATTATGAGGAATTTTTTCACTTTCGAGTAAAAAAGTTGAAAAAATTGAGAAAAATCCGCGAACATTTAAGCTGCCATTAGAGTGCATGAATTTCAAGGGTGAAATCTTGTTCCTTCGCAAAAACGGCCCTAAAACGTGGGCGTAGGTCTATATAATATATGGACGGCTTGGAGGGAAATTAAATATCTATATTTTGTATTATGAGGAATTTTTTCACTTTCGAGTAAAAAATTTTAAAAAATCGAGAAAAATCCGTAAAATTTAAGCTGCACTAGAGTGCATGAATTTAAAGGGTGAAATCTTGTTCCTTCGCGGAAACGCCCCCTAAAACGTGGGCGTAGGTCTATATAATGTATGGACGGGTTGGAGAGAAATTAAATATCTATATTTTGTATTATGAGGAATTTTTTCACTTTCGAGTAAAAAAGTTGAAAAAAATTGAGAAAAATCCGTGAACATTTAAGCTGCCATTAGAGTGCATGAATTTCAAGGGTGAAAACTTAATCTTTCGAGAAAACGGCCCTAAAACGTAGACGTAGGTCTATATAATGTATGGACGAGTTGGAGGGAAATTAAATATCTATATTTTGTATTATGAGGAATTTTTCACTTTCGAGTAAAAAATTTTAAAAAATCGAGAAAAATCCGTAAAATTTAAGCTGCACTAGAGTGCATGAATTTAAAGGGTGAAATCTTGTTCCTTCGCAAAAACGGCCCTAAAACGTGGGCGTAGGTCTATATAATGTATGGACGGGTTGGAGAGAAATTAAATATCTATATTTTGTATTATGAGGAATTTTTTCACTTTCGAGTAAAAAATTTTAAAAAATCGAGAAAAATCCGTAAAATTTAAGCTGCACTAGAGTGCATGAATTTAAAGGGTGAAATCTTGTTCCTTCGCGGAAACGCCCCTAAAACGTGGGCGTAGGTCTATATAATGTATGGACGGGTTGGAGAGAAATTAAATATCTATATTTTGTATTATGAGGAATTTTTTTCACTTTCGAGTAAAAAAGTTGAAAAAATTGAGAAAAATCCGTGAACATTTAAGCTGCCATTAGAGTGCATGAATTTCAAGGGTGAAAACTTAATCTTTCGAGAAAACGGCCCTAAATCGTAGACGTAGGTCTATATAATGTATGGACGAGTTGGAGGGAAATTAAATATCTATATTTTGTATTATGAGGAATTTTTTCACTTTCGAGTAAAAAAGTTGAAAAAATTGAGAAAAATCCGCGAACATTTAAGCTGCCATTAGAGTGCATGAATTTGAAGGGTGAAATTTTGTTCTTTCGAGAAAACACCCCTAAAACGTGGGCGTAGGTCTATATAATATATGGACGGGTTGGGGGGAAATTAAATATCTATATTTTGTATTATGAGGAATATTTTGTATTATGAGGAATTTTTTCACTTTCGAGTAAAAAAATTTTAAAAAATCGAGAAAAAATCCGTAAAATTTAAGCTGCACTAGAGTGCATGAATTTAAAGGGTGAAATCTTGTTCCTTCGCGGAAACGCCCCTAAAACGTGGGCGTAGGTCTATATAATGTATGGACGGGTTGGAGAGAAATTAAATATCTATATTTTGTACTATGAGGAATTTTTTCACTTTCGAGTAAAAAAGTTGAAAAAATTGAGAAAAAATCCGCGAACATTTAAGCTGCCATTAGAGTGCATGAATTTGAAGGGTGAAATTTTGTTCTTTCGAGAAAACACCCCTAAAACGTGGGCGTAGGTCTATATAATATATGGACGGGTTGGGGGGAAATTAAATATCTATATTTTGTATTATGAGGAATTTTTTTCACTTTCGAGTAAAAAATTTTTAAAAAATCGAGAAAAATCCGTAAAATTTAAGCTGCACTAGAGTGCATGAATTTAAAGGGTGAAATCTTGTTCCTTCGCGGAAACGCCCCTAAAACGTGGGCGTAGGTCTATATAATGTATGGACGGGTTGGAGAGAAATTAAATATCTATATTTTGTGTTATGAGGAATTTTTTTCACTTTCGAGTAAAAAATTTTAAAAAAATCGAGAAAAATCCGTAAAATTTAAGCTGCACTAGAGTGCATGAATTTCAAGGGTGAAAACTTAATCTTTCGAGAAAACGGCCCTAAAACGTAGACGTAGGTCTATATAATGTATGGACGAGTTGGAGGGAAATTAAATATCTATATTTTGTATTATGAGGAATTTTTTTCACTTTCGAGTAAAAAAATTTTAAAAAAATCGAGAAAAATCCGTAAAATTTAAGCTGCACTAGAGTGCATGAATTTAAAGGGTGAAATCTTGTTCCTTCGCAAAA